>JAVSCE010018722.1:0-196523 GCA_032199065.1 Smutsia gigantea | reverse complement strand
GGGAAAGGAGGCCGGGATGGAAGGGCCCGAGCGCAGTCCCAGGCTGCAGGAGTCCCGGCTGGGGCGGCTCTATGGACCACTGATCGCCGTTTGCGCGAAGCCGAGTGGGGTACCCGTGTTCCTTTCTGACGTGATAAGCTAGAGCGAGGCAGGTTTCAAAGATCCTGCAAATAAAATGGAAGTGACCCGCACGCCGCGGCGGAGCCCGTTTTCCATGGGTCCCCAGCTGGCCTTGGCTGGATGAACTGAGTCTCTACCCTGGGTCCAGTTTTGACAGATACGGGCCGACCTAGAGAGAGCCCCATGTTCCCAGCCTGGGAGAGGCAGCAGCAGGGGTAGCCTCATTCTGAGACTCGGAGAGAAGCCCTGAGCTCACCACCACCAGTGAGAGGGACCACCCTGTGTGGCCCCGTCCAGAACTCTCTCCCAAGGCTTGACTTGGGTGTGTGGCCAGGTGGTCCTCACTGCCCTGGTTCAAGCGCCTGCCCCACGGATGCTCAAGTGGAGGGTGCCTCACATCCTCGAACTGCTGAAGCCCCGGGCTCAGGAAAAGGTGATCACAAACCACTCCCCCTCCCTGGCCGCAGTCTTCTCATCTGTGACGTGACCAGGTGAGTGTACAGGCGGTTCCCACAGCTGGGTATGGCTGGGCTCCTGCGATGCGCCCTCACTTACCCCCACCCGCCTACCCTACCAGCAAGAAATGAAGATTAGTAGTTAGAGAAGGAAATGCAGGGTCCTGGGAGCTTCAGTGCGTGGCTCATAAATCCTACGGGGGCCACGTCCTCCCCTTTACCTCACGACTGCCACGGGGTCATCTCTGGGCCTGGGAGAGGCTTGTGAGCTACCCTCCAAGCACAGAAAGCAGAGCTCTCAGGTTCCCCTTGAGAAACAAGCCCTGGTGGCTGAGGGCTTGCCTCCTTGCGCCTCAACCCCAACCCAAATCCAAAAACCTGGGCGGGGTGCTGGGCAGGGTTGGCCCAGTGGGAATTTATTGATAATTATAAACCTGAGGTGGGTGGAGAGGGCGATACCAAGAAAAGATGCCCATGGATTAATGGGCAGAAGCGAGTTTCTCAAACCTGAGAATGTGCTGGGGCCTCAGAGCCTGTGCCCGGCCCCTCAGGGAACGTGTGCCCCTGTGGTCATCCAACCACACGCTCCTCACTCTCAGGGTGTGGTGGAAGCGGATAAGTCGAGCGATCCCTGAGGTTCCATGACTTAAGGGCAGCCGGGCCAGGGATGGCTCGGGGGGCTGGGCTCCAGGTGAGTGGGCAGCTGGTGGGAGGACCGTGAGTGCTTCCTGGCCCCACATACTCGAGATGCTTTCCCAGACTTTGAGAAGCATTCCCTGCCTGCCTCTTTCTTGCCTGGCCTCAGCTCGCCAAGGCGTTTGACGTGTTTGCTTTTTGACATAGGTATGTAAGGAAGGGGGTGGAATGTTCCAGGGAGTATGGAAGGCAGGCAGCCGCGCTCGGGAAGGCCACTGAGCCCGGGAGGCGCCGCACTCCTGCTCGTGCAAGCCCTTCCCCTGCTTCCCCTGCAACATTCCTGCTCTACACCAAAAGCGGAAAGATGGAGCTTGTGTAGAGTTTGATTTCTGAATGTGTCTGTCTGGCGCTCTGGTTTTTCCTGTGTCAGGTGGGCATCCTGGGGTCGAGAGCATGTGGAAATGGAGGGCAGGAGGAGGGTTAGCAGATTGACAAGCTCACAGGTCTCTTTTAGGAAAGGGAGTTGGGAGCATTGGGAGGGCCTCTCCCCTCCTCAGCCTGGGGTGCAGCTTTGTACTCAGTCTATATGCCCACCCAGGGTGTGAGGTCAGGAGGTCAGAGAAGGCCCTCTGACCCCTAGCTCGGTGGCACTTGGCCTGGGGCCTTCACCTCCCCAGTTGCCCCCTGGGGTGCTCTCTGCCTCCCTTCATGTTATTTTACATGCGAGGCTCCCCAACAGAGCCTTCTCTGGAAGCTGATTCCATATGTGCCAGCTCGGACCCCACACACAAGCCAACTGAGGGTTCCTGGGGCCTCAGGCAGCCATCACAAGCTCTCTGGGCCCCGTTCTCAGCTGAGAAACCAGTCACCAAACATGTTATTGTGAGGCTCCATGAATCCAACACACATGGGCAAGTGCTTCGTAGCGCCCAGTCCATAGTGAGGACTCACTGTCAGCTCTTAGGACTTACTGTGTAAGACAAGAAAAGGGATTCTTCTGTTTCAGCAAACTGCATATATCAGTCAAGATGTCCCTGTTTAGACCCTTGCAATCATTTCTGGTAACAAGGTGAGCTCAGAAGAAATCCGGAATTTGGAAACTCCTGCCCTGCTCTCTGGGCTTCACTCAGCACCAGCTGACCCCCAACAGTTACCTTCCTGGTCCACATCCCCCAAGAGAAACAGCAGAAGACCTGTTTGATGTCCTGTCTCAGCAGGAGATGGGGGCAGGGGGCAAGAGGGGTTGGTAGAATGTAAGTGAGGACTCTGGGTTTCCTACTCATAAGGACCAGAGCTCCCAGCACAGCTTTGTCTCCAGAGGTCCTTTCCCTCTGTGTGCTCCAGACACATCTCCCTGAGCTCTGCAGACACTGGGGATGTCAGCCCTCTTTGCAGGAAGCTGCATGGGTCCTGGTCCCTGTCTGCTCTCCACCTCCACTGTCTTGGGTGTTTGGTGCCCATTCTCAGTGTCATCGTCTGTGAAATGGGCGACTCTATCACCACATCTTTCATGGATGTTCTTGAGAGCACTTCCACAGGCCCCCAGTCCACACACACACAGTAGCTCTGCCAATGGCGCTGTCTTCCTGTCTCTGCAGCACTTTCTTGCCTCAGTTTCCTGGTCTGCGGAGTGGGAATGATAAAGATTTCTGTTGCTCAGGGTAGCTGGAGGATGGACCCACTTAATCCAGGGAAGCACAGAGGATATCGCCCAGGACATTTTAGTCATTCACATCCTCCTCCTCCTCGCCTTCCCTCCAAAGTCTTTAGGCTGTCGGCACACTGAGCTGGCTAAGCCCTGCATCTTTCCACACTCTTCTCAAACAGACTGCACATAGGGCAGAATCATTTATTTATATGCATATATTCATATATATGTATCACATATATTCATATATATGTTTTCACAGTTGGAAAAGCAATGCAGATATTTGGACATGACAGATCATCATTTATTTGAGCATCTGCGTTTTTTTTATTTACCAGAGGAGCAGAGGCAGGGCAGATGCCCCTGGTGGGGAGTGGGGGCAGGAGCTCCTGTCTTCCCTCCCTCAGCCTGGCTTACTGAGGCCTCTTTAGCTCTGTGCTTGGCCTCCGCTGAGCCTGCCCGAGGAATAGAGTCCTTGCGGTGGGAGCCGAGAAGGGTTCTCCCCGCCCTTATCACACGCTGAGCCCGATTTTCTGCTCTAGCCCCAGACCTGGGACCAGCATGGGTCTTCTGCCGCATTCCTGCAGGCGGGAAATCTCAGGCTTTTCCCGCAGGCTGGGGGACACGCTCGCGCTGACTCCGGAGATGCGCGCGCTAGACTGGGATCTGAACACTTAGGAACCCGCAGGGAGCTTTCCCTGAGACACCCAGTCCTCGCGGCTGTCTACCGGCTTGGCTGTCCCCGGCCGAGCGTCTGCTGGGTCCTCACGCTACGGAGCTTCCGCAGGGGGGCGCATCCGCGCTCGGAGCTGGGCTAGGGCCTGGCGCTCCCCGGAAACGGGCCGCCGCGCGTTCCTTCCAACAGCGGCCCCTCCCAGGCTCAAGTTACAAACTCCTCACCTGGGAGCGCGGGACTCGTCCCCGCGCCGGGACTTTGCGGCTGGAACCTCGCGGAGACTCTGGCACCTTCTGCTAATGCAAGGACTGGGTGTGCCTCTCCAGACCACCACTAGAACGTGGGTTCTTTTTTTCTTTTCTATCAATGGCTCGCCCACCAGTGGCGCGAGTCTCCGCCTGCGTCCGGCCCCTGCCCAAAAGGGGCGGTGTTTATTGTAAGAATTCATGCTCGGATTTGCCTTAGAGTTTAGGAGAAGCGCCGCCGCGGTGCGCCCTTCAGGAGACGCCGGGGCGCGCGTGCTGGACTTCGGGTGCCGGGCAAACTCTAGCAAGGGCTCCGGGTGCGGAGGTGGAAGTGGGGGCGTGCATAGTGACACCCGTTTGTCTCTTGCTCCGGGTCTGTTAGAAGGGTCGCGGAGGCCGTACATCGAGCTGGATCCAAACTTGGTCTTGCCGGGGCGCGCTGCTCTGGACAGGATAGGTCACCCCAGGGACTGGGGGACCCGCGGGTTGCATAAAGGCAGGCACTGGGGTTCTTCTCCACCTCAGCGTTGCAAGAGATGCTCCTGTAAGAAAATGTCCCGCGCCTCCTGCACGGAGGGCCACCCTCAAGACCTGAGCCGGGCGGGGCTGGGCTGGACGGTCGGCCTCTATTTGCGCCGCGGAGGGAGCGTGGAGGTGTCGTCCCAGGGCCAGGCTTGGGCTCCCTCAAGCTGAGCCTGCACCCAAACCGGTTTTTCGACTCTGATGGCCACTTCCTTTTCGGTATTTCAAACTTACCCGCTCCCTGGAGGTCTGTCCGGAACTTTCAAACACAGGAGTCACTTTCTGGATTCCCCATTTGGGAGTGGGATTTCCCCTGCTTTTCCGTGTTTAGGGGGTGCCTGAGCGATGGCGACCACGTGTCGCCTCTCTGTGACACCCTCTCCAGCTCCCGCACCAGACACCCCCTTCCCCCGGCGAGCCTCGCCCCTTTCTGGGGAGCGTGGTGGTCGGCCATCTACACACCCACCTGCAGTCCGCACCCCGCCTTCTTTGGCATCGCCGCTCGTTTTACTCAATGAACCACTAATTCAGTTAGCCCGAGTGCTTTTTTTTTTGTCTTAAAAAATATTCAGCAGAGATCATAAACAGGAACTAGTCACGCTAAGCCTCCCCCAACACCCCTCCGGGGTGGAGTAGGGGGAGAGACACCTCCTTCTGAATCGGCATCATTAAGGGGTCTTGATTCAAACCATGACGTGGCTAAATGTAAAATGAGAACGGGGTGGAGGGTGCTTACACCCCAGGTTGAGTGGGTGGGTGAAGGAGAGCAAGCAGGCTTCCCAAATGCTTAATGTAATCATGGGCCAGCTGCGTGCACTTGTAAAGTTGTTATAACCCCCTCCTTGTTATAAACAGGAAAGCGCACAATATAAAGCAAGAGCCCCGCATTCACAAATACCAGCTCCCCCGCGCCAGCTGCCAGACTCCCCTTTTATGGTGTTCCTTGCTTTCAACCAACCTCAGCCCCATCAGAAAGACCTTAGCTTCTCCCCTGACCTCTTCAACCGGTTTATTTTGAAACGTGAAGACCAGGTACCCCACACCCTCACCAGCTCCCCACACCCCGTGCATTGGCCGGAGAAGCTGGGCGCCTGGAGTCCTCTTCCCTGGGTTCCCCGGGAGCCCTGGGGGTCTAGGCTTGGCCCCTCCAGGATACTAGGCCCCTAAGGGAGCCGCCAGACTCCTGCGGGACATACTGAGGATTTCCCCCAAGGAAGGTTTGTCTGCGCAGACTCCCAAACCTCTAAGACACGCCTCTGCCCCAAGCCCCCAAATTTCTAAAAGCTTTCAAAGACCCCAGAAGACATTTTATGAGACTGTGCCATATCTACATCTTCTATTAATCCTGGGAGAAGAAAAGGCCTTAAGTGGGAGGCCGCGGATTACGGGGTTCCCCCAGGCCGGCGGTAAAACTCAGCCTTGCGCCCCTGCCCCCATCTCCACTTCTCCTTCCTGGCCCGCAGACCCGGCTCAGAGCCACCGCGGTCCACATCCTGCCTCACTGACTGTGTGTGCTTACAGCGTCAAGGGGTGGACGTGATATTTCAAACATCAGATCAGTGCGTTTATATATTGGGTGCCCGGAAATTTTTCCAAATAAACACAGCTTGATTCAACTTGGGTGGGCGGACTTATCAACAGACTAATTCTATAAACAAATGAAGGAATAGCCCCGAAAGCGATTGGCTGGTATCAAAAAGACACGTGGAGGGAAAAGCTTGGAGTTTTTCAGCAATGAAATTTTAATTAATGTGGGTGGGCTGAGAACACAACGACTGTTTATCATAGACAATTTATTTTCCAGCGCTAAGTCAACATATAATAGCAAACTTACAACAATTATTTAACATTTTTTAAAGCCATGAAGAAGGGACAGAGCGCTGAGCGGCCGGGCAGAGCAGCAGAGCGGGAGGCTGACGCTCGGCGGGCTCCCCGGGAGGGCCCCTGCGGCGCGGGGCGCAGTCCCTAAGCCGCCCGGGCCGCCTGCGTCGCGCGGAGCGCAGCGCCGGCTCCCGCTCGCCATGAGCCACCTCTTCAGCCCGCGGCTGCCCGCTCTGGCCGCCTCGCCCATGCTCTATCTGTACGGCCCCGAGAGGCCCGGGCTGCCTCTGGCCTTCGCCCCCGCGGCCGCTCTGGCCGCCTCGGGCCGGGCCGAGCCCCCGCAGAAGCCGCCCTACAGCTACATCGCGCTCATCGCCATGGCGATCCAGGACGCGCCCGAGCGGAGGGTCACGCTGAGCGGCATCTACCAGTTCATCATGGACCGCTTCCCCTTCTACCACGACAACCGGCAGGGCTGGCAGAACAGCATTCGCCACAACCTCTCGCTCAACGAGTGCTTCGTCAAGGTGCCGCGCGAGAAGGGGCGGCCGGGCAAGGGCAGCTACTGGACCCTGGACCCGCGCTGCCTGGACATGTTCGAGAACGGCAACTACCGGCGCCGGAAGAGAAAGCCCAAGCCGGGCCCCGCGGTCCCCGCGGCCCCCGCGGCCAAGCGGGCCCGAGCCGAGACGCACGAGCGCGGCGCAGAGGGGCGGCCCGAGGCGGAGGGCGGGGCAGGGCGCCCGGACCCCGGGCCCCCGCCACGAAGGAGCCCCCGCGCGCCCCTCGCCCCTCCGGGAGGGCTCCTCGCCGCCCGCGCCCCCCTACTGGCCCGGGCCCGCGTCCCCTGAGGACAACGCGGGCGACGCTGTCCAGGGCGCGGCGGCCGTGGCCGTCGGCCAGCCAGCGCGCACGGCGGATGGCCCGCGGTCCCCTGCGCGCCCCGCCTCCCGCCGCTCTCCGAAGAGCCCCGACAAGTCCAAGAGCTTCAGCATAGACAGCATCCTGGCGGGGCGGCAGGGCCAGAAGCCGGCTGGAGCGGGTGAGCTCCTGGGGGGCGCCAAGCCGGGGCCCGGCGGGGGCGGTCCGGGCGCCTCGCTTCTGGCCGCATCCTCCAGCCTGCGTCCACCTTTCAACGCTTCCCTGATGCTCGACCCGCACGTCCAGGGCGGCTTTTACCAGCTCGGGATCCCCTTCCTCTCCTATTTTCCCCTGCAGCTGCCTGACGCGGTGCTGCACTACCAGTAGCCGGCGCGGGGCTTTCCCCTGTGGTCTGAGCTTGTGAGCGACCGCGGCTTCTCCACTGGGGCAAGGAGTCACTTTTTTTGAAAAAAGGATCGTCTCCTCTGCCAACGTGTGGATCCTGGGAAGTGGTGTCAGCTTCTGCGTGCAGGTGGGAACGCTCGCCTCCCTGCTCCTTGGCGAGGCGAGCTTTCCCAGAATTGAGAGACTTCGGAGACTTACAGACCCTATCCACTGGTACTTGGGCATCTCACACCTCCTACCGCACAAGCAGCATTCCTTAACCTTGGGTCAACCTAGTGGCCTGCGATCTTCCCACCCACACAGGTCCTGTGTGTCCGGGGGCTCGCCAGGGCCCAGAGAGCCCGAGGGCAGGGCCGTGGTTCACATGTGGCTGTCTCAATCTGACAGCCACAGTGCCACCGTAGCCAGCTCGGTGGTGGCTGTGGCCCAGGCCGTGGCTTTGAGCCCGTGGGGGTGATGAGTGCCCACAGCGAGGCTTGTCCCTGAACTCTGTTTTCCAGTTTCTTTGGGAGATCTAGGGCCTGATGAGGACTTATGACCAAGGTCCAGGTGGAAGCGGAGAAAAAACTCTTTTATTTTAAATAGAGAATTTTTCTTTGTTTTTCTTTCTAGACAGCAAAGGAGCATGCTATATACTCTTTGGCTAAAGGCTTGGCGCTTTTCATTATAGCAATTGCCCTGTGGAAGTTCTGTACTTAACAAACAACTTCTATTAAGAAAGCATACTCTACACAGTCCAGCATTCTGTTGCATTATGATAGCTCATTAGTCAACACACATGTTCTCCAAGGCATGTTACAGACATTTCTGGACATCTTGTCTTTCGCTTTTGTTTTTAAGGAATCAAAGGATTTCAGGGACACCAGAAGTGTGTGTGAGGGGGAGGGAAGATATTTCAGACAACAGAAGATTTTTATTTCCATGTTTTTCAAGATCTAGATTTAATATTTTTGGGGGGCGAGGGGGCTACATTTTCCAGAATTTTGTTGGGAAGAACTACTTTTTATCCAAAAAGCTGAGTGAAGCACACACACAGAAGCAGATAGAGGAGAGCTGGGTTATGCCGGGCAAAATAAGGGAGTCTGCTGGCATCTGCTGGAGGGCACCTCTCTGGATCCCAAAGGATACAAGGCTTAATGGGTGGATTCTATCAGACACCCCTAGCCTGCAGCCCAGCTTCTTCCTTCAGGTCCCTACCAGGCAGGCCTAGAGCCTGCAGCTAAACAAACACCTTACGGAGGTGACTGGAAGACTGGCAGGGTGGGGAGCAGGAATTTAGGGCCTGCAACAAAGTCCTGGTTAAGAAAATGGAGGTTTCACAGCCCAGTTCTGCCTGGAACTTTAGGGAAATGCATCTAACCTCTCACGGAATCTTTAAGTTACCTTGGGTTCTGAAACTTGATTTCCTGAAACTTCAAGTTACTTTAATTTTATCTGATGTGGGAAAGGCACAAAAAGTTTTGAGTTCTTGGAGATGGGCTGAGATAGGTATTCAAAATAACTTTTAAAATAGTTTCCAGGACTTACATAAAAGTGAACACAAACTTTACATCAAGAGAGCCTGTTGGGTAAGATATTGGAGAGGACATTTTGGACAAGCATAATAATTTAATGATTAGTGGGCACAGAGTTGACTTTCTGAGAATTCATTCTTAAAGCCATGTGCTACTGACCCATGAATATTTCCCGGTAGGGGAAACATTTTACCCAGGCTGGTGGGAACATACTGGTGAGCTGCAGAGCATCCTTGATTTTAAGAACTTGGATGAGACCCCATTGTTGAGATCCAGGCTCACTGTGATAAACTTAAAACATGGTACAAGGGCTGTCACTGGATATTTTGTTATCCCAAAGTCTCAGCCTCTGTGAATAAAGTTTTTTCATTAACCTCTCAGTGCCTGGTTCAATGAATTACTGGGGGTGGTGGTGGGGGGTAGTAAACAATGTAATAGAAGAGAGGAGACGGGGGTTATATTTGGGAACCCTGTCAGCATCTCAGGGGTTCTGGCTTCTGAGGGTGGGTGCAAGTGCTGACTGTAGGGGCTGGAGCAGAGAAGCCCAGGCCCAGGGGATGCTGCCTGGAGGTCAGAAAATAAGCTGGAAAGTCTGCTGTTTAGGATGCATTTTAATTAATTTATTTATTTTGTGTGGATTTGCTATCTTGCATGTCTTGTTAATTTATGATGGTTGTTTTCTGGAAATGCCAATAATCAAATACTGACAATTTAAAAGGATGGTATTTGAAAGTTACAATTCCAAAAAGTATAATATGAACACGATTTTTATGGCACAGAAAAAAGGGCAGGAGCATTTATCTACTTTGTAAGGGTGTTTCTACATACAAAAGAGAAATTCTGTACTGAATGCCCATGCTTATCGGGCTTAGAAAAGCTAAGAGAAATGGACAGTGGGGTCATTTTCTATGAAATCTAAACAATTCCATGTATATTCCTTCCTACTGAAAGAAGAAGGATTTGGGGGCTTAGTCCTCTAAATGGCTGCTCTGATGTTCCTGATTTAATCATGGGCTCTAAATCATTGGTCAGTGAGACCAAGAAATGGTTTCTACTCTTGATTAAAATAAAATCTCAGCTATCTTTAGGGTCAACCAGAAGCAACTGAGTCCTTCTACTCTTAGGCCATATGAAGTTATGGCTCTGTGCTTTCGCTTCAACAGAGGGCACAGATTCTGTTTTCTGTAAATGATCTGTGGTTCAAGGCCTAATCACACATATACACACACAATGAGTACATTGATCATAATGGGGGATATAGCAGGTGTATTTAAATAAATGTGTGTATATGTATATGTGTATATATGTATACATGTGTGCATATGTGTCTATATATGTTGTATACACATGAATGCTCAGAAATTCATCTTATGTGCATGTAAGTGGAAAAGAGACTCAGATGAAGTGCTGAATCCTTTCAAATTAACCCAAGTATTGATACTTTTGGAAAGATTTTATTTTTCTATATAGCTCAAGCCAGGGATAATTAATTTTTGCATTAGCATGCTGAATCTCACAAAGACTTCCTAAAAGTCTTGGAAGACACCACTTTGACACCTTTACATCCACAGCTTTTACAAGGACAAGATAACTTCGAAAAGGCCCCTGGCTTTGTCTGGCATCGGAGACTTGCTGGCTCTTGTGGAAGCTAATGGCCCCTGGGTCTCAGATGCCCCCTAAGGGTTTCCAGTGCTTGAACAGGATGTGATTTGCCATTTTCAGATGTAATCAGGTCTGAAAAGGAGGCCATGTGTGGTCTCAACCATTTCACGAGGAGCGGCCAGTGTATACCCATGTGGGTTAAAGAACTAGCCACATGCGATGTTATTGTTGCAGCTGAAAGCCGAGCCTGTCTGCCCAGACACGGGTAGGCTAATGTTAACATCCCTGAAGTGGGTGATGTTTCCAGTAACCAGCTGCACTCCAGTGAGAGCCACGACTTTGTGTACTTCCCAGCTTCCTGGTGGCCGGAGCCCTGTTTCCATGAAACGGGGGTTGTTTCAAAGTTACACATGACAGTAAGTAATGTTTATTAGTAGAAATAAAGAGCATGAGTTTGTTGGAAAAGTAAAATTCTTTTGATCCCCATTTAAGGCAGTTAAAAAAATGCCTGAAGAGCCAAAGGCAGGCTCTCTCCTATACTTGTCCTTGTCTTGAAGCCCAAACTTGGCGCTCTCCGGGTGGGGTCCGTAGCACAGGTATACACAGCGACAGAGTGGGGGAGTAGGGAGCTTGGGGGTGGTGGTTCTGTCTCTTCCAAAGGCGTCCAAATGCCAACTGCCTTGGGCGAACCCAATGTGCAGCTCAGGCCAGATGTGGATGTAAGCCCAGGGTCTACACCACGGTGGGCAGATGAGACTGTGTACAAGATTCAGCTCTCCCCGGAAAGGGGGCTGGCAGGGGCGGGTAGGAGGATCTGTCCCAGTCCTGGGAGGCTTATTGTCAACTCAGTTGCCTTTATTTACCCTGGCAGTGAAGAGGGAGGACAAGGAGCCGGGCAAGGTTTGCTTCCAACCTCCTTTTTCCTTCAGGCATGAGAATCAGGGTTCTGTTAGGAAACAGACTCTCACTTAGATGGGCCAGTGGGAAACAGCAGGGTGAAGGGACTGTGTATGGGGAGTAGGCCAGGGGAAGGGGACCCCTGAGCCAAGGAGAAACACCCAGCCTCTGTCCTCTCCCACTGTCCAGACTCACGTTGATCTGATTGGCTGACCACACCCACAGTCCAGCCTACAAGGCACCCCACGTAACGCAGTCTGTAAGGGTCACCTGCAGGGGCACAGAGGGACTACGGATGCACCAGAATGGGGCGGGTGGACACCTTGGCCAACACCCCGGGGGACCTCCTCTTCCTGGTCCAGTTGGCTCCAGCCACCTGGCCACACCATTGATGTCTAGGAGCCAAGATCAGAGGTCTCAGATGATGCTGGTGGCCACATCTGGCCTCTGGAGACTGGATTCTGCCATCTGCCAAGCTTCCAAGAGAGGTGGCTCTAGACCCTACTCAGAGATCCTCTTATCTGAACAGGGCCTGGGTCCCAAGGGCCCTGCCCCAGCTATACAGTCTGCCTTCACAGCTTTGAGCCTGACAAGGACTTGCTGAGTGGACGGGAGGGAGCTGTGAATGTCTGCGCGTGGATTTGTATTAGTTCGTTGAGCATCTAAGACAAAGCTATCCCTTATTGGCTAATGTCCTGCATATGGCTGGTGCTAGCTAATCCCTCCAGGACATGTGGACTGCTCATGGGGAGGGTGTCCTCTAGCCCAAATCTAGAGGGAGGGGGGAGTCCAAGAGAAGTGGGCAGCACCTTGGGTCAGTGACAGCACCCCGTCACCTGGGATGACACTAAGTTTATAGCACAACTCAGGTCCTCATAACGTGCTATGAAAATGCTACAAATAGCATACCTCTCCTGGCCCCACACATAGCTGGTCACCATTACTACTCCTTTCTTTCCCAGGCCTCTCCAGACACACATACTGGTGGGAAAATTCCTCTCCTTAATGTCTCATTGACACAGTACCTTCCAGTGATTTGATGTGTGGGTGGGAGTGGGAAGGAGTACAGTCCCCAGCGAGGAGTGTGACCAGAGGCCTGAGACCCAGCTCCGTGCTTACCTGCCGTGACCCAAGTCTGTGGATCTCAACTTTCTCATCTGCGCAAACAGGGAGAGTACTGAGGCTGCCTCCTCCAGCTGTCATGAGGAGTAAACTAAATGGTGGGTGTCCATTCACGGGACAGTGCCCGCCCCGGTTCTGACCTGCAACATGGGAATAACTACAGGCTCCTGCAGAGGCCACTGTCAGAGTTAAGTTAGCTAATACATATTAAGGACCTGGCATGCAGAAAGCGCTCCTGAATGGGAGGTCTTACCGCTATGTACAGACATAGTCCCTAATCTAAACACTTTTGTTTTACGGTCCATTTGTGACTTCTTGGTTCTGCAAAAAAATTATGAACCAGCAGCTCTGCCCACATGGTTTAATTCTGGAGCTGACGCTGGGGGCTGTGTCTGCTGGGTAGGCCAGGATCCATCTTCTCCTCTTCACGGCAGTGCTTCATCTCTTGAGATGATCCAACCATTTGAACATGAAACGAAAAGCAAAATCAGCAGCTAGGCACGGCAGGGGAGCCTAGGAAAACTGCAGGGACACCGACTTTCACAGGCGAGGAGCACCAAGTCGCTTTGCTGTTTCCTCGCTTTGCCCAGGGCCAGCTGGGTAGCCATCATAAACTCAAGGGTCCCAGGAATAAATAAAATGCTTTATTTCTCCCTGGGCTCCAAGACCATGCCCGTAGACGCCTGCAGGATCCACTCCATCCTGGGGAGAAAGGGACCAGATGGGAAGCAATGTTTCCTAAGCGGTGGGTTTCCTCACCCGCTTTATAAAACGTAAGGAACATTTCTTTAAATATTGTGGCTAAATATAGCCAGGGCTTGGTCAGCTAGAACATTTTTAGAAAGCACATTACAAATCAGGAATGTTTTGGAGAAATAAATAAACTTTCCCACATTTTTGGACTTGGCCTTGGCGCTGCGGGCTCCATCTTGAGAGGGGGCCTGGGGTGATGCATAATTCATGCTCCCCTGCTGCTGGTGCCCCAGGGACACTGGAGGGGACTTCGTTCCCTTCGCTGGGCGGGAGTTTGTAGGACAGGGACGGAGGCCCTGTCAGGTTAAGGAGAGCCAGCATCTGATGGAGGACTACCCGGTGACCTAAGGAAGTGGGGATTGAAGAGAAATCAGTCTACTTCCACCGCGTTTCATTTCTTGCCTTGCTGTTTGTTCCGAGAGTTCGCTGGACTGCTGCAGATGACGGGTCCCAGAGGATGCTGGCCACTACGCCTGTGCCCCAGGGCCCCCATTCATGGGCCTTAGAGGAGACCCACGGGGTACTTCCCAATGCTTCTCAGGCAGCCCCCCCATAGCGGTGGGCCTGTGGGTGGCAGGGACTGCGTGCCACATCTGCTTGCCTGTTCTTCCTGTCAGCCTGCATTTGTGCTTAATTCCCGTGCGATCAGAGTGGACTCCAAGCTTCTCTCCATGGCCTCAATGGTCCTTCCTTTTATTTTCGGTTGAGCTGCCTGCCCCTAAAACACCCACGGAGAAGTTACATGTGTTCCCGCCAGAAATGCAGAATGTGTAGGGAAGTACTGGTGACAGACAAGCCTGCCAGCCGTGAGCCTGTGATAATCCTGCCCTAAGAGATCACGGCGGGTACTTCCCACATATTGTGGCATTTCCCCCAGACTATACAGACTAGATACATGTAGTCTAGGGGGAAACACCAACATCAGTATCTAATCTATCTGTACATGCAGGTAATAGAGAATACATGTATGTGTGTGTGTGTGTATATGTATATATATATATACACACACACATATGAAATGTTTTTCACCCCATCAGTGCCGCCACCACCACTACCATCACCACCGAAGAGCTTTCCAACATTCCCGGTGTGGGGCACATGCAGAGTTCTGGGAACAGAGACCTCTGTAAGGTGCAGTCCTTTACTAGCTCACAGCCTGGCAACAGAGAGAGATGAGCAGAAGATGGATTTACTTACTTACTAAAGTTTTGGTTTTGAAATTAGGAGATTCGTGGAGAAGATGCAAGAAATAAATGTACAGGGAGGTGAGACTTACTGTGTGTGGGCGTTTCATAGCCATTTTCTCATTTATTTTAACCACCCTCACATGCGGGAGGCAGTACCATGATCTCCCCTTACACATGCACACACAGAGGACAGGTGGCTTGTCCTAAGGCACATGACTAGTCAGCTTCAGAATCCATCCTGGAACACGTATCTTCTCACTCTGGTTCAGTGATGTCTGGTACCAGGGATCTGGGACAGAGAAATCCAAGTGACCCCTGGTTGACAGATCCAGTGACCTCGCTGTCCCCTCCCGTACTGTCATAGGGAGGCAGGCTGGCTTTTCTGTCTAAGCCACGCCAGAATCTAAGTTCTGTTTTGTTTACATGTTGGTGTCTCTTCTCCCAGCAAGAACGACAGAGCGACCAGTTGGAAATGTGGCTTATTTGTGGCCTGTCCGGGCTGCTGGTTCTCTATCTGCACCAAGTGGTGGGATCACCAGGGGGCCTTTAAAAAATACTGACAGCTGGGTCACAACTCAAGGTGGTATTGTATAAAGCTCCTCGAATCATTCTAGCATGTGGCTGAGTTTGGGAACCAGTGGTTTCAATATCAGTGAGGGAGGCTTTGAGGTCAAGTGCCTGACTTAGCAAAACCATGAAGAAGCATGAAGAAACAGAAAAAGGAGCTTCGGGGCTGATTGAAGCAGCCCAGCTGCTGATGTCACAAGGCTCCTCTCCTTTCTCGCCCTCTTGGGAGAAGGTATTGAGCACACAATCTTTGCCACACATCAATTTATTTAATCATTTCAGCAACCTGGGAGGTTGCCTGGAGTCTTCCCACTTGATGGATGAGGAATCAAGATTGGACAGGTGGACCCGGACAAGAGCACAGAGTTAGGAAGAACCAGAGTCAAAAACTGAGGTCACGCCATCTTCCATGCTGCGCAGAAGTTAAAATGCATTTCAGTCGCCGGTGGTGGAAAGTGCATGCACCTAGGTATGCACGGAGGATTGGGAGCCTGGTGTTTTTCCACTTGTACCTAGTGGGCTTTGTAATCAGAAGAGTTTGTCATTCTTCATCTAACAAATGGTGAGTGCCCACAAATGCCAGTTCTGTGACATGCCTTGAGAATAGATAAATGAGCCAGACCCAGGCCCTGCCCCTGAGGGGCTTACATCCACGAGGGGAAAACCGTAGAGGCAAACTGGCCCACACCAGCTGACGTGCTCTGGACATGACGGCTGCTCCAAATCTTTTAAACACTTTCCACTTCCGGAGAGAGCCTCATACTTCTGTTCTGGTCTTCCAAATGTAAGTGAGAAGAAAGAAACCCCTGCTCATCTCTGTGTGCCTGTGGGAGGTCCAGCACCAGGTGCACAGGTGTGCGCCTTGGGAGCGGACAGAGAGAGGACGTGGAGTGGCACTTTGATGCCATGGGTCACCAAGCTGTCCCGGAACCTGAAGCTGTGGCAGCCTCTTCCTCATCCGGAGTCTTCCCGTCCTGGAGCAGGCAGTGGTGTCCCCGGTGGTCAGCTCAGCAGGAGCCACCCCGGCGGCTCAGCCTAAACCCACTGTGCAGCCATGGCAGAGATTCCGTGGGCTATGTGCAAACCCTTTCTGTGAAAACGAGCAAGACTTTGCAGTGAAGACTTAAGCTGGTCACTTGTGATAAGGTCTGTGCGGGGCTGATCATCGCCTTGTATTTGCTGTGCGCTTGGCCTCTGCTGGGGACTGTCCCAAGCGCTTTATGTGCAGAGTCCCTGTGAGCTGGAGACTCCAGTTTCTCCACATTTACAGGTGAAGCAGCAGCTGGTTCAGAAAGCTTGTTACTTCTAGGTTCCCGGATCTGGCAAGGGGCAGAGCTGGGCCGGACTCAGGCTCTCTGGCTCCGGAGCAGTGCCTCTCACCACTGCACTCGATTCCTCCTGTTCAAAGCATGTGTCACTTGCCATATATCAAGCTGTGTCCTGAGGCCTTTCTGTGCACGATCTCTTTAGTCTCTAAGCAAACCTGGGAGATGGGCATTTCTGTGTCTGTATTTCGCTGGCAGCTTCCTCAGGCTGTAAACCAATTCCTTGGCAAAGTATCACACCTGTCTTTAAGGCTCTTGGCTGCTCTTCCGCATCATCTGGCCAGTAGTAAGTATACAGGGCAGGCACCTGTTTACCTCAGAAAGGGAGAGGGACAGCCAAGGGATCCTGTGCAGAGGTCCACATGGGGACTGCATACCAGCATCATTCAGGGGCTTAAAAAAATGTGGTGCCTGGACCCTGCTCCCAGAGATTTCCGTGTGCTCAGCCTGGGGTGGGGTCTGTGCCCACCTGCTGATTCCAATGCAGAGTCATGGTGGAGAGCCTTAATCTCATCCGCTCCACCACTGGTCTGGTCCAGCGGTTCTCAGTGGGGGCACTTCTACCCTCCAGGATGGGTGGACCAGGCCTCGGGCTATTCTGGTCATAACTCACAGTGGGATGCTTCCGGCATTCGGTGGGTTGAGCAAAAACAGCCCCTCACAACAGGAAGTTATCCGTCTCAGATGCTAATAGCAGCGAGGGTTGACAAACCCTGTGTGATTTCTCGTGAGCGCTGGACGCTGAGAGAACACAGCTAATGGCATAAGCCATGTTTCTATCGTCTTCTCATGTCTGTGGGGTTTCCATGCTAAGGGCCATATAACGCCTCTGATCTAGGGTGCCTTGTCAGACCTTCTGGACCAGTAAGCCAGGAAAGAGTGATGGCATGGTGTTCAGCAGCCACATTAAAACGAAATACTAAAAAACTGGTGACATTAATTTTAGCAATCTGTTTTCTTTAACCCCATATATCCAAGATACGTCATATTCTTTTGGTACTAAGTCTTCGAAACCCAGCCTGTGTTTTGTGCTGACAGCACCCCTTGATTTGGATGAGCCACGTTTGTGTGCTCAAGAGCAGCTCGTACCTGGTGGTGGCCCCTGGGATGGCACGGCTTCTGAGGTGCCTTTTGCACACTTGTACAGAATTCTGCAAGACTGCAACTAAGCAATCCTTCCCCAGTAAGGAGTTTCCCGTGTGACTCTCCCCATGATGCAATAAGCCCTGTGCAGGCAAATAAAAAAAATACCATTTTCCCGTTGAGCTCTTTTTCTCCTATAACATCCAGCCTAGTGCCCGCCACACAGTGGGCATCCAAAAAGCATGTGTTACAGAATTGCTTTTTCCTTGATGCCTGACTCCCAGCTTATCATAACCGAGTGCTGCTGACTGACAGACAGTGAATATCGGCAGAACAGACGCATAATCTTATGAAAGCTCTTTTCCCATTCCTGACCTTTCCACCCATATGGGGTGCTCTCCACCCCTTTGCTCACTCGGCCTGGGGGTGGCTGGTGGGGCTTACCTGAAGGTGAAGATGGACAGAATGAATAAGGCATCTGGAGCCCCAGCCTGGCTTTTTCCCCTGAGAGTCAACTGCCCTCAGGAGGCACACAGTCCACTTTGCTCTCAAGGGTCTGGGGCTATGGTGGCCCAGAGCCACCACTGGCTGGTGGGCAGGTCTGTTGCTCACCATGGATATAAGCCTCAGCTTCCAACAGAGTTCTTACAACAAATGTTTGGGCTTTTCTCTGCCTGATCCCACCATTTCCCAAATGGTTCAGAATTCAGGGAATCTCTGTTTTGCTGAGAACCCCGCTGAGGGGGCAGAAACGAGATGTGAGCTCCCCAGGCATGAAATTGTATCTCAAAGGGTCTCATGGGAGCGTCCAGATCTCAGTCTGGGGTGCAGTGGCTGTAGCTCAGCTCATGAGAAAAATGCTAACTGGAATCACATCTCTCCACTCTGGATGTGCCTCTGCCGACAAGGACCTCCCTGAAGAATCAAAGAGAAAGGCAGTCTTTACACCACTGTGGACGAGACCCAGGGGTTCCATTTGTAATCTCCACGACTTCCCAGAGGGACAGGGAGGCCGTTCAAACTGTAGACTTGACCTCTGGATTTATAGGTTTTCAAGTGAGTTGTATCCCATCCCCTCTGGCAAGGATGCTCCCTGGAGGCTGGAGTTGTGGGGATGGGGGATGGGAAGGAAGGAGGGAGCAGGATGGCAGATGGACACTGTGAGAAACAGGAAAAGTCCTTCCAGCTCCATTAAGAGCAAGTGGTTGTCTTTCCCAGCAGCAGAAATTCTCCATGGGCCCCATAATTCATACCGTAGAGCTGAGCTCGGACTCAGCTCAGAGAAGCTGCTAGGCAGGACCACGTGATGATAAGGCATGTGTGGCTGTGCGTGTGCATGTGCTTGTACGTGCACGGTGGAAAAGCTGGAGGACAGAGGAGCCTGCAGGATCAAGAATCTCCATCACTGACTCTTCGTCTGCCCCGAAACTGGGTGGGATCCTGCCGGCACCCAACACTTTCTCCCCCTCTCCACTCCAAGACCATCCCCACGGTTCTCAGAGCACTCTCCAAGTCTTTGTTTTCATTAGCAAAGCAATATGTAATAATAGTTGTTAAAATAATTGTATTTCTGTTTTTACATCTGTAAAGATTAAGTTAAACAGTATGAAGCCCATTAAACTATTTCATGACACGCTGCCGTAAACTGCCCCTCATTCCCACTGCTACTATTATTCCAGAGTGAACTTCAGAGATCGGGCGGCTGCATGAAGGGTTATTTATAGCCACTCATTCATCAATAAAAAACTTCAAAAGGAATCTGTTGCTTTTCTATTGGGAAGCCAAAGAAAACTCACATAAAGACGGCCCTGTTAAGAAACAAAGTGGAGGCGACCGCAGGACATTTAGTTAAGTAAAATTCTGATTTCTAACAAATACCATGTCGCAAAAAGAGACTGCTGGCAATGTGAATCCATTTAAGCGGCTCAGTTCCCACTGGATAGTTAAAATAAGCTGTTAAACAGTCGTATTTACGTTGGCTTCAAAGGGCCTGGGCCTCCTCTTTGGGTTTTAATAGTGTAATAGGTTTGTGATCTTGACGTTGCAAAGCAAGTCTTTTCATCTTGAGCAAGCCCAGGGGACAGGCTCATCCCCGTGCCTATTGCTTATGGTTTGAACCTACAGTTTTCTTGGCTTTTAGCGTGAAACTGGATTGGAGGTTAGAGGGAAACTCTCTTGTGATGGGATTACCATTTACTCCCAAGTCCTTGTTCTTGGGACTGTCCTTAGAAGCAGGAATTACTGGCTCTGTTTTGCGGATGAGAAAGCTGAAGGTGAGTGAAGTTCAGGCTACATCCAACAAGCTGGGCCAACGAACACAGCCCATCTTCAGGACCCCGCCTCTGGAGGCATCGCAGGACCGAAGGGATTCCCTTGGTATCAGAGCCTGAAGAATGACAAGATGTAGCCATTTGCACACTCCCACACCAGACCGCCACCCGTCTGGCATTCCTGTGAGCACAAAAATGCCTGTGGAGGCATGCTGGGGATGGGGTCCCTGGCACCTCTGGGCATTCCCATGCCTCGGTCCTGGACGGTCCTGGCGGACCCAAGGAGGTGGTGGAGGTGAACTGTAGAAGGAAGGACTCTGTGTGGGGCCAGCTGGTGCTTCTGGAGGCAGAGGCTGGCACGTTGGCAGTGCCAACACAGTCACGAGCATTCACAACTATGGGGCGCCTAACGTGTGCTGGGAGCCCTGCCGAGTGGCAGTGCTACAGGTCTTCGGTTCTTGACTCCTCCCAGCCCTGTGATGTAAGTAAGCACTCCCCACTTTACAGACATGGGCGTTGAGGCCGGTGAGTTAACTTGCTCAGGGTTACCCAGCTGGGAGGTGGTGGTGCTGGGGCTGAGCTCAGAACAGGACTTGGGACGCTGCACGGGAGCAGGAGTCTCCCCTCCTGCGCTCCCTGCCTATTCTCAGGGTGGGAGGCTCTGGGTTTCGGCAGGACAGGGCCGTGGCATCGATGCGGCTTGCTCGCTGTACAGAACAGGCAAGAGGCTGGGCCGAGGCTGCCATCAGCCTGCCCTCCTGCTGTCTCGCTGAGCATGCTGGAGAGGCGCCTCTGAGTTCCAGGCAGCCCAGGGGCCAGCCTATCTGGACTGGGAATCTGGCTTTGTTACTTGTTAGCAAGTTATTCAGCCTCTGGGAGCCTCAGCTTTCTCATCCCTCAAGTGGGTAATAGCAGCACGGCGGTGGTGAGGATTAAGTGGGATGAGGTCATTTACCTGCAGTGGCTGGCACAGCATGATGGTCTACACGGCGAGCAGTGCTTGAGCTATAGGGCAGGACTGACACGGCCAGCCTCACGTGCAGGTGCTCATGCAGCCGGTCCAGCCATGCTCCAAGCGGGAGCTTTATGGCCCTCATTCCGCCGATGAGCCATCTGGGCCACAGAGAGGCCAGGAAGCTGGCCCGACATCGCACAGCTCTAAGGGGGAGAGCTGGGAGGCCAGCCCTGGAGCCCATTCTCTTCCCACTCTTCCCACCCATCTCTTCAGCAGGTTCTCAGCAATTAAGGATGGAATTGGCACCACCCTTCAGACAGCACGGACGTGGCAGAGACGAGAACTGGTGCTTATTCTGGGTGCATTTTTCACACCTCTCAAGGGGCACCACCCACAAGCATTCTCAGAGCTGTGCTCCAGACTGCTGTCCAGGGGCTGCTCCCATGTGATCCAGAGATGCCACCGATGTGTGGCTTAGGGATTGGGAACTGGAACCCATCCAGGGCTGTCCACCTGGATGGGGGACCCTGAGGGGGACCAATTGCATTCAGCATCCTATATTAAAAGGGAGTTGGCCCCAGTGATGGCTGAGGACTGTCCAGTTGTAACACATTCAGTCCTTTGCCATTTGAGTTCAGAGGGGCCCTGATCATGTATGTCTGACCACAGAGCATTCTTCTGTGACCACGCAGGTGGCCCTCTCTGGGAGAAGCCCCTTAGACTTCTCATGAACAAATCAGGGGAACCCCAAGTCCCCCAGCCATGACCCAGAGTGTGGGAAGGAGACTGGGTAGTCAGAGATGAAAGAAAATGGGAGTCTGCACACCAAGGTTAAGCAAACCAAACAGATACAGGACCCTTAGCTCCCCCTCAAGGCCATCGGTAAACTCGTGACTCGTGTGTCCTTGACATGTTTCACAGGAACTTAGACCCCACCAGACGGGCCACCTGCTCACAAGCACGCAGACCCCAGACCGGGTGGAGCAAGAAGACCGATGACTAAGGTCCCCGGAACAGTCCCGTCACCTCCCCACTGACCATCAGAAGGACGGGCATGAGCTGACCACACACCTCTCTAAATTTCCTGTAATTTCACCTTTAAACACCCTACTCGTAAGCCAATGGCATGTTTGGGGCAGTGAGCACTACCTGCCTGCTCTCCTTGCCTGGTGCCCTGCAGAGACGCCCTCTTCCTTCACTACATCCCTGGGGCCACGGTCAACTTTGCTGTGGGTCAGGTGAGGGGACCCAGGCTTGTTTGGTTAGGTAACACTTCTGGAGTCCACACTGATTCTCAGGCCACGCACTTTGCTTTGTTCACAGCCCGAGGCAGGGCCCACCTCAGAACAGGGCACACTGCTGTGCTTCCGGCTGGGAGCCGTTTTGGGTCCCCACAGTTGGCTGCATGGGAAACTTTAGAGGGCGTCTCTGACAGGGGCTGCAGACAAGAACAAGACGGAAGCGCTGCCATTTGCAATTTCCTCTAATTTCCTTCAAGCAGGCAACGAGAACAGGTGACTACAAAGACTAGCCCCACTTACCGCGCCAAGAGCTGGAGCCGCTTCCCAGCCTGTCTGCGGAGGCCTGCGCTTGTGGGACGGAGGAGGAGCCACGCCCAGCCTGGCTGGTGCCCCTACCTGTTGAGCGGGGTCCTCTCCTTAGCCCCTCATTAGCGTTGGATGAACTCAGCTGCCTTGGGATCTGCTGACCATCTCACACTGTTTTTAACATGCTTGGGGTTTGATAGACCTGAAAAGACATTTGCCAATCCCCCACCCCCTTCGTTTTAAACCCATGTGGATTTTAAGAGGAATTTAATCCATGTGTTTCTGATTCATTTGCTCTTAACTCATCAGAACCTTCTTTCAGAAAAGCTATTTGATGTCCAAGGAGCTTTTGGAGTGGGGTTTTAAATCTTTTAAACTCTTTCCTTCCCGGCTTTGAAATGAGATGTTGCCTTTTTGCCAAGCATACGTGAACTCCCAGGCTGAACAAAGGTCCATGTTTGGCTCACGGTCAGGGAGCTGTGACTCCCCGGTGGGCTGCGACATGGGCAGAGCCCTCCTCCTTTGAAGACCTGTCAGGACCCCACCCCAACTCCAGGACTGGTGTCCAGGACTGGTGTCCAGGACCCTTGCCACTGGCTGGGAGAGGGGCAGTAAGGACACAGCCCCTTTCCCTTTCAGTATTATCTAGACTGCCTGGACACGGGCAGCCTGAGGACATTTCAGGGGAATATAACTTATGAATGACTCCTGACTGTTCATAAGTCTGAATTATAATGGAAAGTTTAAGACATCTCCGAGGGTGGAGAAAGGTACTTACTCACCAAGCGTCAGTGAGGACCAGCTCAGTACGATCTTGATTCTGAAGTGAAATCTGGGCTTCATATAATTTCATTCTTAACTGTTTCAGTATTTATCTCTAAAACATAAGGAAGGACTCGTTAAAAATCTGCAAGACCTTGATCACAAATGAATAACAAATTCCTATGTCATGAAATACCCTGTCAGCGATGAATTTCCCCTTATTTTCTCATAACTTTTTGACAGTTGGGTTCTTTGCACCAGGACCCAAGTACCTGCATCTGGTGGCCATGCCTCGGCGGCCGCTCCATCCTCCAGTCTGACTGCTCTCACCTTTGTCTTCTTTTCCTTTCGGCAATTTGTGTGCGGCGCAAACAGGCCCTTTACCACGTGGCACAGCCCCCGCTTTGAATTCCTCTGATTATGTCCTTGCATTTAACACATTTCTCTTCCCCTACAAAACACAATTTCTTAAGGTGAATGGATTAAAAACTACTTCACTCAATCCTGTTAGAATTTATTTTACATTTTGATAGGCTTACATTTCCTTCTTCTACCTTGAAATATCCCCTTCTGGCCCTGCATAGAACTCCATTCTCTGGGTTTACTTCACATACACACGTTTTATTTATGTGGACCCAGTTACAAGAGAGCCAATGTTGCAGAGGCAGGACTCTGTTCCATCACGTAGGAGACCCGACCGGAAGGTGGAAAAAGCAGAGACATCCTGACAATGAATGCCACTAAAATATGCTTTCCCGTGGTTCACTTGCAGGTGATGCACGGATGCAGTGACATGTCCCCGAGTGACCCAGTGAGGAAGCTTTTCCCCTTCTGTTCTCTCCCACACCATCTGCTACATCAAGGAGAGTCCACTTCCAACACCTGCCAGTCCTCTCGTTTAATGAGGACAGATCAAGGCCTCGGCATGGAGCCTCAGGCGGCTAACACTGGCTTTGTTTGTGTTTTACCTACTTTTAGTTACAACCTACTTCTTGAGAAGAGAGGGTTTTCCATAGCTGGCATCCTTTACTGTACTTTTACTAAGAATTAAACTGAAAAGTGTGGGCCCACCTGAAGGGAGATGCTCATTAGGTGGCGGCCCAGCGGTGCAGCCACGGGGGCCCCACACTCACGGGCATGGCTGCCCGCCCGCAGGCAGGGCCGGGCGGGAGAGAGGCCTGCGGGCAGCACCAAGGAGCTTGGCTCGTCCTCCTCCTGGTCCTCCTAATTGCACAAGGCTTGTGCGCACAGGCAGAGCGGCCTCCACTCTGGGCAATCTGTTGTCTCCCGTACAGAGGGGCGGTTCCCTGTCCTGAGCGCCCGCCTCGCCTCGCCTCGCCTGCAGGGCTTCGGTGGAGGGGCAGAGAGGCAGCCCGTGAAAGTGCCTGTAAACAGCAGTATCTGTCCTCACGCCACCGTCTCCAGCCACCATTCCTCCTTTCCTCCTCCTCCCGTTAAGTCTCTACGCTCTCTTCTTGGCCCTCCACGCACTCAACATTTTTCTGGAACCGTAAGAGGAGGTGACATGAAAGGAAGCTCGGTTCCAAAAAGACCAGGTCACAAGCCTCCAGTCCGCAGGGCACCAGGCACCGACCACCTGCGCAGGGGCTCCTCCTGCCGCTCTGGTTGGGCCAGACCCCCAGGCCCCAGCGATTGGCCCAGCTCCAGACATGTGACCCCTGCTGGGCCAACCAGAGTCCTAGGTAGGCTTCTCTCTGGATGTCTGAGGATGGGAGCCCGCAGGTGCTGCCGCTTTGCAAGAGGCTCCCCAGCATCACCACCGGAAGCCACCGAAGCCAGCTGAGCTGTGATGACTGGACCAGCTAGCACCTTGCTGTTGGATAACCTCGCTGAGTGCTTTCATATTTACCATTTCTCCGAGCCTCCCTTCGACATGGTCAAGGATGACCGATCAGCTCACTGATTGGCTGAGAACCTATCGTGATTGGGACACCCGCTGCAGGAGGGGGCAAACATGCGAGTGAGATGCAATTTCTGTACCAAAGTGGGTGACACCCAAGAGTCGCTCTCCGTTTGATGAAGACACAGAGGCACCAAGCGAGGGTAGGTGGCTTGCCCGAGGGGTCTGAAGGATTCGGAGGAAGCCGGGAGTAGGGCCACATCTTGGCGATTCCCAGTCAGGACTCCACTGCAGCCTGCTGCCCCTTTGCGGGGTTTGAGAAGAGCTCGCCGTGGGATTGTTCGCTCGTCTGCTTTCCACCCCTTAGCCGAGCTGGCTTGGGCTGTCCCTCTGTGTCCCCCACCATGAAACGAAGGACTGCTTATTGACTTATCACCATGACTATCTCTATTCCTGACTATCATATAAATGGAGTCACGCAGTGTGGACTCTTTGGCTGGCTGCTTTCCGCAGGATTTTGATGCGAGGTGCATCCACATGGCCGTAGGAGCCATGGCTGCTCCTTTCTCTCCAACAGGGGCACTGCACAGTCCATCCCCCCGATGAACAGGCCACAGTCTGCTAGCTTGCTAGGTGTGCAGGCTGTTTTCAGTTTTTGGTTATTGTGAATAAAGTTGCTGTGAGCCTTCCTTCACATGCCTTCATGAAGGACACAAGCCCTCATTTGTACTGAGTGTGTGCTTAGGAGAGGGGCAGGGGCGGCCATGGGGTGGCACATGCATGTTTAAGTTGGGTAACTCTTGCCAGACAGCGTCCTGCGGAGGCAGATCCCCTGCTCCTCTATTTCCTACTCTTTTCAGAGGTGCTCCATGTCCACAAGCTTCCTTCTTCTTCTCCCTTAACACGCGGCACACAGTAGGTGTTCAGCAAATGCAGTTAGTATTGGGGGAGTGAATACAGAACAAAGCCTCTTCCCATCACACCATCACTGCAGGCAGGGCCAGTGTCATCCCTGCCGTCACACGGGACACTTGTGCCTGCTTGCTGTGTACCTGACTGCCTCTCGTCTTCCCACAGCCCCAGGGGCGAAGCTGGCATCACCATGCCTACTCTGCAGGTGCCAAAGCTCAGGCTCCCTGTAATGAATTGCTTTGTCCCCTCTATTCCCAAGGGGTGTAGCTGGGATTCAGACCTGCCAAGCCGGCGCTGTCACAGCCTGTCCACTTCTGAGCGCCTCTCCAGGCTTTGGTGCTCCCAGCAGCCCATTTCTCAGACAGCTCTCAGCAGCCTCCCTATGCCCTGGCATGGTTTCCAGTGACGGGCACATTTCTAGACAGTTTGGCCTCCCCTGTGGAGTCTCCAGGGGCTCCGACTGTTTATAAATGGCCCAGGGCCTTTTCCTTTACTGGCCTCTATTGACAAATAAATGGCTGACTCACAAGAGTAAAAATATACTTCTGGTTTAGAGCTGTGTAGAGTTATTAAAAGTTTGTTGTGTCTACTCACATGGTACAGCCACTGCCTAAGATGAGGCAGCTGACTTGATTGTGGGACAAATAGAGAAACATTTCCCCTCCTGACTCAGTCGCTGTCACACACTATAGGTCACAGTGAAAAGACTCACAAGGTTCCAGGGGAAGGTGTCCCTCTGGTGTCACGGCAGAGCAGGGGAGCACTGGGTTTGGAGATGGGAGACCTGGCTTGGAGCCACTGCACTGTCATTTCCCAGCTGTGTGGCCCTGGGCTAGTCACCTAACCTCCTTGAGCCTTGTCTCTCCCAGCTGGTAAAATGCAAATCTAAAGCCTTGACTCCCAGGACTGTCAGGATGAGAGAGCAAACTCAAGTTTCAAACAAGTTGCCAGAGTGAACGCTGGGAGCTGGGAAGAGCTGGCCTGATCTGAGCTGGGAGAGGAGGGCTCATCAGATCACAATAGCCTGTTAAGGAGTCGGGACACTGTGGTTTGGCGATGCCAAGCGTGTGGCACGTGTTCTGCTGCCTGCCCATCCTGTGCCCCTGGCAGACATTGCCAGTCGATCACAGTGTTTCTCCTGCTGGGGCTGGAAATGGAATCATGCAGTGGGACCTCTTGTGGAATCCTTCCTGGGAGGTGGCCTCAGGCAGCCGCTGGCAGGGCAGGTAAACCCTACTTGCAGTGCTCATTGACGATCCACCGCCTAGATGAGGAGCAGTGCTCCTCTGGGCATCCCTAAGGGGCTGAGGTGGGACGTCAGGCCTGATAAATGCATTTGCGTTAACAATGCAGAAACATACTTCCTTTCACTCCTCACTGAAGACCTGATTGTGTGACGGGAAGCCTCTGGCTGACCTGCTCTGTCTTAACCCCTCCCCATCTCCATCTAAAACAAAGAGACACAGCCTCAGCTCAGAGCTTGCAGGCAGCCAGGTGTCTGGAGAGATGCTGAGAAGCATGGCTTGGTTTCATGGCATTTATTTCCAAGGCTACCTTCTCTTGAGGGCCCCCACTATGGGTTTTCCATTTAGATTAGGGACATGGAGTTTCCTTACGAAGTGAGTTTTGTTAGATGAAAGTGAGTCCATTTGGAGAAGCACGCAGTGAATGAGAGAACTGGGGGTGTGACTGCTGAATTGCAGGAAGACAGTCTACAATGGGTCTGCCTCTGGCTGTGGTGCCGACCATACATCAATCTCCATAACTTGGGGAATTCAGTCTTCAATTCTGGGGAGCCATGGGGAAGCAAACTCAGGGCAGGGCGGTCTGGGTGGCCTGTTGCCAGACCCCATGGCAGCCAGATGGGAGCGGTGGTGGCTCTTGAGGGGATCCAGAGCAGGTTGGTTGCACATGGGGTGGGAAGAAGTGGGGCTTTACTGTGAGTGGTTTGGAGTGGGGAAGATCAGGGGGTCCTAGGTGTCACCTACGACTTGTGCCTTGGTGACGAGTTACCAGGACGTGCCATTGGCCACACACCCAGCCCACCTGTCTTGAGCCTCTGAGCCTCCACAGAGTGCTGCAGGCTGCCACCCCCAGATCAGACTTGGCTCGCGCGAGCAGCCCCTCTGCCTTCTGGCACTGACATGACCACCCCTGTTCTATTGTCGAGGAGTTAAGAGACCACAGTCGATGGGTCTTTGGAAGCAAACCCGTCTCCAGTCGAGACCTCATGCCTCCTAGGCCACGTGCCTGTCCTAGGATGCTGTGGGGCAGCAGCATGGCTGAGCTCTTGGCCTTGGGAGGCACTTCTGTCTGTTTTTGTCTCTCATAGTCTCCTGCTCCTGAGACCAGAGTTGAGAGTTTCTCTGCTGGGCTGTGTCTGAGGGATGGACTTTTACAACTGTGGTGAGACAGTGTTTAACATGTCAGAGACAGAAATGGCCATCCAAGAGGCTAGAATGATATGTTTTGGCCCCGTCTCTAACCTTTGGAATGATGCCCAGCTTCCGACAGTCTCTGATGCTCTTTGGGGGGAGGAAATCTTGTGCTGAAGAGAAGCACATTGCTTTTGTTCAGTGTTCTCTTTTTCCACATCTTTCATTTCAAGAGCCCACAAACTCTGTATCCCATGATATTCTTTACTACCTCCAAGTGGACACCCAGGTGGTCAGACCTGGACATTCTTTCCAGGAAGGCATAAGGAGGAAAACGTTTTCTAAGAAACAGCTCCTCCTCCTTCTAAAATACTCATGGTTCCTTGCAAGAAAACATGTCCCACAGGGACTTGCACAAACCCTTTCAGTTAAGCCCTTTTTATCAGGGAGGGATCTTATCCCCTCTGTGGGCAATTTGTAGGAAACAGACATGTTCTGTGATTCACGGAAAACCCTCGCTGCAAATTACTTGGCTCTTAGAGAACATGTCACCACAGATTACATTTAAAGTTCTATTTAGAATCTTGGAATCTGAATCAGATGCAAAACATGGTTTAATTAGATAATTAACCCCCCCCACACACACAAAAAACCCCTGCTTTTTAAAAAAATCCAGCACCATATTATTTAAAGAAGACTTGGTTAAATCCATTGAAAATGGGTATAATGGGTTATTTACAGGAAAAACTACCTATGTGCTTTTCTTTTATTCTTTTGAACAGTACGTTGAATTTGATATGAATATATACAATTTTGGTTTGAACTACTAGGTGACTCAGATTACTGGAGGGAAAGAAAATATAGCTTTGTCAGGCCACTGGATGACTTGAGTCACTATTTGACTCTGAGTTTCAGTTTGTTCATGGGAATACAAAAAATGTGGACTAAGTCGTCCTCCCAATGCTACTATTTAATTAGAAGAAAATTAAACCCCAAAGGAACAGAGATTTACACCATGATAGTTAGAATGGTGCTGCCCAATAGAGTTTTTGGTGACAACAAAAATACAATACAGCATGTGTGTGCTCTCCCATAAGGCAGTCTTTGGCCACAGGTGGCTTTGAGCACTTGCCATGTAGCAAGAACAATTGAGGAGCTGGGTTTTAAATTTGGTTTAGTTTGAATTCATTTACTTTTAAATAGCCACAAGTGGCCAGTGGCTGTGGTGCTGGCCGGGCAGGCTTACGGATCTGCCAACTGGTAAACAGGCAGGTTGTGTTCCCCCATGGAGCTCAGTTTTCTCATCAAAAAAAGGAGATGTTTGGATAGATTAGAGCTTCTTAAAAATTTCCCCTGGAAAACAAATGTCACAGTCAGGGTCCAGCCACACTAAGTATTTTAAAGGAAGGGACTGAATGTAGGGAATCAGGTGTTTACAAAACCTCCAGAGAGTCTGGCGAGTGGCAATCAGGAGTGGTTGTATCCAGCTGTTAGGTGTGTCCTGTAAGTGGAATGCAAAGCCTCAGTAAGTTGGTACTGCTGTTCAGAGGCCAGAACACTGCAGGAAACCACTGCTCCCAGACCTGGGTGGCTGGCAGGGGAGCACAGGTGGCTGCAAACACTTACATTTGCTGAAGCCCACACATCCTCTGTGTCTGCCAGAGAAACAAGATGGCTCTGCCTTCCAACCCTGTGTGAGAGTTTCTCACCAACAGAATGTATGCTGCACTTAGAACTCTGGAGGCCAGAGGTCTGGAAGAAACACAGTTCTCTGTCCTCTAGCCCTGTGATACATGAGTGGAAATATACCCCCACCCACCCAACACATACACAACCAATAGCCAGCAAATGCTTCTAGCACCATGGGGTGAAGAAGTGTCCACCTCGCTGTGCTCAGAGGACTGAGGGGTACAGTGTGAGGTGGCCCTGCTACAGGATGAGACTGGCATCTGTTCTGACTGCTCAGTGATTTTCCATGGGCACCACTACTTCCCCATACTCAGTCCATTTGGGTTGGGTGAAGTGCTTTACTTCTATGTCCAGAAGTGGCCTTGGGATTCAGGCTAGCCAACCAGGTATTACCTCACATGCTCCTTGCCACAGAGCTGGGGTCAGGGACAATATGGACCCATATAAATCAAGGAGACCCAGTGGTCATGGACCATTGGGAAAAGAATTTGGTTGGGAAGCTCAGAGAGACAGGATGCAAGCCTGGAGCTTAGGCAGCCATTCTGCCTCTACGAGGGCAGTTCCTGCCTGAGAGTAGAGCCAACAGAGAGGAATGCAGAGTTAAAGATGGTGCTTTGGTCTCAATGTCTGTGCCCCCGCCCCACCCTCCCACCCCACTGATATGTTGAAATTCTACTCCCCAAAGGAGATGGTATTAGGAGGTGGGGCTTTGGGAGGTGATTAGGCTATGAGGATGAAGCCCTCAGGAATGGAGTTAGTGCCCTTATGGAAGGGACCCCAGAGAGCTCTCTGGCCCCTTCCACCCTGTGAGGACACAGCTAAAAAGAAGGTATCTGTCTGCAACCCACAAGAAGGTCCTACCTGAACCCACTTAATTATTTTTCAAGAAGATAATTGGAAAGCAAGTAGCACATAGGTTATCAACCCTGCTAATACTTGGTGCACTTCTCTACTACTTAAAGCGGATCTGAATCACTTAGCGAGGGCACCTGGAATATGCTTTGGGTTTTCTCCAGAGTGAAGAGGATGCAAACATTTACTGCAGCTTATTGTTAGGAGAGAGCGAAAGCAAATCCAGGAGAATAATAATAAAATCAACTCCAGTGGTTTGCAAAGTACTAGCAGCTGAGTTTCAAAAGACTTTTTGGGTAGCTTACTTTATTTAAAATACTTCCTCCCTGTCCCAATAGCAAAATTAATATGAAAAACATTTAAGCATTACAGATGGGTAGCAGATTTTGCATTTTAAAAATTTCCATTCAATTCACTTTCTGGGATTTTAAACTGTAATTTGATAGTAGTTATTTTTGTCCACTTTTATTTAAACATGTTCTTGTTTTTAAAACTTCTAGTGACATTAAATGTATAAAATAGAGAGTGTTGGTCCCCGCTCTCAGTATAACCACACTGAGAGACTTTGGAGCATATTTGCATGGACATCCAGCAATGTATTATTATTTCTTTTTAAGGGAAAATGGGAATGGGCCATACTCCATGTTTTACTACTTCTCTGTCACTTGATGCTGGACTTGGGGCATTCTCCCTGCTCACCCACATGGACCTCTCCCTCTTCAATGGCTGAATGGGTTTCCGTTGGATTGTACTTTCCTTTACCAATCTCCTATTGGTGAACGTTTGGGTCATTTCCAGGGATTTGCTACGAGCAATGACACTACAGTGAAAATCCCCGTACAGGTATTTTTGCGTATTTTGGAGAATGTTTCTCAGGCTAAACTTCTAAAGAAGCATTTTAAGTCAAAGGGTAGGTACTTCTTGAGACAAGCTTTCTTGGATATGACTGTAATGCCCTTCGCCAAAGTGGTTCCCATCGGTTGGCCACGCCAAGCGGATTTCCTTATCTGTGCCCTGTCGACCACACTACACTTTTACAGGTACCTAGACTCATAGTTAATTTTTTCTTAAACAGAATTTTTGGCCATGTCTAGTTAACTCCAGCTGCTTTTATCATTAATAAATGAGTGCAGAAACTGCTGTTACATGTGCGGCTACTTCAGAGCCTGCCGTACCTACATTAATGTGAAACACCCCCGGCGTCTTCTTGATGGCACCATTAATCCTAATCTTATAACCAGAGCAAATAATGCTGACTTCACTCTGCCTTACCAAGCTCTCACATGCCGGCAGCATAACCAGAGATCTCCTGGACATCTCCCACTTCTACAGCCAAGGACTTGGTCTTTCCTTAATTCTTGGGACAAACTCCTATTTTAAAACAATGCAACAATGAGACCCCAGAGGAGCACTTGCTTTTCCTGGACGATGAGAGGTCACCCACGTGGAAGCTTTGTGCGGCGCCCATGGACTTGCCGTATGGTTCTCTCAGAAACAAGGAAGAAGGACTGTCTTTATCCAACATGGCTTCAGCTCTTCTACGTGGCCACCCACAACCTGCCTCTGCACCTTTGCTCACCCTATGCTGCTTCTCTGTCCACCCAAATCCTAATCCACTCTGTAGGTTGTATGCCCCCAAACCTGCCATCCCTCCCCACCCTGGCCCTACTCCCCCCGCGGTGGGCAGAAGTAACTGTGTGCATCTTCCCCGCTGAGCTCTTATGGGGTCTTTTCAGCCATGCCTTCCAGAGCTCCCAGCCTCTGCCAGAAGAGCATGGCCCAGGTGGCACTGCTCCTGCAGCCTGTGTCTCAGAGCAAAAGCCTGGAGATGCCCGGAGAGCAAGCAGCAGTTTGCTTGCAGGTTCCTTGCACACTTCCATCTATTATAAAGACCATGAGTCGATTAAGTGCTTTCCTAGCCCCCCTTGCAGTCCTAAGAGGCTGGGTGAGCCAATCTTGGCTCATGACATGAAAGCAGAAGTCTTTTGGGGAAAATTTATGTGAAGCTTTTGGGTGTTCTTCACAAACTGTCCCCCTTTACCTGTCTTCTTGTCTCGAATGTGGCTGTGATGTCTGCAGCTGCAGCAGTCATCTCATGCCATGAGACATGGCACAGAAAACAACAGAGACATGGGCTCTGTCCACTGACAGTGCTGGACCACCAACCACATTGCCTCCTCTAGACTTCTGGTCATGTGAGAAAATAAACCTGATTTTTAGAAGCCACTGTGGTGGGTTTTCTGTTATATGCAGCCAAATACTGATGGATAAAACTGGTCAATAAATGATGAAATATTCATACAACTGAATATGGCTAAGCCATTAAAGGGATGATATTGCTATATGTTTTTATTAACACAAAGAAGCTATACCTATTGCTAAGTAGGAAGAAAGTTCCAAAACAGCATTTTGAAACTACATTATATACATAAAAGAACACACAAACATATACATACCCACATTTATGTTCATGAATTTCTATTTGCAAGAAAGAAAATCTGGAGGAATAGCGCCAAAATGTTACATGTGGTGGGATTTAAAAGTATGCCTCACTTGCTTCTCTGGTGTTAACACTCTGAATTTTCTGAATGCTATAATCCAGGAGGAAGCCATGAGAAATATAATGGGAAAGAGGCGTGTCAAGGGGTGAGTGAGCCCACAGTCACAAAGCACTCTTGCTTCCCAAACAGGCTGGAAGATGGTGTAGGAAAGTCCTGTTCACTCTCCTTTATCTGCTGTCTTTAAATGCTCTGCACGTTTCCCAGCAGCCCCCTGAACAGCCAGCAGGTGCACACTCCCTCCTCTTCCTCTTCTCTCTCCCTCCTTCCAGGTCTTTGCCCACAGACCCTGATTGGGTGCTTGTGGCCGATCCCTGAATGCACAGGGGAAAGGCAGTCAGGCCTCAGGGGAGCTTGGACTGGGGGAGAGTTGTTGAGCGGGGTGATTGTGTCCTTCTGGTGCTCCGATGGAGAAACGTGGGCACCATGGGGTGTGAAACAGGCCAGATCTTGGTTTGCAAAGTGCCTGGCAAACATGGGGCCTCGGGTAAGACTCACAGTCATCTCACAATTCTTCTGGGCAAGCGAGTTCCAGCAAATGGGCTTAGCTTTCCCCTTGTGACCACAGGTCCACCAGGGTTCAGAGTTCAGTGTCTGTCGGCCTTGTTAACAGTGCGCCCACGTCCTAGCCCATGTTCTCCGTCTTTCCCAGGCTTAGTGCTATTTGATTTTTCTCTGTCCTTACAGGTTCCAAGCTTCTGTTCCTCAGCCCAGCACCTCAGAAGACTATGTGAGGTGTACCCGAACTTGCTGCCCCTGGTACCTGCCTTCTCAGCCCCAGGCTGGGGTCTGCCCACCTGCTGGAGCTCCTGGCTGCAGCCAAGCATGCTCTCAGACTCGACAGTGCTGCCCACTCCACCAGAATCCAGCCACTGAATGTCGCTGTGCCCCCGACTCCCGCAGACCTTTCTGGAGGCTCTATTGGACCTCTTTTGTCAACAGCTTCCAGCTCCAGGAAGCCCAGTCCTTCCCCTCCCACCGTGTTATATTGGGACTGACATTTACACGTTACTCCTTCCAGACCCACGCCAAGCAGGTGAGTGCAGAAACTGAGTCACAGAATGTCTGAACTGCCCAAAACCATACCACATTGCCGAAACTCTTTTACCAATGGCCACTTGGAACCCAGGCACCTTAAAACTCATTTCAGGCAGCCAGCTTCCGTCACCTCCAGAACATACATTTGGCTTAAAGAAAAAAGCTATCTCAGATCCCAAAAGATCTGATGGATGCCTGAGATGTGGGGAAGCGGAAGGTGTCCGTGCACCAGAGGGGGGCCATCCCTGGCCCCAGACACCCTGTTCAGCTCGCCCTCCGCTGAGGCTCATGGAGGAGAGGGCACCTTGCTGGTTCTCTTCTGCCACCAAACGAACGCCCAGGTGACGGAACAGCAGGGCTCAGCTTCAGATTCGGTGACTGCAGTCATCGACAGAAAGCAGGCCCCTGGGTGTCAGGGCTGTGGTCCCACCAGGGGGGGTGTGAGTGTCCGGGGTCATCAGTGGGGAGCCATGACTGGGCTGTCGTCTCAGGCCGTTTATGGCTGCCCACCTCCTGGGGGAGGCTGGTGGCACCGTGAGCCTGCTTCGTGTGCTGGTGAAACCAGTCAGGCATGTGGGGATGGAAATCTGGGAGAGGCTGTGGGACACACCCTGAGACTCCGACTGAAGACGCCGGATGCCGACCAGGGCCTCCCGAAAGCACGGGGAGGACCTGGGAAACAGCCTTGTGCGGGCTGGTCATCAAGAATATAATGATCAGCTGGTTAATGCCCTTCTGCCCAGGAGACACGGGCTCTGGGAGCACAGGGACCGTCCCAGACTCCCAGAGGGATGGAGGCAGGTGGCTCCCCCCAGACAGAGCCGTCCCCTCTCCGCCGCCAGGCGGCAAGCACAGCCCCATCCTGCTCACGCCGGCCGGCCTCGCAGCACCTCTTGCCTCATTGCCCTGATACGAGCGGCATCCCTTCTCAGACCCTGACTCCTACCACATGCCATCCAGGGGAACTTTCTGCGATGATGGAATGTTCCTGAGCTGCACTGTCCATGTGGTTGCCACATGTGGCTGTTAAGCATTTAAAATGTGGCTGATGTGACTAAAAAATGGAATTTTTAATCCCATCCGGGTTTAGTGATGTGAATGTGAATGGCTGCAGTGGCCGGTGGGTCTCTATCAGGCAGCAGACTCCGAGGGGGGAAGCCCCTGCCTCCCCAACCTGCTTCCCCTTCCGCATGCTGAGGGGGGAACCTGGCACACAGGATCCCGCAGTAAACGGGGATTTTACTTCATTTCTCTTTCCCATTAACTTGGTTGGGTCCTATGGTACCATACTCACACCTAAAAAATGAAAAATAATTCTTTAAAATAATCAAATATTCAGTTATTGCCCAGAAGTTTTCAACTTCCATATCTGTATCATCTACAACAGTATCTATATAATCTATTATTTATATGTGTATCAACCATTATCTCTATCAATCATCTATCTCCATCCATCCATCCATCCACCTACCATCCACCCATCCATTTACCCATCCATCTGTCCATCCATCCATCCATCCACCCATCCACCCATCCACCAACCCATCCACCCACCATCCACCCATCCATCCATCCATCCATCCATCCACCAACCCATCCACCCACCATCCACCCATCCATCCATCCATTCATCCATCCACCCATCCACCCACCCACCCATCCACCCATCCATCCATCCACTCACCCATCCATCCACCCACCATCCGTCCACCCATCTATCCATCCATCCACCCATCCATCACCCTCTTCTGAAGTCAGGATGCAGGCAGGGTCCACACCTTGCATACAATCAGGCCTCCACTCTGTTACTTGTCTGTCTCTCTCATCCCCTGCTCAATGACACTAGCAGAATCCAAAGCCTTCCTCTGGGTCCAGGATCCTTCCCACTGCCCAGGCAGGCTCACCTGGGGAGGGACAACTCCCCCCACCCCAGGGCCCTGCCTGGACAGCTGGCAGGTGTCCTGTCTGACTCCCTATCTCTGCATCAGTTGCCGAGTGTGGAGCCTGGCGCTGGCAGCCCACAGTCTGATGTGACGCCCTCAGGGAGATCTCGGCACATCGTCACGCTCACAGACCTGGCGCCAATCACTTGGCCCGGCCGGCTGCCAAACAGAGCTGCAGGCCCCACCGCCACACTTTGCATGCTCGGACACGGCCAGGCCACATCTAGAAAATCCTGAGCGGCCAGGAAGACACCCCAGTTCTGGTCAGACTGGATTGAGCCCAACTTCCTGGAGGCCGGGAGCTGTTTTGGCACCGATGGCCCTGGCTGAAGTTTTCGGGGCTCCTTGCTGGGGAAAGCAGCCCTTTTCCATGGAGCCTGGGGGGTGGTGCTGGAGGACAGATTTCCACTGAGAGCATTTAGGTGTTTTCTTAGTTTTTTTCTCTTAGTTTCTACCTTTTCTAACTCCCCTGCCCCCAATCTCACTCAAGCCTTCATACTGGTTTCAATAAAGCCAGCATGATCCAAAATAGTACTATTTATTGTGGGCACAGAATGCATCCGTGTATCCTCCCAGGGACTCTAGAGGGTCCTTATCATTCCTGTTGCACACAGGGGGACCTGCTTGCCCCACAGGCCCGGGCTCCTCCTGGATGGCAAGGCCCTGGGGCCGTAGGGGTGAGGACAGAGCAGAGCCACCAGTGACGCCTGGCAGGGCCCCACGGGAGCTATGGGGACAAGGCCCTCTCCGAAAGGCCCAGCCCTTGGGCCAGGACACAAGCCCCTCTCCCATCTCCCTGATCTCTCTCTCCAGTCTGACTCCAGGTGGAAGAACAGCTTCTTCTCAGGGTGCCTCTTCTGTACCCCAACCCGGGTGAATAAAAAGCTGGTGGCCACCTTCCACCAGACCACCTGACCAAGCCCTGATTCCATTTATTGAGAAAACATGAGCTTCCATACACCTGGAAGGAGCTCTCGAGTGAATGTGCTGTGGTCATGCAACAGAGCCCACTCTGGGCCTACCAGCGGCCCGTGGAAAACCCATCCAACTGCTTGAACTCTTGCTTCCTTGTCTCCTCTTTGCCTGTGACTTCGCCTCCACTCAGTCAAAGTCCCCCATCCCTGCTGTCTCTTCCTGGGATTGTCCCCACTGATCGGCCCATGTCTGCAGTCATTAGTTCCAACACCCACGGTGACCACAGGCTCTTCTTGTGCCTCTCTCACCCTTGACTCTTCATCCTCATCAGGGCCTCTCAGTGTCTTGACTTCTCTTCTTTCTTGTCCCATATCAGTCACCTCCTGCCCTTAAAATTTTTTCCCACCCAGCTAAAAGTTCCACAGTCTATTGCTTTAACCTATCACTTGCCAGTTCCCTCATTGTGGGCAGGTCCGAGGAGCTGGAAAAGGGGAGGCAAGGCTGGCTGCACCAGGACCCGTATCCCTGCTCAGCTACCCCACCTCTGCTTCCCTCCTCGACAGACCATGTGCACACAATGCCACATCTCAGGCTCCACTTCTGGAGACCTCAAATCCTGGACCTGGGCCTCAGAACCACCAGAGATGAGGTTAGGGTCACCCCAGTGGAACTCCAACCTGCTGGGCAGCTCCACGTAAGTCAGGTAGATCCCCAGGGCTGAGAGCCCCCAAGAGCTGCAGCTCCCCAAAGAGGTGGGGAAGTGCTGTGTGTCCTGAGGCTCAGCATCCCATAACCCCGTAACCCCGGGCTGGCCTCCCCCTGGGAAGGGCCCAGAACCCTGGCAGCCATGGGTGCAGGGCAGGGTGGTGGCCTACAGCCAGCTCATGACCCCCTCCCCAGCCACGAATCAATGAGTCATGACCTTTCACCTCCAGAGGTTTTAGCCTCCCCTCTCTCCCAGTCCAGGGCACCAGGACAAGTTGGAGGGACCACATTTAAGGAAACCAGAGTTTCTCAGCAGCCAATAATGTGGACAAAAGACTCCCCACCCCCACTTCACTGCCACCCTGCTGTGGTGAGCCGGCGTCCAGAGGATGATGTGGAGGCACATTTTATTTATTCATAGAAAACTAATTTTTGGAAAGGAAATGAGATCTGATCAAGAGCAGCTACAATTCATTGAGTGTCTACTGGGTTTCAAGGTCTCTCCATGTGTCTTTGCTTTTCTTCGACAGCACAGCCCGTTGTTCACTCCCATTTTCAGACGAGGATACTGAGGCCCAGAGGGCCATGTGACCTGCCCAGGGCCACACAGCCGGTCGCTGGAAAGCAGGGATGTCAAATGCAGGCTTACTGATGCCTAGCGTGCTCGCTTTCCTCCAGGCCGCGCCATGTCTCCCATGCCTCTCCCTGCTCAAAAGCAAAGACGCTCATGGGGTTGTTATAAAATAATGTGTTTTATTTGGTGGGTGAAACATTCTGGGGTCCATGAAGGCCAGATAGCTACAAGGGTCCTTGGCTCTTTGAAGAATTAGACCCCATGGTTCAAACATGTCGTTTTACAGAGGAATGCAGTAGGATTCTAAGAAATCAAGTCATTAGCCTAAGGTGGTGGCAGAGGAAGGGAGAGCATCCCAGTCTCTCAAACTGGCCCCACAACATGATAATTAAAAACATAGACTTTACAGTGTGAAATGGCACAGACACTTTGGAGAATGGCTTGGCAGTCTCTCATAAAGTTAAATACACACTTATCCAATCCAGCCATTTCACTCTGAGGTATTTACCCAAGGGACAGGGAGACTTATATCCACACAGAGACTTGTATCCAAATGCTCGTGGCAGGGTTATCCCTACAAGGCCACACTGCAGAAGTGCAGCCAGTGGGTGGGTGAGCAGGCAGGGTCCTCACACATGGTGGAGTCACACACGGTGACAAAAAGACACCACAGGCATGCCATACTGCGTGAAAGAGCTAGGAAGGGGCGCACGCGCTGCACTGTGCATCCTTATGAGATTCCAGACCAAGAAACAGCAATTGGGACAGTCTGGGCAGGGGTTGGGGGACACCTGACACTCCCCAGGGGGGTGGAAATGTAATGTTTTGTACCTCAGCTGGGACAGTGGTGACCTGATTGTACATACGCACCATAATTTATCAGCTGTACACGTAAGATGGGGGCCTCTTACACTATGTAAATTAACATCTCAAAAGGGCTGATTTAAAGAAATTGGCTTGGGCAGCAGACAGATCCAGCGGGACCTGAGTCCCCTGACAGCGAAGGTCCTTCAACAACTGGCCGACCCTCCTGGTCTCGGTTTGCTCTCCGGGGATGGGGAAGGACCCGGGCAGCAGGGTGGTACAAGGATGAGCCACAGGAGATGCCCAGCGTGGAGCTGGGGCCCCCGGCTCAGGCCTTCTGGGTGTGCAGCTGTCGAATGAAGGTGAGCGCTGTCCCAGGCCTCTTCAGTGATGGGGCAGGAAAGCCCTGCTTCCCAGGCTGCCCTGGGAGCACAGACAGAGCCCTGGTCTGGGCTGGGGGCCCCAGAGAGCTGGCCTATGTTCCCAGGTCACAGTCCCCAGGTGTCTGGGGCCTCTTCTGCCTTGTCTCCTCCTCCAGAGTCCCCGTCACAGAGCCCTGTCACTCTCCACCCCGGCAGCTCCCTGCTGTGTGTCTTTCCACTCTGGCTTGGAATCCCAACTTTTTGGTCCCTTTTAAAGGCATGGACCCCTTCTCCGTCATCTGCTGCTCACTTCCTAGAGGTGGGCAGGGGCTGGGCTGGCCCCACTCCACTGCCCAAGTGGCAGGTGCTTTGCCAGAGCTCCAGGTCCTCCTGCCGGCATGATTTCAATTTGCTGCAACCTTGTGCAAAGCATCATTTCATGTGAATGACAGGCACCTCTGTTAGGGCTTAATCACTGACTCTAGAGCAGGAAAAATGCGGAGCATCTGGGAAGGCCTGGCTCCAGCCACTTTCTCCATGGGCTGTGCCCCTGGGTTGCCAGTGGCAGCTCTGTGGCCCCCACAGAGCTGAGACACCCCAGTGAAGTATTATTGACCGGGTCTGCAAAGCTTCCCGGGGTGGATGGACACGCAATGTGGATACTGTGGCTGTGGGGCAGTGTGGATGCTGTGTGTACAATGCTCATTTGACCCCCGTTCCTGGGGCAGGGTCCCCCAGAAGCCGGCTCCATCATCAGGATCTGGGTGCAGGGCCTTTATCTGGCAGACACTTGGGTCATGCACTGCTGCCTAGCAGAGGTCCGCAGAACTTAGCGCCTTACCGCAACTCAGTCTTTTGCCCCGCCGCCCTGCCAGTAGTCCCGCGGCTGCCGCCTTGCAGCTCAGGCCCATCCATGTGCTCCTGAGGGCATCCGTGTGGCCTGGGCAGTCCAACCTGCGAGATGTTGTGCCGGCACGTGTGCTCAGGGACGACTCTGCGCTGGTTGATGAAAGGCCTGGGGGTGCCGTGCTCATCACCCGAGGGAGGGTGTGGGCCATGCAGCCCCTCCGACGTCCAGCCTGGAAAGTAAAGACCCTGAGGAGAAAGACCACAGGTGCGAGCGAGATAGCCGCAGAGGGACAGAGTCCAGGGGAGGCACTGCAGAGGCGGGAGTTCCTTTTCTATCCTGGGGGAGGGACTGGTGCCGGAACTGTGGCACGTGTCCGCCACGGGAGGTGCCGTCGTACCATGGGACGGAATAGGTCGCCACCACCGAAGCGAGGGGAGGGCGGAGGCACCCAAGCAGCATGCCCTGAACCCCACGTAGCCTCCTTGTGTCCCCCAGGCCATCCCTGTGATCCCCCCAGGCCCCGCGTGGCAGGGTCTGTGCAACGCCGTGCAGAGCCAGGCCACCGGACACATGGGCCTCCACTCTTTCAAGAAGCAGTTGAGAGCTTTGCTCTCACAGATTTGGCAAGAGGCCTCTCCAAAAAAAGAGTATGGACTAACGCGAGAGAAACGGCCACAGACTGAGCGTCATACGTGTTTAGGTCCTAATGAGCAACAAGGAATGCCCAGGCTGTAAGGTTTTCACTCTGGTTGGGCGGCTGGTGTAGGTGGAGAGGGATGGCTGCTGGGCCTTGGGGTGCTAGGAGGCCTCAGGGGCTGGGGGGATGGGGTGGGCTCAGAGCCTGCCTGACTTCTCACCTGCCACCAGCCTGCACAAAGGGCTCCTGTTTCCCCTGGCAGGTGCTGAGAGCAGCTGGCTTTGGCCTGTCTCCACCCCTACATGGGCCTTGAGCCGGTTCTGCGGCAGTGCAGACCCGGGGGTCGCAGTGAGAGAAGCCGGAGATGCGGAGCAGGGGCAGGGCCCATGGTGCCGTGGGGACTTACCAGGACTTCGGCTTGGACGGCTGCAGGGCTGCCCTGCACAGCTCTGCACCTCGCCTCCCCTGCAGGCCCCGCGGTGACAGGGTCCCACACGTGAGGGGGTCCCGAGAGAGTAAGTCCACCTCGCTGTCTGCGCGGGATGTCTCGGAAGGATGTCAGATTGCGGGCTGAGACGGAGAGCACTGGGACGTCTCTCGCCCCCTCAGCATCTGCCCACCGACCCTGAGGGCATGCGCTGGGGAAGTCTGGCCTTAGGAGGAAGTGGCTCTTATCCCTAAAATGAAAATGCTGGCATTTAACCCAAACAACTTTGGGCAGATTTATTTCCCCCTTCTTTCTCTTCTGGAGGAGAAAAGTTATCAGGTGGGTAAACACAGATGTGTTTAATGTTTTAAGTCAGTTCACACTGTATGCAGAGTCAGCTAGAGATCTCTGGGCCACAGTCCGCCCAGAAGTTGTTCAGTCCAGCTGCACATGGGAGGCTGCTGATGACAGAGACGTCTAACATTCCAATGGCAGGTTCAGTGGTGTGGCATATTTGCTGTTTCCACATGATCCTTGATCGTCAGAGAGCAAAGAACTGACTTCTAAGCTCTCAGGTAAAAACCTAAGAGCGACCTCTATTGTCAGCCCCATACTAATTAGATCCCCTTAGAGGTCATCAGGCTTGTTCCTAGCACCTCCCATTTCAGGCCTTTATAGGCAAGAGTCTAAATGCCTATAACGGGACGGCTGAGTACTTTCCAGATGGCTCCACCCATTCCTGCTCTTTGAGTGTTCTGATATTTGCAAGCAGGGCCCTAAATTCAGCTCACACTCAGAGCGCAGGACTAAGGTCCGCTTCCTGGAGAGGCAGCACCCACCTACATTAGTGGGACTTCTTCTGTAAGGAGGTGTGATGGCTGTGTCTCCTGGCCAGGTAACACGGGGTCCTGCTGATAAGGAGGCAGAGGAGCATGGACGTCATTCCTTCAATTGTCAGCAGCGATCCTGACGTTTGCCTTGCTTGTGTGGGGAGAAATGTCCACACTCAATGTTACATTACATTCACGTTCCGGAAGCTTGGAATAATGTTGGGGTTCTTATCAGAGGTTGGCCGCCTGTGCCAGGTGGGTTTATTTATTGAAGACTTATGTCCTGGAGGCTGGGATGGACACAGGGGACACAACGGTGAGTAAGACTGTGGCAGACATGGCTGGTTGTCATCAGGACTTCGCTTTTCCTTTAGTAACAGAACGACGGCATTTAGTTGGGTACATGGCTGCCCGGCTCAGGACCGCATTTCCCAGGCTCTTGTGCATGGCCATGGGATGAGCTCCTGGCTCGTGAACGGAAGTAGTGGGATGTGAACGGAAGCACTGTGTCAGACACCTGAATGACGCCCGCGAATGGGTCTCTGGGATGGACAGACAGGAAGAAGACGTGGGGTGCTGGTTCGTACCTGTTCCTCAGCTGGAAGCATCTGGTATGGTCGTCCCGTGGTCAAAGCTACAGCAACAACATTGCGTGAAAGAGTTCCTCAGGCTACCCATAAACGCTACACAGGAGTGACCAGGTCACAGTGAATTGCAACGAAAGAGAACTTAGTCCTCAGTCCATCTCCTGTCGCCTGTGTCAGCTTGAGCAAGCCACCTTACTTCTGTGCACCTCTGTAAACTTATTAATAAGTATTTGTGCTTCTCATATAGAAAATTAGGAAAATCCAATGCATTTTGTACGTAAGAAAATCAGCATGATGCCTGCCAGGTTGTAAGTGTGTCAATAAATGTTAGCTTCTATTTTTATCATTATCATGGTCATTATCGAAATGTTTACAGGATTTTTTTAAATGTTTGTAATTGGGTCAGTGTTCATAATCTTCCTCTACTCTTTTTTTTTTTTTTTTTTGGTCTGTTTGTTAAACACAATCCCAAATTGCAGCCCTAACAAGGCTGGTCTCAAATGCATGAAACAATTTCCAAATTTGAGACACATGAACCAATTCAGGGCACAGGAATTGGTCCACATTCCGGAACAATTAGGGAACTAGTTTGCAGTAACTACGACATTTTGAAACACATCAAATAAGAAGTAGAAACCACTGTTGTATGTCACCGTCAGAAAGAAAAAGTAAGGCATTTCTGTCCGACTCCCAGGATGGCTGGCTCACACAGTCCCTGATGGAGACACAAGAAATAGCAGGCCCATGTCACAACCCCCATGAACTTTTCACTGACTCCAAGACCTCCCACCCAATCCCAGGGGCTTGAGTAATTCAATGGAGATTAAAGGCTCACTAAGTCCTGGTAACCAGAGAAACACAAGCTCTATTAGGTTACCATTCCCATTTTTCTGTCAAGCAAAAAGGCAGAGTTTCCCTAGAGAACACAGAATATTTGCTCTCAGCCAAAGGACCTCCAAGGCCCAGAACTCTTTAACTGAAATTACAAAAGAGGAAAAAAAGTTCCGCTGCATAGCTTTGCTGGGCCTGGACATTATTGCCAGCCCCACACTATGAGCTAAAGCTCTTGGCATTTGAGTCAATGAAAAATGAATAATGCACTTAGTTAAATATTTCCTCCCACCATGGAAGTCCTCGGTCACCCTAATTTCTTTTTCTATTTGACATTTTCACTTCTTTTTCCGACCAGACATCCACAGTGAAATCCGGCACTTGGGGACAAGTGCCTTCTATGCAGGCTTTCTCTAACGTTCCATCAGAAGCCTTTGAAACTGGACATGTTCTTTTTATCCATATTACTTCCTCCCCTGGAACCATTCGATCTCTACTTAGCAATCCCACTAGAGTTTAACTTCCATTTTTAAAAAGCTGATAAAAATGTATAGACATTTGAACTCCATCCAAGGAAGTCGACATCCAAGCTCTGCAAAGAGGGGAGAAAGTGGCAGTGGAAGAATGGGGGGCTGAGTCATGGGCAGAGCAGGGCCGTTGCTCGCCGAGCCTTTTGCACAGGCTGGCGGTCTGTTCTGGGCACTTCGTGACCCCTGCAGTGTGATCTGGGGGCAGTGGGATCACTGGGGAGATTTTATGTGGTCTGAAGTCCTTTACTTGTCTCTCTGGTAAGTGGCTGAACGTTATGGAAGAGGAGTAGCTGAGTTGGAAATGGCATCACGGAGGGACAGTCCCAGATCCCGGTTCCAGTTGCTCTGGGCTCCGGGCCTTCCTGCCCGAGATTCTGTGAGGCTCCACCAAGCCGTTCGGTAACGTCCTCCTTTTTCGCTTCAGCCAGCTCAGTCTGGTTTCTCCGGTCTGCCTCCTAGAGTTCCTTGCCAATTCACAGCCCCTGCCCCGAAGGAGCCTGTCATCAGAGACAGTCACCAGCGGGGAGGGACGCCTCTTCCTAGGGGTCGGGGGAGGCCACTGAGAGGTGGTCCCTCAGCTGTGCCTGAAGAACGGCTGAGAGCTGCTCAGAAGAGGAGAGAGAGAACTGCGGGCTCTCCAATGCGCAGCAGGGCTGTGTGTCTGCCCTCCTTCCTCAGGTGGCTGGCTCCACAAGGGCGGGACCTGATGGTGCCTACTTTCACCCCTGCAGTTCCTGCCACCAGGCAGTGGAGGTGCTCCTCTATGATTAGAATGACAGGAGAGACTGATATCTTCTATGCTGTGGATGTGCTTGGCTGAAGAAAGTGTGATGAGTTACTGGAACCAGAAAGTACTTGAAAGAGTCATGGGAGGCTGTACAGAAGACGGGCTATTTGAGTTGGGTTTCGAAAGATGACTAAGAGTTCTCTTCAAATTCCAGACGTTGAAGAATTGAGAAAAGTGGCAGACTCCCCTACCTGGCAGTCATGGGAGTCAGGGCCCGGCCTCTTTGCCGCCCTGAAAACAGATGTGTGGGATGGGAGGGCCTAACTTTGGAAGTTCCATGAGATTTATTTAGGAAAAAGGTAAAGGTGATGCAATACGTATAAGGTAACGGAGTCAGACAGACGGGATTCCAGCCCCAGCTCTGCTAGCGCATGGCCTGGGCCCAGTGAGTCCATCTCTGACCTGTTGCCACATCTGCGATGCCCTTGCCTGCACCCAGCTGGCCCCTGGCTGGGATTCCCAGAGCCCACCTGGGGGCAGCTCTCAGCGCTGCAGCTGCCCCCATGGGGCTGCTCTCAGGGGTGCTGGCGTCTGAGCCAGGCGAGGGCCCCCGAGGCAGAGCCACTGAGGGAAGAGCAGGCAGTTACGCTGAAGGTCGTATTCTGATCTCTAGCACACTGGTTGTCTTAGTGAGTTTTATACCATTGCCCCTTCCCTGGCCTCCGTGGTGCACCCTTCCTCAATCCCGATGAGGACAGTACTGCACGGGGATATTCGGTGGTTGAATCTATACCCACCCTGACCCCTGCAACCGTTCCTCTCGGCTCCAGTGGCCAACTCCGCCTTCCTGTATTCAGCCAGCGTCACTGGCCCTGCTGGACGGCGGCTGCGGAGGTACAGTGATTGATATCACCATCAGTGAGCACTCTTGTAACAGCAGCTGCTATTCACTGAGCTCCTCCTCCGAGCGGGTCCTCGGCCAGTGCTGCACTGGCTTCGGTCGCTGACTGCTCTGTTTTACAGACTTGCACACTGCAGCCGCACCTGGCTGAGAAGCCAGCCAAGTACACGCATAATGCGGCTGCCCCAGGGTGCCGCCTGGTCCCAGGACACGCCTGCTCTAAGCCCTTTCTGTATTCACACTCAATCCTGAGGTGAACGCTAGGCAGGAGGTCCATTACCGTAATCACGTTACAGAGGAAGGAACGTGATTAAGCCACATCACTGCCTGAGGCCACATGTTGCTGAGAAAGGAGAGGAAGCTGCTCCACCCACCTGGGGATACGAGCCCTGCCCCACAGGCTAGGGGCTTGGCCCTGTCTCAGTCTGTGCCTCCCCTTCCCCGAGGCAGAGCCTGAGATGTGGACTCGGGCAGGTGTGGACCACCTGGTCTTTTGGGAGTGAGACCAGAGCAAGAAAGGCAATGAAGGATTCCTTCAGGAGCCAGCGGCCCAGGCCCTGCCCAGACGCCCTCGGTGCGGGCGGGGCAGGCCGGGCCCTGATGGCCCTTCGAGGGGCCTGGAAGCAGGGGACGTACCACTACCCCTGGCCCCTGTCCAGTGCTCCTGGGTTTAGGCTGAGGGCTCCTGGGCAGTCTGCACGGTCAAGTCTCTGTCATTAGCCCCTGCCATGCTTGTGCTCTGCACTCTTCCCAAGTCTCATTGGAAAGACGCTGGATGAGATACAACGGATCCTTTCTGGTTATTTAACTGTTGAGGACGCCACCCAGTTGGAACCTGGCATGTCAGAGACAGCTGCTCTCCGGGTCTTCTGGCAGAAGCAGGGTACAGTGCCAGCAGGCTGGTGGGGGTGCTCCCGGCGGAGGTCCCAGAGGGCCACAGCCCGTCCTCTGGTCTCTCTGACTTTGCCTGGATAGCAGGACACTGGGGAGGAAAGGTCAGGCTCATCACTTCTCACTCCAAGTTCTGGGTGACAGGGACTCAGTGCACTCGGCCTGAGAGGCTTTGTCTGGGGCACTGGCCACTGAGGTCAGCCTGGCTCACCCACCAAGCACCTCGAGGGCTGAGCACCCCACTCGTCTGGGGCCACAGTCCTTGATGACAGGCTCCATGCGAGTGTGGTGGATGGCAAGTCCGTCTGCTGCCACACATGGCCAGGGGCCCCAGGGCCAGCCCGACAACTAGACCCTTGGCGAGCGCGTGCTCTCGTGGAGTCTCTCCTGAGTACCTGTCTTGGGTCAGGGTGGGGCTAGGTGCCAGGGGACAGAAAAGCCAAAGGTGTGGCTCCTGGCCTCAGGAATTTCCCAAGAACATCATTTATGGAAGAGCAGAGCCTTCAGAGATAATCTGATCAGTCTTCTGGTGTGTTCCCAAGAGCAGGAGACATAATCCCCGCCATGCCTCTCAGGTGTCACCTTGTGCCAGGCTCTGCTTACAAACACTCCCCCTCAGAATGCCAGCTGCCCCTGGCTCCTGTTGGAGGCATAAAAAATCTGATGCTCACAGAGGCTGGAGAACCTGCCAATGGCTGCATGGCATGTCAGCTGCAAAGACAATACTTGAACCCTGGTGCCTCGGCTTAGAAATCTGTATGTGAAACCACCAGGACCCTCAGCCTCAGCTGTGCTTTTAGTTCCAGCAAAATGTAATCAAGAAAAAGCAACTCTTAACAGCTAATTTTCAGAGTGTTTATTAAGTACCAGGCACTGTAAAGTGCCTCTGTGGATTTCCCAATTAATCCCTCGGCAACCCATGTGACTGACGCTCCAGGTAGCTGTTTTACAGATAAGGAGAATGAAGCTCAGAGAGGCTAAGCAACTGTGCCCAGGCACTCAAGCAGGAAGTGGTGGAGCTGGGATTTGAACCCAGGTAATCTGGCCCCAGCTCTCCCTCTCATGGGAGTGCTGACTGGTGCAGCGCTCTCTAATACACACTGCAAGGGACAAGCTCATGTTCTCTAAAGCCCCCCTTTCCTCTTTAAAATTCAATGTCTTGGAATTTTCAGGCCAATCCTTGTGTCTTGTTCATCCAAAGCCCAGCCACCTTCCTCAGCACCCAGGCCCGTGTAGTTTTCAGGACACCAGATTTAACACATTCTCCAAGGGGTGCCCTATGGAAGACCCCTCTGAGAGATACTCCAGAAAAATAGGGTTCCAAAGCCAAGTAAGTTTGCAAAAATGCTGAATGGTACGCTCCCTTCTGGAGATTCGAAATGCTCCTTAGCATGTTCAGGGCTCGGAGATGCCCTACGGGAAAGAAGGCATTTCAAGGGCACAAACGTCCAGTTATGAGAGAAATAAGTTCTGGATGGAATATACAGCATGGTGACTTTAGCTAACAATACTGTATCATATACTTGAAAGTTGCTAAGAGAGTAAATCTTAAATGTTCTCACCAGAAAAATAAAAGGTAACTATGTGGTGGGAAGGAGGTGTTATTAGCTAGCTTTGGTGGAGAACATTTTGCAATATATAAATGTATCAAATCAACACACTATATGCCTTAAACTTAACAATGTTATGTGTCCATTATATTTCAATAAAGGGGAGGAATGGGGAGGAGGGACTGAGATATATGTCTAAAACCAATAAAGAAGATGTCTTTCAAATTGACTATGGAATCACCTTTTACCCCACGTGACACCTATTTGCATCCATCAAAACTAGAATAGAGCAGACATTTTTTGACTATGGAATCACCTTTTACCCCACGTGACACCTATCTGCATCCATCAAAACTAGAATAGAGCAGACTGTACAAATGCTGACTTGTATTCATTTCTAATTCATCCATTCATTCAACAATATTTACCGAGCTATTGACCATGTATCAGTCGCAGGGCTGGGCACTCAGTTTTTGATGCTGAACTAAAGAGACATGATCTGTGCCTTCAAGGAGCTTCTAGTCAGGTGTGGGCGGTGGGAAAGGGGATTGACATACATAGAAATAACCACCGAACAGGCACATTGGTAGTTGATGATCTCCAGAGCAGAGATTCTGAAGCATGGCTAGGAAAGCCTCCCAGTATGAGGCAGGGACTCTGATAGTCTCATTTTAATCAGTGTGAACGGAGCCCTGGTGGTTTACGCACATTACTCTGCGCCACAAGCCAGACACCACCGGGGCAATCTTAGGTGCATTTCAGGAAATTTGCTAGGTGAGATTTGGTGCTCCCCCTCTACAAGGTCACCCGGGAAGGTAGGCGGCAGGGCGAGCCGCACAGGCGGGCGAGGAATGTGGCTGCAGCCCCCGGGAGGTGCCTCTTAGGTAAAGGGTTTCAGGATTGTCAGGGAGGCCTTAGCCATTTTTCTGGATGTTTCAGGGTAAAAATTGTACTGTACTTACGTAACTCTGGTCTCTCTGTTTGCCTCTCTGTATCATGTCACGCCCTCCCAGGTGGCAGGGTCCCTCCATCCACTTTCCGGTTGTCCTTGGAGTCAGGAGACTGGTGGGGAGAAGGGCAAGCATGGTGTGGGGAAGGTGGGGCCCACAAGTGGCCCGTGAGTAGGGTCAGTCGGTCGGGGCAGGGGCTCGCTGGGAACACTGCCTGGGCGGGGTGCTCCCGGGACTACAGATGACCCGGGGCAGGAGCGGGGCCGGAAGGGGCTGGATGGGAAGCCAGAGCCAGCTGCAGGCGCTGGCCACTTCGGGGGGCCCCTCTGGTCTCCGCAGTGCAGGGCTCAGGACCTGGGGGAGCCTGTGTTTCCCACGGCCCCCTGCTCCCTGGGTATCTTTTCTTTGCCTCATGGTTTCTGCTTCCTTATGGCTTCGGCTTTCCCAAAGCCCGGGGTTTGTAACAAGAGAACTTACCTCATACAATTCCACACTAAGGGAACAGAGTCCCACCTGGGAGACTGCAGATGCTCGGAGCCACCTTGCTCCCCACGCCTTCCCCTGCAGCACCCTCTGCCCTGGCCTCCTTCAGGGGTGATCCGAGTCCACCTTCCTGAGAGGGGCTGTTTGATTGGCCCAGCCCTCTGCCTGTGTCAAGTCACATCATTGGCTACTGGGAACCAATGGGTTGGCTGTTCTTGGTCTGAATGCTGGCCATGGCCCAATCAGATGCGGCCAGGAGGCTGAGAGTACATGCTGTGGACACCCAATGCGGCCTTCAGGTGTTCCAGGTTGGGAGTCACTAGTGCTGCTGACCCTGAGGACGCTTCCGGTTCCTGGGTCTTGCTTTTCTTATATACTTTATGTCTTTGTAAGTTATTTATTGTCTTTCAAAAAAAGCTGTGATTCTATAATCGTTCTACCAGTAAATCCACAACAAACAGCTTTATGGAGGAGAAATAGGTAAGCTGCCAAGAGGTCACTAGTGGGGGATGTTTAAACACACACTTGCAGACCCTGAGAGTTCAAAAAGACAACAGGAAAAGGAAGGAAGAAAGAAGAAAAAAACCCACACATGCAAGATTCATAACATTAAAACTTAAGTGTGCCTTAGTAGACACAGATGGAACTTCACACTCAAGGATCGGAGTACACATTTTTGGATGGTATTTCCATTTCCACTCTTAACGCATTTTCCTTTTTTCTTCCCATCTTTCTGCTCACCCTCCATTTTGTTCCTTTTTTTAGACATGTCCTCAAACATACTCTATGATTTTAAAGATTGCTTGGCACTAAGCAAGAAAAAGAGCATTGAATGGCATTTGCAAATTACTTTCAGTTTGTGGCTTTTGAAAAGAGGGGTTATGTAAAGTATTGATAGTTAAACTACTTTCTCAGGGGGCAGGTTTGAAAAAATGGCAGATCAGAAGCTTCTTGAAAATGCGTGTGTGGGTCTGTGCTGGGAGTCTGTTCTGTCCAAAGGAAATCTCTGGCAGGTATTAATTTGAGAGAGAAAAAAGGGAAGTTTTTTAAGTCAAGTCATCACTAGGAGGAAAAAAGAGAAAAGGGAGAAAAATTGCAGCATGTTTTAATTGTGACTGGGAAACTTTATAAACACAATTTGCACACGTATCACTTATAATCGCAGTCCTGGCCAGAGCAGTAATTATGATAAATCCTTTGTCAACCCTGCTTAGAAGTCCTTATGAGGTGGTCGGAAATTAGTTCACATTCTAGACAATAGTTCAATAAAAATCCGATCCAACCCAGCCTCTCTGCATATGGAATTCCACACGGCCTGTAATCAGATGTTCACCAAATCACACTTTTTCATTGCCAAACGCCTTGGCAGGTTAGCATAAACAAGTCTTGAATTCATTAAGTTGCACTTTTTAGCCTTCTAATTAGCTGAAAGTTGTACATTTCAGGCGCAGCATGTCAAGAGCTCAATTTCAAGGTATAATGATATGGCATAGAAACCAGTCATTGCCTTCTGTCGAAAAGGTTGTTCGACGGCTCCTTGCGTACCTGATCTTGGGCTGGCTTGGGTAGGTGACCTTGGAGATGAGTGGAGAGGGGATGGTGAGGAAGCGTTTTTAACACATGCTGGTTCTGTTTAAAAAATCAGCCCACTCCAATCTCTAACTTCTCAAACACCATCAGCGGTTTGGAAATGAGAACCTCCAACAGTCACCTCTGGGCAACTTTTTTTGTTTTTCTTAAATATTCCAGCTTTTTCCCTTGGTGGTTCTTACATCATCAAGCTCAGCCACAAATCCTGCTGTGTCACGATAACGTTGAAGCATGGGGATGTCACGCAGGGCACGTTTCTCGCTCTGGTCTGCAGTGCGTCCGTGGCGAAAACAGTATGTGGGTAATATTCCCGCTCGTTTGTTTAAACCTGCAGTGAAATGGCTCTGGACCCGATAAAGAAGACTCAGGCTACGGACAAGAGAAGGATATTCCACAGTGTCAGACCTTAGAGCCCCAAATCCAGTTATACCCTATGTGAAAAAGGAAAGCGGAGAGCCAGAGGGGAAAGAACACACCAGGTGTACGTGGTTGAGGAGCAGCTGAGTGGGAATTTGAAAAGAGTAATCATGTCTTTCTTTCAGAGGGCATCTTCACTTTTCTGAAACAATTCACCTTCCTGGTCTCAGACGTGGAGGAGCCAGTGAAGTAGGAGGCCGGGTGCCGTGCGCCTGTCTTGGGGCTGAAAATACTGAGCGGCCATGTGTCTTCCCCAAGTAGACACGGTCGGGGCTGACTAGGACTACACTCTCCTTCCCTGAAGTTCAGATCATGTTCCTTTTACTAGATCAGAGGACACTGGGGTTTTCATAAGGGACAAGAGAGTGTCACAAGGCAGTGGCTTTCCAACCTTCTGAACACCCCCAAATAAGAAGTCATTTTCCTTGGTTATCCAGGGTGGTGGAGAATGCTAACTGGCCTCTGTTCTCCCCTTCTTGCTTGTAGTGATGGAAACTCCCAAGTTTAGCGGGTACCTGGCTGGCCGGCTGGAAGACTACAATTCCCATCAGTCTCTCCTTACAAGGAGCCGTGACCTAGAGATTGAATTCTGGCCAGTGGGATATGAGAGGAAGTCTGTGATTCAGTCCGGTCATGTCTTTAGGAAAGGGAAGCGCTCACCTCCCACTCCCTCCTCACCCCTCGCCTTTGGGCTGTGTGCAGCCCTGAGGGTGTGAGCCGGCCCACATCATGCTGACAAGGGTAACACCCGGGGTGGGCGGGGGGACTCTGGGTGTCTAGTCTACCCCCAAAACAGAGCCGACCACTAACCCCGGCCTACCTGCCCACATCTGGACTAGTTCAGGAGAGGGAAATAAAAAATCATCTGTTGGTGCACTGTATTTCAGGTCTCTTTGGTACAGCAGCATAGCATATTCCCTGACTAATGCACCTAGCATACACACTCAGACACACACGCACACACACAAAGGCTTCAAAGACAATGCCTCCTCTTTCCATGTGAAATGTGTGTCATCTTTTAATTCTTTTCTTTCCGTTCCTTTTCTCTTTCCTTGCTATCCTGTCTTTTGTAAAAAAAAAAAAAAAGTGGACCTCTCTGATGACACTGACTCCATGACCCACCAGTGGGTTCTGACCTCCATATCCCGCAGGACCAGAACACCCAGAGACAGTCCAGTCTTTGCCAAGTGACCCGTGGGCAAAGCACTTTGAGAAAAGAGGTGGAAGGAAGCTACCTACCCAGGCAATTGGGACAAATATAGAGAAATGCAATATAGCACAGCGCAGGATCAGCAGGGGTGCAGGTCTTCCAGGGGATGTGCGGAGGGGTTGGGGGAACCAGTGGGGGGATGGAGGCCAAGTGACTCTAGTCGGGCAGACTCAGTGGAGATGAGTTCATCATGGGCGAGGTGTTGGCTGTGAACCCATCAGAGCATCCCAGAGTGCTTGGGGTCCAGGTTAGCACATCGTACACACTTGAGCTCAAGGGTGCCAAGGAGGAGGTGCCTGGGAATAGCGACCCCCCACCTCTGGGCAATTTGTTCAGACTGCCCATTCTTTATCTTCCATTTCCTAGCAGTGTTTTCATCCCCCTGGGTCTGCTCCCACTGTCCCCTACTTCCTTGCTAACTGCACGGACAAAAGGTGGCATGGAAAGAAAGACTGTTCTTCAGGCTTAAATACTGGCTGCATGGCCCCAGGTAAGTTCTGTAAGCTCCTCTGCCCTTGGTCTGCTCACCTGTAAAATGAATACAGTGGCATCTGTCCAGCGAAGATTGAACTCCAGTGAAGAGAAGCAGGTGGTATTTGAGCCTCAAGTGTGCAACTAGCACTCAAACAGGTGCTGGGTTCAGAGAGGTTGACAGGGACGATGTACAGAGGTGTTGACATGGTATCTGGCTGGTTTTCAGACCGCAATGTCATCTAGCCTGTGTGCACACCATTTATCATTATTACTAGATCATCCTTGAAGCTCTGGGAAGTAACCTACAAAATAGCAGACATTATCCCAGTTAATACAAGGGTCAGGAATATAAACAGTCACTATCATGTAAAGAATTCAGCGACTGCAAAAGTTTCCCCTTGATGGTTCTTTTTTATTTTTAATATTTAACTTAAATATTTCAATTAAATATTTAACCCCTCCCAGCTTCTGACATTATCATATGACGTTGAAAAGATATTAAGGTTAAGACATGAAACTCAACAAACAAAAAAAACCAAAACCTCGAATTATTTGCCAAAATAGCAGAATAGTCAGACATAAAACGTGCAAGACTTTTTAGAAAGTGGGTGCTTTACCTTTTCCAAAGGAGGGGACCACAACATTTTAGAGAAATAAGACAATTATAACACTGAGGATTTTGAAATGAGTTCATCACTCATTTGCCACAAATGGTTGCATTTGGGACTCTGTGGCGTGGCTAGAGTGGGGAGAAGTCATCAGGTCTCTCCCAGCCTGTTCCCGCATGCATTTGTAAACAAGACTCTCCTCATGGTCCCGTCTGCCTCACAGGGTGGCTGTGAGTAACAGGGTCATTGCTATGAACAGCATCTTGGAGCTGAGCCATTCTTCAGGAATGTACTCTGTGCGGTGGGAAAGCAGACTGCGTGGCATGATGTCTGCTTATGGGGCACTCAGCCGAGGGACCCCAGTGCACACTCACCTAAGGGTGGCTTTGCTTTCTGAGGAGAGCTGGCTCACATGCCTGCAGATCTAGGGACCCATCTCGGGCAGGGCTTGAGGAATGTCCCAATGGCTCTGGCTGAGGGGCACCTGCCCTGGGGCTCCCCCATCATTAGACAGAGCCCATTGCATGATCCCACCTGGTGGCCACAGCGTCACCTTGAGGGGGTAGCCTGGGCCAGCCCTTCTACCACAGGCATGAAGGGGAAGCAGCTTCTCCAGCGGGTGCGGCTGAGCCCCAGGCCAGCACGGACCACCTCGAGGCCGGCCGGCCTCCTGGTTCAGGTGCGGGTGGTGGGCAGGCAGGTAGCTTCCCCGTCCTGTCTTGCTCGCGGGTGGGTTGCCCCCTTCTTTAAAGGGAGTGGTGTTTCCTAGGCTCTTCGTTTAGAAATTTCTCTCTCCCACATTCCCTCTTTAAAAAGAAGACATTCACAAGCACAGCAACACCAGGCAGAGGGAGCCTCGAGTCCATCTGTCCAGGCCTCTCGGTATGCAAACAAATGCAACCCCAGCCACCCAGTACGTGTCCGCAGCAGGTAGGGAGGGGAGAGGGAGGTCTTCACCTGCAGAACAGACAACAGAAGGCGACTTTCACAGAGGCCAAGGTGGCCTCAGAGGGGCAATTTCAATTTCCGCAAGAAAATGCATTCGTTTCTACTGATTTGGTTTGATGGATTTGTCCATTGAAGTCCATTAAAAAATATATATATATATATATACGTATATTTGAAATGACATTTAGTTTATTTAGAGTTAAAATAAACCTTGGTAAATATTTTTGTGCTCTCTTTTTTACCCTGCCACAAATAAAATATAATGAGCTCGACGTTTAGCTAATCCTCTGATTTTTCTCAGTAGACATTTTAGATAAAAGACAAAGAGTTTCTTATTTTTGGGTTCATAAAACATTCTACATTTATGGCTTCATTTTTCTGAAATCCAGATCAAAGCCTGGCTGTGAAATTTTACTGTCCCACTGCTCGAGGGTCTGTTGACTTAGTGCATACTTCAAAAATCCCTTCTTCCCTCTAGACCTTCTGACCACCTCCTTTAAAAAAAAAGAAAAATTTGCATTTGATACTATTCAGGACCTTCGAGATGTAGATTGACAGAGTGTGGTGGGGGGAGCTGAAACAACATTTTTCTGGGCTCTAATTAAAAGAATTAATCGTATTCACGGCAAGGCCCTCCTCCGAAGCCCGCGGGCCCGCCGGACCTGATGCTGTCGTACTGACCGCCGGTCAGGGTACTCGTTCATGCCTGCAATCTCTGCTCCCACCCCTGCTCGCTAGACGCCTTTATGATCTTTGTTTATATTAATCCCTAAAGAACTAAGCTTCATTTCATTTTATATGGGAGAGAAACCCGCAGAGAAAAGTTCAGGAGACCCAAATGTTTCTGTAATTGCTTTGAATTCGGCGTGTATTCCAGGCTGACAGCTAAGATAAAAAGGCGCTTGTGCTCTGGGGTTCGGAATCATTTTTCAGTGCTGTGTGTGGGAAGTTGGGGTCGGGCTGTAACGGGGTCGCTTCAGGGAGGCTGCAGGGAAGAGGGCCCGACTGTCACTTTACATTATCCTTTTGTTACAAGCCTTGGGACCCATCCTCTGCGGATGAGCAAGCAACGCGAGGCTGGAAACAAATTTGGAGAGAACCAAGTGGGAGGGTGGCCGGACTCTTGTTTACCTCAAATGGCGTGTCTCTCAAATTGCTCTCATTTTCTTTTCCACCCACTTGGATCATTCCTGCCTTCGGTGGTGACGGAAATGAACAGGGGCCAGAATACTACAAGTAATTCCCATGATGACTGAGCCAGGACCACAGGCCAAACCGTGTATGTGTCATGAGAAAAGCTGGGTCTTGCTGTGTTTCTCTGGCTCGAGAGGCTCCTGGGAAATTTGGAGACCTGGGTTGTTCCTCCCTCGGTGACAGAGTGGGTCTGCTCTTTGGCACAGTCTCAACTTCTTACCTCTGTTTTTCTCCATCCGAATAATGGGCCCATTTTACTTTGTTCCTTCTTATAGATCTAAAAAAAAATCTCTGCAAATAGTTTCAGTAAGGCTTGAAATACTCAGGAAACTGAGATCCATATTCAGCAAGAAGAGTCCTTCAGAAAGCCTCTTTGCTAGGGACTCAAAGGCTATGCGATCACACATCTGAACTTTCTCTTGGAAGCCATTCCCAGGTGGAGTTTAGTTTGGGGGACATTTTCAGAATCTACTTAGTTTGGGCAGAGGTTCTCCAACTGTTTGGTCTCAGAACCTCTTTACAGCCTTAAAATGCTGGAAGACCAAGAGTTTGGTCTGTGTGGGCTGTATGTATTACCATTCACTGTATTAGAATTTAAAGATGAGAGACATTTATGATATTTACTGATTTATTTTAGAACAGCAAAAAAACCCATCACCTAAATAATTCATTTTTTAATGGAAAATAATAATATGTTCGAACACAAAACAAAACAAAATCACTTAGACGAGCAGCAGTATTTTACGTTTTTGCAAATCTCTTTCGAGTCTCGTGTGATAGGAGACAGATCAATTTTTATATCTGCTTCTGACTGTGGTCTGCTTCAATATTTTAATGGAAGCATATGAAGGAAATCAGCCTCAGACGGATATGGAGCTGTGCTCTGGCAAGCTTTTCCAGCTGACCGTAGCTTTTCTTCTTTGATACTACACCCGAATTCAACAAATAGCAGTTTCTTAAAGGTTTGTTGCAATGTGGGACCTGAAATCATATTGATGAACTCTTCATTCTACGTTAAAATCCACTGGTCTCTCTGGAACTTGGAGTGGATCTTTTACCCGTGGATAGTTTTGTAACATCGCGCACTGTCATTTGGAAAATACTGGCTCACATATTCCGAATGTTCACCCATTCATCTATTCAGTATTTTAAAAAAGCACATCCAAGTAATATCACTATCACTACCATTAGAAAAGTCTCTAAGAATCAGGAAGCTGTCAGGCTGGCCGCGGTGCATACAAATTTTCCAGTATTCTAATTTGTACTTGAAAATTCAAAATTTATTACTGGCAACGAACTGCCAGTTGTTTTCCTTGAAGTTACAGCAGGCTCACTTTGTTCAAGAAGATGTTTGCCAAATGTCCAAGTCCAAAAAAGTAGGGTATGTCACTTGTTCTTTCAAGAAAAAACTGTGTTACATGAAAAAAAAAAAGGGCTTGTTTTGCTCACAACCCAGACAACCGACCATGTGCTTTTCCATGAGTCAACCACTGGGCTTTAGCAGAAGGGCTTTTTGTACATTCCATGTCATCAAATAGAATATTAAAAAGATATGTAACTGAGAGTTGAGGTTTAATCAACTTAGTCATGGTTTACTCTTCATCAAAGACATTCTTAAATGAAACTGGCTTGTTAAGTCCTGGTGGGGAAGAGCACCCTGATCATAGTTCCGTCAGTGCCATTGCCTCAATTCATCTTAAGCACCAGCAGTTTTACTCCCTCCTGCTTTGGAGTCGTCAGTGCCAAGATCAAGCTGTGGAAAAGGCAGGTACTGGCTTAGCATGGTCATGAATACAGTTCTAAACTCGCAGACCCCCTGAATGAATCTCAAGACTGTGATGTGCTGAGAAACACCACCTAGAGCGTAACTCGTTTGGGGGCTCGTTACAGATATGCCTGGCTTCCCCCTCTACGGACAAAGAGTATGCTCTGCTTGACTGTGAGGGAGCTCGGCGCCGAGCCCGTGGGGCTCAGCCTGTCCCACAAGAGCTCCTGAGCACCTCCCGTGTCCCAGGCACTGTTCTAGGCACTTAAGAAGCAGGTGGAAGCAGGTTAAAAAAATTAAGTCTGCGACAAAAGATGTGGTCCGAGTTCTGGTTCTTGTTCTCAGCCACTGGGGGTCCACAGGAAGGGCAGCTGTGGAATAATGGAGCTGCCTGAGCCCCTTCTACGAACCAAGAACTGTGCTGGGTTTCCTTGCTTATTTAGAAATATACCCCTCCTTCCTCCCTCGCTCCATCTTTCCCCTTACGCATTCAGTACGATCATATTGAGTACCCGCTATGTGCAGGTGTGGGCTGGCATGCTGCTGTCACCAGCCTGCCTCGGGTGCTTCCAGGCCAGCAAAGGACCTGGGTGCTCACCGAATAGCTGCTCCTCTCAGTGCATGGGCAAGAGCTGGGATTAGATACGTGTGAGGAAATTGGGGGAAGGTGTGTGCCCTACCAGCGGGAGGTTACTGAGGGCAGAGGAGGTGTCTCTGAGAAAGCTGCACTCACACTGACAAGCAAAGCATGAGTCGAGGCCAAGCAGAGACTATTCTGGGCTGAGGCAGGGAGAGCCTCCTGTGAGTGAGGGGTGAGGGTGAAGCCTGGGTGGGCAGCCCCCTCTGTGCCTTGTAGGCAGAGGTGCAGGCTTCACCTCTCACCTAGGAAGGATGGAAAGCCACTGGAAGGCTCAGCATGGAGACCTGATCCACTGCAGTTGTCCCCACTGCTGCTCCTGGACAACAGCAGGTTGGGGCTGGGGAGCGGAGAGGGGGGCAGGAGTGGTGGGAAATGGGCGGGAGATTGGTGTTTGATCCAAGGTTGGGGGGAAGTTGGACCAGGTGATGGCAGCCAGGTAACAGAGAGCCAACAGAGAGAGACACGTTCCACCTGACCTCAGCACCACCCTGTGGGCGAGGCTTTCTTATTTCATTTTGTACAGACAGCAATCTCATGGGCAGAGAATTTCAATGGTCTACCTAAGGGATCCCAGGCAATACCTAGTGAAACTTGAATTAGCCCCCAAAGGTTGTGTGCTTGTGCATTTGTATTCTTGTGGGGAGAAGGCCCCCAAAGAACCTTGTGCCCCTACAGTGATTAAGATGCCTTGTGGCTTAAATAATATCCTAAAGCTGTCAATCTCTACTGGTTTAGGTAGGGCAGAGGAAAATCTTCAAGCATTTTCTGGATAACTTTCATAGGAAAGACCTGCCATAGTGGAACAAGAGCAGCCTTGGTTTGGGGATGTGTTCTGGATTAGCTCAAGGAAGGCGCCCATCATCCTGGGCTCATCTCAGGTTTCATCTCAGGCTGGGTCTTGCACCCCATCTCAAAGCCACAGGTCAGGAAGGCTCACCCCTGACAGAAAAGTGAGAAGCTGAAGATTGAGATGAAGAGGAAAAGCCAAGGGGGAAGGGCAACTTCCCAGTACATGGGTTCAAATGGATCTAGCCATTTATAATATTCTGCTAATGTTTACCTAATTTTGTTGGCCATTTTTTAATTGAGGGAGAGTAGGGGAGAATGTAATGAAAACCATAAACACTATCCTCAGAAAAATGCATGCAACATACAGATTCTCTCTCTTTCCATCCATCCATCCATCCATCCATCCATCCATCCATCCATCCATCCATCCTTCCATCTATCCATCCATACATCCATCCATTTTATTTTTTGATTTGGTGCTGAGTCGATGGTCCATGAATGCCAGGTAAAGGCAAAGGCATGGGGTTTTCTTGTTCCTTCCTAGATTTGGATATTGTTTGAAGTGAAGGCCAGCATGTGACAAGAGCATCTCTTCCATTGTATTCTTTCTTGTGTCTCTAAAGAATTAAGCTTTCCCTTTCTGTGGAACCAGCAGTTGGGTATAAAACTTCCTATAGCTGGAATATATACTTTAAAATATCTTTTCCAATTTCAGATTTAATGCACTCATGATTTCCAGTCTTTTGCTGAACTATCTTCACTATTGTGTCATGAATGGTGGAGTAAGTGTGAGGAATACGCTTTAAAAGAGACATGTGGGCCTAGTACCATTAGCTTAAATTCTGGGCCCTGAAGCTCAGGGCCATTGTGGAAGCTGAACAGATCGTACACCCCCCAAGGGTTCCTGGGTGGGAATGGGAGCTGGACGCTAGCCCTCCCACTGCTCACCAAGCTTTATGGCCACCCACATGAGCACTCTTTTCTGATTCACATAAACGCCTTGGAGAAGGTGGTGGTGTCCTGACTATGCTCCTAAAGAAGAATTTCTGAAAGTGTCAGTGGGGGACTTGTCCTGTGTAAGTTTAGCTAAGCAGAAACCACATTTCCCAGAATCCCCTCCCCTGCATGATTCCAGGTTAGTCTGGACCACAGATATATTTGTGCAATATTTGGAAGGCAGATAAGTGCAGCCACCCTAGCATTGGGTTGGCAGGTAAGTACAGGGTGCCAGGCACTGCTGCAGTCCAGGCTGCCTTGGCCTGCAGGCTCACTGTGTCAGCGTGGGGCAGCAGCAGCCTCTTTTCTCCCCTGACCTGAAGGGGTAGGGATCTGGCCTGAACCATGAAGGCAGAAACTACCATGTACCTAGCACCCCACTATGTGCCAGTTTTTCCTATATGTTACATCATTAAATTATTTTCCGCAGTTATCCATTGTTTAATGGAGCACCTAGAGTAACTGAATACTATGTGAAGTACTGGGAAAATGTGCAGTTAAAAGAGACCAATTTTACCTCCAAGAGGAAGCATGAAGTGGAAAGATGCTGGGATGGAGTTGGACAGACATTGGCTGAAATCTGGCTCAGTCTTTCACTGACTGTGTTTATGGTTCAGTAGTAAACAGACTTGTGAAATACTTCTTGGAAAACAAAATGACTTGGAATTCAAATAAGTTTGTGAATCACCTCCCACCTCTTGAAGATGTTGAATGCATAGGAGCAGGTTAAAGACTCTTTAAGTCCTACAGTAGTGCAACTTGTTTAATCTAGTATCTTCAAAACTTATTTGACTACTAGCTCTTTTCCAATGAGATGCCTGTAAGAATGCTAATCTAGATAATCAGACATGGTTCCAGTGAGGTCTCCTCCTAGGTCACTAGGAGTTCTTGGACAATTCTCACCATCTGTGGACGCTGGAGACAAGACCTGCTCTGCCGCTCTTGTTCCTGTGATAAGTCATTTGATTCTTACAGCAATCTTAGGGGAGAGTTACCAATATGCTTGCTTATAACTGAGAAGATTGAAGTTTAGAGAGGATAAGAAACTTAACTGAAGTTACTCATCTGGTTCGTGGTAGAGCCAAGACTCAAAACGGATCTGGCTGACAGTCACATTGCCTGATGGTCAGGGCCCCCTTATTTTGTCTTGCATTTACTTACATTGTGTTCTTATTTGCATTTTGCACTGTATCTAATTTCCAACCTCCTAGTCTTATCTCTCAGCTAGACTGTAAGCCCCTGGAGGGCAGGAAAGGCTTCTTATCCAGCTGATTTCTGCTCAGCGCCCTGTTGTACCTTATCCATGGTGGGTGTTCAAAGATGTTCACTAGCAGAGTGATCTAGTCCACATTGTTTTCATTTTCCACCCAAAGCCTCACCTCTGAGGGCTCTGAATACCTGTGCTTGCATTCTTCGGGGCAGGGATAGACCTGGCATGCTAATTGTTTTTCTCATCTCTGTGAATGCTGGTTAGCACTGAATCTGCCCTGTCTATACACTTAAAGTGGTATGGTCTAGCTGTGGCCTGTGCAGAAGACATAATCCAGAAATCCTGCTGTTGTGTGATCCACCAGGAAAGAAAACCATGTTTCTACTGTGAGTCATACAGTGGATCTGAACCACTGAGGCAGGCAGGCTCCACAGACACAATGCCTAAGAAAAGGGTCAATTCTTTACTTGACTTCTTGAAGAACTTGTTTGGAAATGTGATTTCATTAATTCACTTGCACGTCTTTATTGGGTTTCTGCCATGTTATCCGTACCATGAGTTATTCCAGAGAAGCTTAATGCCTGGGTCCTCAAGTGCTCTGCAATCTACTGTGAATTCACTTCATCAAAGTTCCTTTGCTGTCAGGGTTTCCATGGATTAAAAAAGAAAGCCAGAGAGCTGATTCATTATCATGAATATTTCACCCTGAGCCTGCTTTCTATCAAATCATCTGTGTTTCCTAATCTACAAAAATATGTATGTTAATACTTCTCTTCTTCAGAGGGTGTTTGTGGACTTTCAAAGGAAAAAAAAAATAGAACTCAGAAAATGAATAGCCATTTCAGGAATTTCCAGAGTAAATGAGGCTTTGAGCAGAGCCTATGATCAGTGTGCATAATTCATTAAAAACAAATCACTCCGCAAAATTGGGTAAACCAACATCCTAAGACTGTCTCTGTGTGCCATGTGGAGGACATTTAATCCATGGCTGTTGCTAATGAAGCTCTTTATATAAATTTGAGAGTAAACAGATTTAGACAACTTTATTTGCTGGGAAAGTAGCAGCCTTAAAATGTGGTTTGGAGAAAATGATCCTTCTAAAGGTGTGCGTGCATGCGTGCGTGTGTGTGTGTGCACATCATGTGGAATAATATTGCAGTATCACAAAGCTATGGAGACACAAATTGTGTTGAAAATAACTAATCTACTTCAAATGGGGGGCAAATTAAGAAAACAAGAGTAATCATAGTATTGAACTTGCTCCATAGGCAGATGACAACAGTGGGCACTTTACTACACCTTGTGCCTTGTGCCTTATGGCCTTCTCAGTGGCCCCGGGAGAGACTGCAGCCGAGCCTGAGAAGCCAAGGGATTAGAGCTTCACACATGTTACACGTTTTATGAGTAGCAGACTGAAGATTTAAACTCAGGGTTTTGAGTCTAAAGCCTCTTGTCTTAATCAAGGCACTGTATTCACAAATCTGGAAGATTCGTTAGAAGAAAATAAAACTGAAAACGCATCCCTTTTCTACCCATTTTCATGTAAAAATCTCCAGTGATTGAAGACAGAGTAATTTGGGCACATACATTCTAGATTAGACATCTAGGATGCTCAACTTCACCTCCAAATCGCTAGTCCTTCATTTTGCCTTCTGGTAGGTAGGTAGGCATACTATTTTAAAATTGCTTGTGTCTTGCTTTCTCTGTCTTGCTTTATTAAAAAATGACCCTAATAGGAGACAACCCATTTGAGTTCAGAATTCTGACTCAGTATTCTGGTTACCGTAGTTGTGGACTACCGATGCAGATCTTCACAAAGGAAGGGTGTGAACACTTCATCCACGTGACGGTCCTGCTGGGCACGGGTAGAGCGTGGCACTGATTTCATGACTGACATGGAAATGCCGTTGAGTCTTAGACATTTAAAGGATACTCTTGTGAGCTCTGTAAAGGAACAAGAACAACGGCATTTCACCCTAAAGAACGTTTCTATGCCTACAGACTAACCATGTGGAATTTGAGAAGTAACCCTGAGCCCAGTGTTTTCCGCAGCAAAGAGGAGGATCTGTGTCAGTTGATGGTCATGTAGCCGCTCGGGATAGCGCTTAGAAACGTTTTTCCAACTTGTTTTGCAACCTGGAATCTTGTTATTCCTTTGTTGATGTAGCTGTTTTGCTGGATTTTGAAAGTGGTCATTTTTTGGCAACCTCTCTCATTTCACTCACAAGGGATCCACCATCAGACACCAAGGTGTCCTCCCCTAACACACACCCGTGCTAGGTTCATGGAGAGACTCTTCAGGGGCGAGCCACGTGGGCTCTATTTTTTCCCTGAGGTCTGGATTCCTACTGAGACAGTGGACTCTTCTCTGATGCCTTTCCATCATATTTACTTGGGGAAAAAGTACAGAACACATGAATATTCTGAACTATTTCCAGAATGATTACATTTGCTGGCTGGCGTCCCTTTCACATTTCTACCACATGGAAGGCCATCTGGTCCCCCCAATGTGGTCGTTTTGGGAGAAATCAGGAAGGAAACTCAGAGACCATGTGCATTTCAACACAGTGAGTTTGGTTCCAACAAGAGAGAGGACAAGGATCTCCTGACTTTCCACATTCACCTCTTTATTTTTTGAGCCGTGGCGTAGTCTGCCTGGCCACATTTCTGTTCTCTGGCACTTGTAGGCTGGTCGGTGCTGGCCCTGGTCAGAAGGAGGACAGAAAAATCCTCAGGGAAAGTACAGGATGTGACAGAAAACTGAGCTGGTGAATCAGGGGTGGGCAGGAAATGGCACTGCTGAGTCAGTGGGGAGGACCTTGCTTCGTGAGTCAGGACCCGTGGAGAGACACCTTGGAGCACAGCCGCAGATGAAACCCCAGAGGAGGGCACAACTGGGTTAACAGAAAAAGAACATGCAAGCTTGGTGAACGGCCTTTTGTGAGAAATGGCCTCAAACTTCAGTGCAGCTTAGGGAAAAAGGTATGTTGAGATGCAGTCTCAGGTAGGTCCCGTAGAAGTAGACGCTGGGACAAGGATGTGTGCATGAAAAGGATTTGCCAGGGAAGTTCTTAGGAAAGGCAGGTGGGGCAATGAGGAAGTGGGAGTAAGAAGGGAGTGGCCTGGTACGGGGAGGCTTCAGGCAATGTCCCAGCCACCAGCATGGGCTGCTGTACGGCCAGTGTGCACACAGCGGCCAGGAAGCGGGAGGGCATGCGGTGCAGGTTCTGGTGCCTGCTGCCCTGGGTTAGAAGTGCAGACCAGTGCTTCCTAACTCCATGGGGATTGACAACCATTGACTGACCTTGAAGTCAGCCATGTGGGAGGATTTACACTACGGAAATTGGCAGATGCTGTAACTCAAAGACTTTTTTTGTGGGGAGGAGGAGACTATTGTAAACATTTACCAGCCTGGGTGGACCCCGGACACTCTCTGGTACAGGCGTCCAGCAGGCATTTACTGAGTGTGTCCTATGTATCAGGCACTGTGTTTAGGATTCTTACACGGCAGCTCTTTCAAACCTCACACTGACCCCTTGGAGAGAGCCCTGTACATCAGCCACATTTGATGAATAAGGAGACTGAGGCACCACGAGGTCAGGGAACTGGTTAGGGATAAATCAGACCATTAATGGTGTCGGAGCCTCAGCCAGTGTTGTCCAGCCCAGAGTCTGGGCTCTTAAATAGGCAATATCTGCATGCAAACATATAGGCTTATATTGCATAGAAAATATTTTCCCTAACAATAATAAAGTATACATACAGAATCACCTGTAATTTCACAATATTGGAAATTACCCAAATGCCCATACCTAGGAGATCTAGTTGACTTAACCATGGTATGCCCGTACAGTGGAGCACTATACAGCAGTGAAAAGGGATGTGAAAGTTTGATGGGAACTGATGTGGGGCAATATCCAGGGCACAAAGGGGAAAAACTAAGTGTGAAACAGAATGTATAATATATTGTGCTGTTTTTTGCATGTAATATATATTTATTATATATATTTCTCGTATACACATATGGACACATGCACATGTGTGTATGTGTATTTGTGTGTGTATGTAAAATATGATATCTTCCCAAAAAAGAAATACAGGAAGGTTAAACCAGACATAATAAAGGAAATTGATCACCTATAGGAGTGGGCATGAGAGAAGGGATAGGAAGCTAGAAAACCTTCCAAGTATATGTTTTTTGAATAGATTTAATTTTTGGCACTAAGTTAATGTTCAGATTTTATCTATTTAAAAATGTAAATCCACACAGATGGGGGAAATGCCTGTGTGTGGGTGTGTATGTGGCCAGCATGGTGCCTCTTTGCAGGGCGGTCTTCAGTGCCAGGGACCTTCACATTTCACTGTGCATGCGCCTGCAGCAAACATATAGGCTTGTATTGCATAGAAAATATTTTCCCTAACAATAATAAAGTATACATATAGAATCACCTTAAATTTCACAATGGAAATGACCCAAGTGTCCACACCTAGGAGATCTAGTTTGGTTCTGAAGGAAGCCCCGTTGTAGGGGCTGTGACGTGCTTCCAGGCTGCTGAGGGTCTGAGAGCTGCAGTGGAGGTTGGCATGAGCTCCCAGGCTTGCCATGTGCCAAGAAAACCTCCCCAACACTCAGATTTGGGGGTGGGGTGGGGCTGGAAACAAGAGAAACTGGCTGCATCAAGAGAAGACCTTCTCCAGGCGGCAGAAGATGGCTCTTGGGAGACCCCCAGCAACCACATTCCTCTAGTGAACAGCCTTGTCATGATCCCCAAAGCAGGCGTCAAGAGGCCACGGTGATGGGGTCTAGGTAGAGACCTTGGAAGTCTTTTGTTCAGGCCTGGCTCTGTGCCAGACCCTGTCTCGTGGGGCTGGAAATGAGCCAGAGACAGAGCTAAGCAAGTCAGCAGATAAGGGGACATGAAATTAGGCTGAACTTCCCTTCCCACTCTCAGCAGCCCAACCAGGCTGCGGATTTCATGAGAACAGCCTCTCTCTTGAGGTTTGTGTTAATTCCTTTCCCCAACCGGGCTGGGAATACCGTCAGACAGCTGTGCTGCTGTGGTCCAGGGTGTCTGCATCCACCCTGACAGCCACCGGAAAGCATGCAAGTCCCTGGATGCAGGAAGGACAATTCGGGAACCTGTAGCTTTGTGGAACTGGAGCTCCGTATTTACGGAGAAGGGTCACATTGCTTGGTGTTCTGGCTCCTTGGAACTGGCTGATTTCATGTCCCTGGTCACACAGGATAAAAGTCACCCTCCTGTCTAATGTAGAGGAAAGAGCATCCGCGCAGACAGGAACCCTGCATTCTGTTCTTGATTTCTCCCTTCCAAGCTGTGTGGCCTGGGCCAGATCACTTTCTTTCTCTGAATCCCAGGTGATGAAATGGGAGTACTGGTCATCCACCTGCTTCCAGAGCTAGACCAGGTTTTTTGACAGCCCTTAACCACTTACCTCTCTGTGCCGAGAATTGAACCCAGGTTTGTCTGGTCACAGCCAGCAGCCTTTCCTCCTACTTCCCAGAAGCCTTGGAGGGAAGTGGTGAAAGGGGCCAACTCCACTCTTTCCTGAGAAGCAGCTCCATCTCTCTGCCTCCCTCCTCTTACTTGTAAAAAGTGGGCCCATCATAGACCTGCCACACGGGGTGGTGGAGGACTAGATGCACCAAACTCTTACAACGGTGCCATGGATGTCAGCTATTATGGCCATGGTGTGTCTGGCTGCAAAGAACTTCCTTCCACGTATATGTAAGCTGAATTCTCTCCTCTGATCAGCCCAGGGTCTAGAGCAGATATCGCAAACTCACAGCACATGCTCCACCTCGCCTGCCAGCGTCCACAGCAGAGGCCAGGGATGCTCACGCCACCTCTGCTGCCTGGGGAGCCTCAGAGTCCTCAGGCGAGCACGGTTGGTTAGTTGACAGCAGCTGATGTGTGGACGGAGCCCCTTCGGAAGGTGAGCATGGGCCCCTGATCTTCTGGAGGGTGAGCTGCTTCTCATGGAAACTGAGACCACCTTTGCAGTCTGGGAAATATCTCCTTTCCTGGGTTCAAAAGCCATAGCCTCCCTGTAAGGCCTCCCACGTGAGCAGGAGAACTTTCTCTGTCATGGAAGAATGGGGCTAGGATGAGGCACTGCTCCTGCTTTCTGGGGTCAGAAAGAGCCCTCTCCGGGGAAGGCAGGGGTGTCGGCGTGTGACTGGTGGTGTGGTTTTGTGATGGCCAACACGGACTACGTGTCCCCAGCGTGCACAGCAGGCAACGAGGGCCCCAGCCTATACCCCTGGTCGCGCAGCTGAGCAGTGAAGGAGCCACATGGGTCCCCGAATACACGCCCCTGCCCATGAGCCTGCTGTACCCCAGTGGGGCAGCCAAGGCCCTTCTGGGTCACCCTGACAGCTGCTGGGAGCTGTAAACCCTCTAGTCCCCAACGGTGAGTCATTCCTGGCCCCTTAGTGGGCCTCGCTTCAGACTCAAGGCTGAGGGCTGGTTCTACCCTCTAGAATACCCTCTATTCCACTTAAAGTCTGAATTTCTGATCCCAGAGAAGCTCGGCGCATCCTCTCTGGGTCTTTGAAAACCAGAGCCAGTGTAAAAGGTGCCAGTGGCAGAAAGGGCCTCAGAATGACTTTCAGACGGAAGGAGAAGGGGAATCTTTCATCTTCTCCAGGGAAGATCTCAGGAAAGAGCCAGTCCCTGCTTACTGCATCCAGCACCTGGGGCACAGTTAATCTTTGCCGGATAAACCTGGAATTCTAAACCCAAGACACAGTCGGGAAGAGGCCCCCAACTGCTGGGTGGAAGGTGCTGATGGGAAACAATTTGGGCCTTTTTAAGTTAAGCAAATGGCTTATCTTTGGGTCTTAGATTTCTGCAGAATGTTCAGGATAGAAATCACGTTCATCCCAAACAGAAGTCTGATGTACTGTTATCACGGCAGACACTAGAAACCCAAGCCTAGGGGCCGCGTCTGTGCTCCGCAGCGTGTCTGCACGAAATCCCATGACCGCGCGCTGAGCTAGGAGGCGGCTGCCATTAAACCCAATAGCGCTGGATTCAGAGAGGCTCAGGTTCAAGCCCCAGCTTGGCCCCCATCACGATGAGTCGGGCTGCTTCCATTGCTCTCTGAGCCTTGGCTTCCTCCTCCGGGAAGTGGGTGATCTCATGCCCCATGGCACTCAGTCATCCCGACCACAGCCTTCCAAAAGGGAGTTTCTGTCAGGCCCACCTGACATCCCAGGGACCGGGTCCAGCAAATCTGGGATTAGCACCCAGAAAGCACTCCAGGTCCTTCTTGGACACCCACACACAACTATAAAGTTCTTTGCTGTGACAAGTGGCACAAAGAGGGAGGGTTATTATTTCTGGAAATGAAGGTCGGTCAACCCTGGGATAGCGAAACATGCCTTTTTACTTCCAGGTTGCAGCCAAGGTGCCGGATGGTCTCTTGGACAGCCGAGGGCAGAGGCGAAGGGTGGCTTGCGGGGGCCGGGGCCCAAGCCCAGCCGCGCCTCCCTCCAGGCTCTCCCTGAAGCTCTCTCCATCCCCATCTCTGAAACCACCCATCGTGTTCAGGAAAAAGAAAAAAACACAGTAGTCTGATACTCCAAGAAACCCCAGAAGGAAGAATGCAGAAAATCCCACGGTGGGTCCCTACGCAGGGCCCCCTCCAGGGGCTGAGCCGCTCGCGTGCTCATGGCCGGCCCCCCAGATGCTGACATTTTCTTGCAATGTACTTAATCCACTTTGTTGTGCTTTCTGTCTCCACAACAATTACCGAGATTTATTTTTTACTGCTCCAGTGAACTCTGCCAGGACCACACTTCCTTGTCCTTCTTAAAGGAACAGCTTTACTGAACGGCGGGGCCTAGGAAGTGAGCGCTTTCAATCGCAAAAATCAAAATAGACAACTGCGCGCCTCTGCTCTGCTTTCCCCGCGCCCAAGGCCGGGGGGCTTCTGGCTCTTGGGCGCTCAGCAGGTGGGTTCACCCAGAGATCCAGCCAAACTCCCCGAGCGAGGGGGCGTCGATGCAGCTGTCACAAGGGGCTCCTCAGAGCACCCCCTGTGGGCTCAAAAGGCGCTTTGCTCTCGACAGTGGGTGACTAGATTTCTGGAGGGGTGATGGTGACAAAATCGGGAGGGTGTGTCTTTCTCCGAGTTGATGTGGTCGATCCAGCCCCTTTGGGGTGTCCCGGAGTCTGGGATGGATGCCCTCATCAGTGTCTTTCCTGGGAAGCCCTCTGCTATGAAGGGGGAGGGCCCTGGGGGTGCCACTGGAGATACGGGACCATTCCAGGGAGGTGGTGAGAACAGTTTTCCTCCTCAGATCTCCTCAGCTGTGTGACCCTGGAAAGTTATTCACCCTCTCTGTTCTATCACTGGAAGGCACTTGCCTTCCTAGGCTGCTGTGAGGATCCCCTGAGACCATGGATGGTAACGGGCTTGCATAGCCTGGCACAACGGGCCTCTTGAGATGGGAGATTATCCGGATCCCCTAGGGGGGTCCACTGTAATTGCAGCGTCTGCGTAAGAGGGGGACAAGAGTCCGAGACAGAGGAGATGTGAGGAGGGAAGTGGAGGCCGAGTGGTGTGGGACCATGGACCAAGGAACGCGGGTGCCTGAAGGTGCTGGAAAAGGCACCGCAGCTGCCTCCCCTTGGCGTTCCCTGGAGCAGCCGACCCTGCCAACACCGCCCTGAGCTCAGTGAGACCCATTTCTGCCTCGGACTCCTCGCGGTGGGGGGAACGAGTATTGCCTTAGGCCACTACATGTGTGCTCACGGGATCGCAGCCACGGGAGGTGAGTGCACGCCAAAGTGGCCATCACCATTATTAGCCGTGGTCCTGGTGATGAGCAGAGGCCACCACACTGTGCCTTCTCCCCGGGCTCATGTGCACCCTGGCCTCCCAGGCCCCGAGGCTGCCCATTCATTCATTCATTCATTCACTCATTCATTCCTGAGCACCCAGAATCTGCTTAAGACACTGCTTAGGGCTGACGGCTCAGGCGCTCCTGCCCTTAACCATGTCCCCTGCCTGGGGTCTGTTCCCAGCCCAGCAGCCAGGGTCAGCCTTCAGGTGATGTCGGGTCCCATGCCCCTCTGCCTAAACCCCAGGGCCTTCCTCTGTCCTCAGTCCCTGTGCCAAAGCCCTTGCTCTGCCGTGTGGCTCTCATGTCCCCTGCCCCCCCCCCCCTCCCTGTCTCTCCTGCAGCTGCTTGGACTCCTGGCTCTGCCTCAGGTCCCAGGGCTTTGTTGCCGGCCGCCAGCCCAGAGGGCAGCCTCTTCCCCGGGTCCCTGGCTCACTGCCTCCCCTTCCTCAGGTCTTTACTCTTACACCACCTTCCAAACAAACCTTCCCGGCCCCTCCCTGTCCTGCTGCCTCCGCATCACCAGCACCCATTCACTTCTACATTTGTAGTTCTTGTCTGTCTCCTGATAAAAATCAGCTCCCTCAAGGCAGGGGTTTCCATGTTTTCTTCCATGCTGTATCCTCAGTGTCTGCACACAGTAGTAGCTCAATAGGAATTTAAAGAATAAAGGAACACCAATAAAGGATCTTTAAAGCCAGATCCCCTCCAGCTCCCAGCCTCATCTCGGTTCTCACGGTCTCATGTTCTACTCTCATTGGCTGTTTGCTATTCCAGAAACACGCAGTTCTCTCTCAAGTCTCTGATTTTGCCCAGGTGAACATCTCTGCCTGAAGAACTCTTCTTCATCCTTTAAAATCCATCTCCTTTGCAAAGTTTTCTCTAAATCTTTCATCCAAGGCTGTTTGTCTCTCCCTCTATTATGCATTTCTAGAGTACTCTGTACTCCTTTATTGGAAAACTTATTGTTTAGAATTTTTTAAAAACACATCTCTTTCCCTGAGCAGATGGTTTAGGTCTATCTTATAGTTTCCTGCACCATGTAGCAGACTCTCTGACACATAGTAGGTAACTGAAAATAAGTAAATGAATGAATGGGAGCAGGGACCTTGCTATTTGACACTGGATCTTGATCATTGAGCACAGATTCTGGCACATAGTAGGTGTTCAGGAAATTCTCTTGTCCACAAGGACAGTGGTTTTTGTCTGCTGTGTTCACTGCTACAGTCCCAGTACTCAGAGCAGTATCTGGCTCCTAGGAGCTCATTAAGTGCTTGCTGAGTGAATAAATGATAGTGGGGCATATGGCTTCTTGCTGGGACACATGCTCTCAGGACTGTGGGTGGGCTGCTGGCCTGGCCTCTGCAGTCAGCCACGAGGCTTCCCATCATGGACCCAGGAGAGTTTCCTCCAAACAGGACCTTTGGGAACTGGGGCAGGGGGATGGGAATGTCTCATATCAAGCCGCCTGATCCAATGTGGCCGGTTGCCTAGGGTTGGCAGACCTCGAGAAAACAAGCAAAAACAAAACAAAACAAAAAAACAGGATGCCCAGTAGTATTTGAATTTCAAGTGAAAATAAACACTTTCCTAGTGTAAGTGTGTCCCGTGTAAAATTGGGGCAGCAGCCATGGGAAACTGACGCAGCGACCCGGTGCCAAGGCACCATCGAGAGACCCTCTTCACCAAAGGCCAGGGCCAAGGTGAGTTTTGGGAGACAGCTGTGGTTCCTGCCATACCTACTGTATGAGATGTGGTGGAGTCAGGGCCTGCCTCCCACTATAGATGCTGAAAGATGGAGACACCTGCTTTGCCAGTGGCCCTTGTAGCTGGGGAATAAGCACGAGGTCAAGGCACTGGGGCTGCAATGCAGCCTCTCCTGACACTGAATCTAGAGACCAGCAGAAGTGGCCCCTGGGGTGGGGTCTGCTGTGGTGGTGGTGTATGGCAGCAGCAAGTTCCGGGCATGGTGGGGACAGTGGCACCACGTGGTACCTGGCATCCAGCACAGCTAGCACTGGGGCTGTCCAGGGTTGGCATCCAATGTTCAGTGACAGCACCATGGCAGATCGGCCCAGGAGCTGTTCAGAAGATATGGCATCCTCAACCTGGCATGTGGAGGAGCAGTCACCCAAGGGGTCTTTTATGAGGTTGAGTGTGGCAAGCTTGGTGTGGTGCCCCAGGGCTGGGAACATAAGAAGCCACTCCCACACCTCGATGTCTCTGCCTGAAGTGGCAGAACTGGGAGACAGAGAGCCCATGCCGCCAGTGGAATGGGTTTGGAACCCGGGGTAATAAATAAATACCCCAACCTCTCTCTGCCCACCCTCTGATCTCCTGCAGCCTCCTCCCATTGGTCAAACCAACTGGCAGTCGGAGGGCAAGGAAGTCACTGATGCAGCCCATGCACCACAGTTGCCTCTTGGGCCCAGAATAGGTAGATGAGGGTGGAGAGAAGCCACTTTGTGCAGGGCATGTGGCTCATGTCTGGTGCAAAATGTCTCTGCCACGGTCTGCCTCTTGTCCTAGTTCCTGTCTGGCCTTTGTTTCTGACCCTTTCCCAAAGCCTGGCTTTATAGCCTTTCAGCCATTTCCTGACTCCCTGTCTCCTCTTGTGGAAGTGCTTCTCTGCTCAAAGGAGCCGGCCTGTCTCTGTTGCCTGTAGTTTTCGACCCTGGCCGACCCTCCCACTGCCTGGCGCTTCCCGTTCAGCCCGGTGGCTCCCTTCTCTCTCTTTTGAGGCTCCCATGTCACCTTCTCTCTGAAGCTCCCTGGCTTAGTGTTCTGGGCTGCCACACGAAGCACCACAGACCACAGCTTAAACAACAGAAATGTGCTATCCCAAGGACACATGTCTGGAGATCTATGTCCGAGATCTGGAGGCCAGATGTCCGAGATCATGGTGTCAGCAGCGCTGGCTCCTTCTGAGGCTGTGAGAAGAGTCTGGACCAGGCCTCCCCGGCTCCTGGAGGCTGCTGGCAGCCCTTGGGGTCCCTTGGCTTGTAGATACCGCCCTCTGATCTCAGCCTTCAACTTCTTATAATTTTCCCTCTATGCATCCTTGTCCCTGCATCCAAATTCTCCCTTTTTGTAAGGATACCAGTCTTATATGGATTAGGGCCCCTCCTAATGACCTCATCATCACTAATTTTACTTGTGACAATCCCCAAATAGTGCCTAGCCCAGGGTAGGAGCTCAGCAGATGTTTGCTGAGGGAATGAACAGCAGGCCCGTCACCTGCGTCCTCTGGTAGACTGAGCGCCCACCCAGGGCAGGACGTGTGGCTTCACTGGGCCAGGCGCAGGCCCGGGGCAAACACCCAGTAAATGTTTGAGCGATGGGATCACATTTTGGTCCAGCAGTGAAATTTCCTGTGACTCAGTAAATCACTTTAACTAATGAAGGAAAAAACAATCCCAGAGGAACAGAAGTTTCAACTATGCAGATTATTTCTAAGTTTTTAAAAAGTGTCTCTTTAAAGAAATAAGTCCCCAGGGGCTGTGGGCTCTCCATAAAGGCTGACTTTCCACTCTCTTAAGTAGCTCCTTTTGGCCTTGAGACAAGATTCAGTTGGTGGTTTCTAATAAATAATGTTTTTGTATTGCAAAAGTAAAATTGAGAAAATTTACAGAAGTAAGAGGAATTAAGAGAAAATAATCCATCAGCCACAGACAGCCCAACTGTTAATATGCCATTGTATTTCCTTCTGGACTTTTTTATATGTCCATTTTTATGTGGTGATAAACAAATTCAAGTGCAACTGGGCTGTTGCTTCGATTACACTAAAATCCATCTAGAAAATAATCTTGCTTCCATGCTATTTAAAGTCCCAGTTGTGCTGCAGGGAGAGGGCCTGGAAGGGCGGAGAGCTGGAGCCAGGGAGGGAAGGACGAGGGGGCAGCTGGTCCTGGGCAAGGTTGTTCCCGGAATCCCAGGCTGGAATGCCCACGTGGAGGACACCGCTGAGATGGGTATAAACCAAGGACAGACGGATGACGCGACCGGGAAACCCAATTCCTGGCCTGGACTCTCATTCATCCTCAACTTGTACCTTTCCAGTGACAAAGCCATGGCGGGCCTGGGTGGGAGAGTGCGGCAGCTTCCCACAGAGCCAGCGGCCCCAAGCCGGCTGGGATCCGGACAATACCGTGGGTATTTTGGAGGGGAAATGATACATCCTGCCGGCGGAGAGCAGCGGGCCGATTCAGGCTTTGTGGTGGCCGCTGATGTCATTTCAGAGAAAGAGCTAAAAAGCCGTTTTGTTTCTTAAACTATGTTTCTGAAATTGTCTTCTTAAAAAAAAAAACCACTCTGATTTTATCCAAAAGTGGATGTTCCAAACCCCAAACCTCTAATCCTGGCTTGATGAGGGTCCCTGTCCTGGGCCGGTGCTGGCGCCGGACGCTGCTTGCTGCTGGGGACATTTGGAGGTCGCTTAGTTCACCCCACCACAGAGCTCGGGCTGGCGGGCTGCGTGGTCCCCCAGTACCCTTGTTTGCTGCTGGCCTGATGGGGGCCGATTGGGAGGCGCTGGCATTTGTCTTCTAGAAGGCAGCCACCGCTATCCGAGAATGCCAATGGGAAGGCCTTCCAAAACTCTATCTTCCGAGTGTGGGGGCGGCTCACCCTTGGCTGACACTCTGGGAACGCAGAGTGCTGTCTGGGCTGGCACTCACAGCCCAGCAGGGACAGCCGGAGGGGAGCCACGCCAGGACGGCCCCCTACAGGGCTGCTGGGCCAGAGACGGTTAACGACAGGCCCCCTCTAAACCAGGAAGCCCCTCCTTGGATCTTCTGGTGGCCGGTCACCCAGAGCAGAAGAGGGCCACGCAGCCCCTTCTATCATGTTTGTGTCGCCCCTCAGGTCCCGGCTTGGTGGCCCTGCTGTCTGGTGGATGGGTGGAGTGTGGCTGGCCACTAATTGCTAGCTGCAAATAAGGCTGTGCTGCCCGTCAGTGAGGCCCTACTGTGCGGCCAAGTCCAGCACCAGGGGCTTTCTGTGTGCTCTGTGGGTCATCCTCACAGTAATGCTTGGGCGAGCTGCTCTACAGAGACACTGAGGTCAGAGAGCAAAGGTCACCAAGCCAGAAGTGGCGGAGCTGAGGCTCAGGCAGACAGGGTTCCCTTTCTCCTTGCACCTCCTGTCTTTAGGTGCAGCTGCTGGAGTGGCTGCAGGCGTCTCCCGGAAGATATGCCCATGTCTTGACCCCTGGTACTGGCGAATGGGAAACTATTGGGAAAAGGGTCTTTGCAGATATAATTAGGAATCTCAAGATGAAATCATCCTGGATCAGAGAGGGCCCTGAACCCAATGACAAGTGTCCTTATAAGGGAAGAAGAGGAGGAGACCCAGGGAGAGGCAGACTGAAGTGATGTGTCTATAAGCCAAAGAAAGCCAGGGGTCGCCCGTGGCCACCAGAAGCCAGGAGAGAGGCACCGAACAGAGTCTTCCCTAGAGCCTCCAAGGCACCAACCCAGTCAACATGTTAATTTTGGGCTTCTGGCCTCTAGCACCAGGAGACAATACAATTCTGTTGCTTCTTGCCACCAGGTTTGCAGTAATTTTTACAGCAACCTAGGGGACTCCTGCAGCTGTCTTGTGGGCTGACGGTGCCCCCCACCACCTCATTCCTCTTGTGTATGGTTGGGCACCAGGGGGCCCCGATGGCCAGGGAGCCACGGGAGTGCCCTCTGGGCATTCCAGAGTTCCTCCGGGGACTGACGTCCTTCCCAGAGGGAGGACACCACTGTCCTTAGGTCCTCGGCCGTGTCTGGGCACCTGGACCTCCTTCCTCCTGCCCCCATACACCCCAAGAGCCGTGGTGCGGCCCAGCACAGGAAAGATGTCATCCATGATCGTACAAATATTTATTGAGGGTACACAGTGTGCCCAGCCCTGATCTAGGCTCTGAGGACATGACAGTTAAGAAAATGAAGTCCCTGCCCTTGAGGTGACGTGGAGGGGGAGAGGCAGGCGAGGGCGAGCAAGGAAGGAAGCAGGGAGGGAGGGAGAGCCGTTCCAGGTGGTGAGGAACTGGATGGAGGAAAAGAAAGCTAGAGAAGCGGCCCGTGGGGCAGGCGGGCGTGACAGCGGGCTCTCCTCACCACAACCCTGCTTCTCGCAGGCCTGCCCAGCGGTCTAGGTTACGAGGCCCTTGTACTGACGGAAACTCTGAGGCCCAGACATTCAGCAGCTCATCCAAGGCTGTGGCTATGTACCAGCCCCAGACAGCAGTGTACTGCAGCAAGTCACTGATTCTGTTCACCAACCTTGGGGGTGACTGGACTCTGCCAGCAGTTCACACTCAGGGTTGCAGGTGATCTCCTGGGGACTCTCTGGGCAACTCCAAGGTGTGCCACTCCTGCACTGCATCTGGCACCTGGGCTGCACCAGCTGGGTCTCTGGGTCTCTGTGTGTATCTGTCTATCTTTCCCTACCACACACACCATCTATCTGTGTACATCTTGGAGATCTGGACATCTGACATGTCAGTCAAAGGCTCCCAGAATGAGTGTCCCAAGACAGACCAACAGAGGCTGCCCGGCCTTTCCTAATGCACCTCGGAGGTCACACACTCAATCAGGATGCAGCCACAGAGGCTTGCACCAGGGGGACAGGACACCATTTAGAATGTGCTGGAAGGTTTCCAGCCTCAGCAGCCACAGGGCTGACTTCACAGCCAGCCCCAACTCTCCTGCCACTCTCCTTTCGACCCTCCCCACCTCCTCCTTCCTTCTCCTTTCTCTGCTCTCCAGTCTTCCCGTGGGATTACATCAAGCAGCCTCCTGGAGGGAGCCAGTAAGGGTGCTCCTCCGGGGGAGAGGGTCCTGACTGGTTTGGCTTCACAGGCCACTGTTCCACACCCATGACTGCTCGTCCCCTGTCCCTCATCCCCAGCCACGGGAACACAAGTGCCTCCCAGGGAAAAGATGGTTTGGGTGAATGCCCATGATCTGTGCTCGTCCTGAGACATAGCCACGGAGCTGTCAAATGTCCTGAAGCAATACTTGTTATAACTAAAGTGTATTTTGGGTGTTGGAAATATTAACTTCGGTGCTTGACCAGGTGTGACCACAGACTTTTCCATAATGGGACAAAATGCAAAGTCCATGGATTTCTACCACAGGTTTATATTTTTAACATTTACAACCAATAAACACTGGTTCCAACATCAACAAAGAAAAAGGAAGACCATAAATCCTTCCTTTCCAGTAGTAAAGGGAATGGATTCCTGAACTGTCATATTTTAATGGCAACTGCTAATGGAATGCTTACCCTGTGCCAGATTCTGTGCTAAGCCTTTTGTATTTATCATCTCACTGGGTCCTTGATGCTATTATTATTATTTGCCTTTTAGAGAGAGGGAAACTGAGGCTTAAAGATGATGGGTCACTTGCTCAAGGTCCTATGTCAGCAAGAGGCAGAGCCAGCTCATGATATTCCCTGTCACGAAATAGACAGTACATGTATGATATCCCTGCCACTGGGGCTTTTACATAAGGGGGCATAATATACTAGAATCTACACATCAGATTTTACTGAAGAACCCAATTGGGATGCTGCACTTTGAACAAACTAATTGTCACATGAAACTTAGTGGCCATGGACTGAGGGATTGGGGAAAACTGGGAGCTGGTAGATGAACCTGTCCTGGAGCTCAGCTATGGGCCAGGGCCAAGGGGGGTAGTTCTCTTAGGAAATTCCCGAGGCACAGGGAAGGCAGGGAGAGGAAGTGCCCTTTTTTTGGACAGAAATCCTAGAACAGGAAACAAGAGAGTAAACCAATGAACCAAAATTGGTTCTTTGAGAAGACCAATAAAAGTGATGAACATCTAGTCAGGTTGCTCAGGAAAAAATAGAGACAACATGAACTGCCCACATTAGGAATGGGGGTACTGACATCTCTACAGATCCTACAGATGACTCGGGAAAAGTGGACAAATTGCTGGAAAGACATGAACTACCAAAGTTGACTCATGAAGAAATAGATGGTCTGAATAGTCCTATCTATAAAAAGAGTTGTATTTATAGTTAGAAACCTTCCGACAAAGAAAACTCCATGCCCATAGAACTTCACTGGTGAATTCTATCAAACATCTAAGGAGGATAATTATTCAGTTTTCCACAGACTTTTATAGAATATTGAAAAAAAGGGACCTCTTCTCATCTTGTTTAATGGGTCAGCATTACCCTGATACCAAGTCCAGACAAAGAAATTATAAGAGAACTGCAGGTGTATATTCCTATGGACACAGAAGCAAAAATTCCAAACAAAATTTAGGAAATCAAATCCAACCCTTATAAGAAGAGATAATACATCATGACCAAGTGTGGTTTGTCCCAGGAAGGCAAGATTAGTTGATTAGAAAAATCAATGTAATTCATCATATTAACAAAACTAAAAAGAAATATCATATGATCATCTCAATAGAGACAGAAAAAACATTTGACAAAATCTTACATCCATTCCTGATTTAAAAAAAGAACTCAGAAAACAATGAACAGAAGGAAATCTCCTTACCTTGAAAAATACAAACTATTACAACCCCACCATATATCTAGGTTAACTCAAAATGGATCATAAAACTACATGTAAAACCTGAAACTATAAAAGGAAAAATAAAAGGAATGTAAGAGAAACCTTTTTGAACCTTGTGTTAGGCAAAGATTTCTTAGCCATGTCATGATCTATAGCTCTTAGGTAGGCATGCTTTATAAATGGACAGTTTGAAATTTTGAATTGCATCAAAACGTAAAATGTCTGCTCCTCAGAAACTCTATGAAGAGAATTAAAAGACAAGTTCCACAATGAGAGAAAATGACTTATCTGATAGAGGACTTTTATTCAGAATATACAAGCAACTCTCAAAATTCAATCATAAGAAAGCAAACAACCCAATATAAAAATGGGTGAAAGATTTGAACAAGCACTTCACCAAAGAGGATCTATGGATGGCAAATAACCACATGAAAAGATGCTCAACATTATCCGTCATTTGGGAAATGCAAATTAGAACCACAGTGAGATACCACTACACCCCTAGGAAGACAGCCAGAACTGTAATTTGACCACATCCGTGTTGGGCAGGATGTGGAGAAGCTGTCACACGGCTGGTGGGGATGTGAAATGGAACAACCACTTTGATTTCTAATACTTTCTTTTGATTCTTTTGCAGAGTTTACACCTCTCTGCTTACATTACCCATCTGTTCTTGCTTACTGTCTACCTTTTTCCGTGGAGCCCTGAGCATACTAATCATAGTAATTTCAAGTTCCCCGTTTTATACTTCTAAAATCGGTGTTAGTCTGAGTCTTGTTCTGATGTGTGTTTTGTCTCAGACTGTGTTTTTTCTTGCCTTGGAGTTACCTTGTAATTTTTTGTTGAAAGCCAGGCATGATGTATCCACTGATACTGTACCGGTGGCTGTTGGTGTTGGGGTAAGATTTGGAGGACGGGTTCTGTTATATGATTTTATGGTTCAAATCTCAGTTCTTCAGTGGATCTGCATCCCTGGGCTGTGACCTTCACAAGGTTTCAAGCTTGTTTTGCCTCCTCGGATGAGAGGGGAAGACGAAAGGAGTAGAGTTGAGTGATTGACCTTCCGAGAGGAGATAAGTATCTGGTCATCTTCTGTCCTGAGGGGCTTTGCTGTGAAGAATGCTCTGGGCACATTTCAAAATGCCCACGTACCTCCGCTCTCTGACAGAGCCCCCAGGGCATCTTAGTTTGTCGCTGTGAGAACTGGAGGTAAAACTCATGGAAGTGGGTGATTCTCCTAAGGCTGCAGAGCCAGGCGCCGCTCACTCTCACGCCAGCCCGCACCGGCCTCCAGTGATGTGCCACGTAAATGCCTGCCAGCATGTGGCTCCAGCCGCTGGAGATCCAAGCGAGGAGATCCTGTCTGTGACTCTCTGGTGGTTTTCCCTGTGACCACACCCCCCCATTCTCTGATGGGCCCAACGAAAGTCAGACTTTCATTTTGTTCAGGATTTTTCTTGTTGTAAAGATGGGAGTGATTCCAAGCTTTTAACATGCCAGGGCTGAAACTGAAAGTACGTACAACCACTTCGGAAAACAGTTTGGCAAGTGCTTAAAACGTTACACATACACCTACTATGTGATCTGACCATTCCACTTCTGGGTGTTTACCCAAGAGAAATGAAAGCAAATATATGTAGCTGGTGTATTTATTACAACCTCAAACTGGAAACAACTCAAATGTCCATCAACACATGAATGGATAAACAAGGAGGGTCTATCCCTATAAGAGAATGCGACTGAACCATTAAAACCAGAATGAAGCATTTATGCACAGAGGAATCTCAGTGAGAGAAGCCAGACAAAAAGGAGCTCATTGTTTGGTGCCATACATACAAAATTCTAGAAATCTGTAGTGACAGAAAACAGCTCAGCTGTTGCCAAGAGATGAGGGCCCAGATGGGGAAGGAGCAGCAGGGACTGTCAGGGGCCATGAGGGGCCTTGGGGTGACGGGCAGGTTCATTTTCTTCACTATGGTGCTAGTTTCACAGGGATGTATGTAAGTTAAAGCTTATCAAATGGTACTCTTTAAATATGTGCAGGATAGTATATGCCAATTATACTTCAATAAAGCCCTTTAAAAAGAGTGTGAACAAAGAAATATTGCCCTTTCAGAGATTTTTTTCTTTTCTAACAGGAAGGAACATTAGAAATCGAATCTAACCTAGACACTAGAGATTTCCAGCTGTGTTTCTTGGATCCCGGGGCAGATCGTGGGTTGTAAAGGTGGTTATAACAGTGTCTCGCACCCACATGCTCTTCTATAACATGAGTTGCTATCGTTCCACTGAAAGGCAGGGTCTCTCTTCCTTCCCTGTGAAGCAGAGGACCTTGTGGCCATCAACGGAATCAAGTGGAAGTAATGCTGCATGACATCGAAGGCCAGGTCATCACAGGGCATGCAGCTTCCACTTGGTTCTCTGGAAAGTCTTGCTCTGGGAGAAGTCCGGCCACTCTGGTGCCACCATGCAGGAGGACCAGACCCACCACCAGCTATGTGAGGAAAAGATCATGGAAGTCTAGCCTAGCCAAGCCTTCAGCTGCCTATGGCTCAAGCTGACACCTGACTATACCCTCATGAGCCCTCCCTAAATTCCTGACCCAAACATCATGAACAAAATGAAAGAGCTGTTGTTTTAGCTTATCAAATTCTGGGCAAATCTGTGATGCAGCAACAGTAGCCAGACTAGCCCCTGACAGTGACCACCAGATGGCAGGGGGAGGGCAGAATGGGACCCAGAGGGATGGGAGCCCCGGTACATTGACTCAGACAAGGCCGACTTTGATCTGTTGAAGAGAAGGTCCTCTAATCCAAATCTAACCCCTTCACCTTGGAGACCAGGACGCAGAGGCACGACAGGAAATAGCCAGGTGAGAAGAGTTTCTGTGGCTAGTAGTGAAGGTCTAATGCTCACACGCAAATCCTAACTCCAAGCCCAGGGTTCCAATCTCAGCAGGACATCTGCCTGTTGGGCCATGTGTCAGCCTCCAGGTCAGTTCTGTACTCCTAATGGACCCACTATAATCACAATAATATAGACTTTTTTTTTCCAGTCCAAGTTGTCAATATTCCCAAAGCTGATCTATTAGAATGATGTGATCAGGCCTTGTAGTTACAAACTTTCAATGCTAATTCGAGCAATGTGCTTTTAATCCAGTAGCTTAATCTCACGTGTGTGCTCTGTGTCACTGTAACTTTGTTTTTAAAGCATTACCTAGAGAAGCTTGTCTTTAAAAAAGTTGTAGAAAGAACATAGCACCCTCACCCACATACATTTCCTTTGAGTTCCAACCTACCCAGTCCTGGCAGCTCCTATAAGCAGCTGCTGTGTTTCATTTTCCTTCTTCCCTTTTAATGCCTGGGATCTCGGTAGACCAGTAAGCCGCAATTGGGAGTGCATTCAGAGACCATTAATACAGGAAGCATGGTGGGACCCAAAGAAACCGTGAGCCAGTGAGTTGGAAAACACTCTATGAAAGGGCTTTTCAGTCTGTTTCTTTCAGGAGGAGTTTGTTTTTGGATTAAAGGAGTTTATTCAGGTATTCACAAATACCCCGGCTCTCTGCACCAGCTGGAATGTGGAAACCCCTCCGTCATAATCAATTGCCATAGAGGGAACTGGCATGTTCTGACTGGGGAATACATGGATGAAAGAGGCATAATTAGGTGACATGCCTTCAAAGGAGATGAAAGGCCCAAAACATCCTCAGAAACATAGGCAAAAATATACCCCGAAATCACTACTTTCTTTATTTTGGAAGTAGCAGTTCCAATAAGAGGCTAGGTGTCAACGGCATGGTATGCAGCAGTCTTGGACTGAGGTTCTTTTTCTTTCCTTGCTGGGGGAAGAAATGCCATGCCCATATTTCATCCACTCCTAGCAAATGGTGTGAACACCTCCCTCCTCAGCCAGAGACTCTAGGCTGAGCAGATGCTTTGATGAGCTCCCAGTCGGGTGGGGCAGGGGGACCAGGGGTTAATGGCGTATGTATTTGAACCCGCCGCCCCCTCCATCAAATTTTTCTCTGAGTTTTCTGAATGGCTCATTTATATTCTGGCTCCTTTGGTTAAAAAACAGTGCTTTGCTCTGCTTATATTGCTAGGAAAGCACACAATGTTCTGGTGCTTCCTGCAAGTTCCTTTTAGACAATTCTAGGTCATTCTGTATTTCACTGAATACAGGAGAGTGGCACTTCGTGGTGGTGAGGCAGTTTTGTGGCTGGCGGGTCGCTCTATCTATTCCCCTCACCACTCATTTTCCATGGAAATGGAGCCCACTCTGAGTCGGAAGACTGCAGTCAAAATAGAAATTTGGGGGAATTTGACCCACAAATGGGTGCTTTTCCTCCTGCTCAAGCTACTCCTTGTCAGTCTCCCTTTATTTTTAATCCTTTAATGGACACACTCTGGCTGTGTTCGTAGCACTCATTAACACATATTTAAATAGTTACGGAAAAATCCGCATTTTATGCATCCTTAAGCACTTTGACCCCTGGGTTCTGCAGCTGGATCTGATGGAGCTCCAGCTATTTGGCACATTTTAATGAGTGCTCTGACGCCTCTTTTGGCCCTGTGGCCTCGAAGGAGCCCACATAACACACCTGCCTCCCTGAGCTCCAAGTCTCCGAAATGCTTACACAAACACTTGGCTTTTTCTTTTTCTTCTCTCCCTTGCCCCCACCTTCTCTTTCCTGGCTGAATTCAAGAGTGCAGGATGAATGTGCTATTGAAAGGCCACTTTGACAACACCACTAAATAAGGGTTCCCCTTGGGTGGCATAATTTTTCCAGTTTAGACCAGGACTGCATGGAAGGGAGGGGAGTGTGTTCTACAGCCAAGACAGAGATTAGCACTGGCAGTATCCGCGTCTTCCACTTCAAGCCAGCCAGCTGTAATATCATCTACCTACCTACCTACCTACCTAGGTATCCAAAAGTGGAATCACACTGTTTTATACAGTGCTTTTGTAGCACTCTCTGTTACAGTTGTTTTCTTTGTCAATACAACTAACGTTAATGGCATAATATTTCACCATATGGATGGACCATCAATTTTTAAATCAAGTGTCTACTGATGCACATATGGACTTACAACTTTTTAGTTTGTTATTTATTCATTTAATTTATTTAATTTTGCTGCTTTTGGCAAAATTTGGTAGACAGCTTTGAGTCTATACCTTGGTGATCTATCTGAATATTTACTTGGGACAAATTCCTACAAGTGTTGTCCTATAAAGGGTCTTGCACATTTAAATGTTTGACATATATTGCACTTAAGAAAGGTGGGGGCAATTCAAAATTCCCCTGCCTGTGATAGAGGCTGGTCACCAGGACAGTGTATCGTCATAAAAACAGTCATCTATACAATTTTGAAATGTCCCATTGATTGAGAAGGTGAGATGTAAGGGTGAGGAGGAGCTGGGGAACAGTGTTTCAGGCTCAGATGGCAGGGGTACGGTGGGAGCTGAGTGGGAAGGGATGGGCAGGGGTCAGATCCTACAGGGCTGCTTACAGGTCATGGTGAGGCAAGCGTGTTTCATTCCACACACTGTGGTGAGCCACTGCAATGTTTAAGCAGGAGATCTGGTTACATTTATAAAAGGTAATCCTGGTCCTTATCCATCTTCCCATGACTTCTTTATAAGGATGTACTAGATGTCTTCTTTTGCCCAACCAGGTGCACAGCTCTGTGCCCCAACAGGCACCAAAGACTCCCTTGCACTCTGGCTTCCAGTCGGGGTCAATCAATGGGCCTTGATTGGTAGGGAATAGAAGGGAGGAGGAGTATGTATTTCCTTGGACCTCCCTTTGCAGTAATGCCTTGAACCGGCCATGACTCTGGACTAAAGCTAACCCTCTCCTGCAGAGGCAGCCCCTCCCCTGGCCCTGGGTAATGGCTCCCTACTGGTGCTCTTATCTATTCCACTTCCTTCCCTGATACCCAACCCCCATCCTCAAGGCCACCATTACTCCACATAATGCTGTGCCCTTTAGAAAGGCACCCCTTCTAAAGGTGGGTGGATAAGCATGGACAGACTAGAATTTACCCCACTGGCCTCCTAAGCTGGACATCCTTGTTAGAGCACAGCCTGAGCAACTGTATGTGGTGGCACTGAACATCGGTCTCAGTCCAAGTAGCTGCACGGGATCCCTGACCACACCAAGAAGGTCTCACCTTCTTACGGTTTCCTGTCCTGCTCCTACGTAGAATTCATTCATCAAATATTTACTGAGCATCTACTAGTCTCAGTCACCATTGAAGGTGCTGGAGACACATCACAGAATGATGCACACACAACAATCCCTGCCTATGTGGAGCTTACACACTGGAACAGGAGATGGGCCCTGAAGAAATAAATGAGTAAATATATAGCATGCTAGATAGTGTTGTGTGCCGGAGAAAAATACAGCTGGGGAGGGGGATGGAGAGCACTGGGGGAGGCACAGCAGCGTTAGAGGTCAGAGAAGGTAAACTGTGAATGAAGCCCAAAGGAGGTTAAGAGGTTGGATGGGTGGAAATCTGGGGAAAGGTGTTTCAGGGTGAGGAACAGCCAGTGCAAACGTCCTGAGGTAGAGAATAGCGAAGAGGACAGTCATTCAGGAGGAGACTGAGGCAAAGAGGACAGAAGGGTCAGGAGGGGCAGGCAGGCAGCTGGCATGGGGCCTGGTCAGGTCTTCTACTGTCAATAGCAGCTACGTGGGAGGCCTGGGAGGGTTTGGGACAGAGGAAGGACATGATCTGAGTCTCACTTCAAAAGGAACACCTTGTCTTCATGTGCTCCCCAACTCAGCTCACCAAAACCAGTTTGGCCCCCACCTCTGAATAAGCGCTCTTGAGTCTTCTCTTGTCCCCACCCCATCTTCTCTCAGTTACTTCTGCACTCTGCCCCCCATGCTGGATTCCTCCTTGTGTCCTAATGGGGCACCCAGGGGGACAGAAGAGATTGGAGAGAAGGGGTGTCCTGCTGCGGCCTCAGGAACCTGCTTCTCAGGCCAGTGAAAAACCTCAAAGGAGATTACCCAGGACCATCAGTGGCAGAACTTTTGGGTGAGGTGGACACAGGGGGCCTTTTGGTGGTGGGGCATTGGAGGTCATCAAGCCGTGGAAGCAAAAGCACGTTGTGTTTTACTCTGAGTTCCTGGGACAGACCCAGTTCCCCAGTCTTACCACAACAAACACAGGTGGCTTCTGGCACAAGAAACAGGACCACCTCTTAACTATCTCCCTGACACTAAAGAAGAGAAGGAGAGAAGAAATGTACTTTGAAATAATGTTCCAGGAGAAGATGACCTGCAGGTTTTGAGGCTGAAGGTTAAAAAAATTACCTGACCCAAAACAACACTGAGATACCATCTCGCACCCACTGGGGATGGCTCTTATGAGAAAGATGGGAAATAACAAGTGTTGGTGAGGATGCGGAGAAACTGGATCTCTTGTGCACTGCTGGTGGGGATGTGAGATGGTGCAGCCACAGTGGAAAACAGTCTGGTAGTTCCTCAAAAACATTAAACAAAACTATCACATGATCCAGCAATTCCACTGCTGGGTATAAACCTCAAAGAATTAAAAACAGGGATTCAAACAGATACTTACACACCCATGTTCACCACAGCATTATTCACAACAGCCAGAAGGTGGAAACGAACCAAGTGCCCATGGACGGATAAACGGGCAAAACAAATATGCAGACGATGGCATGTTATTCAACCTAAATGGAAGGAAATCCTGGCACACGCTATAACACGGATGAACTTGGAGGACACTGTGCTGGCTGAAATGAACCGGCTGCAAAAATCTGAGGGCTGCGTGCTCCCACTTCCGTGAGGAACCAAGGTTTGCGGAGACAGGAGGGTGAACGGTGGGGGCCGGGGCTGGGGGAGGCACGGGGAGTTGGTGCTTGATGGAGACAAGGCGTCAGTTTGGGAGGATGAGACATCTGGATGTGATGGTGGTGCTGGTTGCCCAACATCGAAAATGTGCTTAAAGCCAAGGAACTGAACACTTAAAAATGGTTAAAATGGTAAATCGTGTTTTATGTATATTCATTGCTATTTAAAAAAACCTGCCTGCAGCTAGCAACTGGGTGGGGGTGCCGGCCTCACCACTTGGGGGGCTCCGAGTGAGGCGTCTTGGAGGCCCGTCCTGCAGAGGACCAGCAAGAAGGGAGGCACAGAGACACTGGGCGCTGAGCCATCTGCAGGCCCAGGTGCCGGCTCGGAGGCCTAAAGGTCACACAGGGGACATGCTCCTCGTACAGAGGCCAGGCTGCCAAAGTGTCAACTCAAAGACCGCTGGCGGAGATAAGAATGCAGAAGAGGTGTAACTTAAGTGTCATCTGAAAGCTACTGGAGGCTTAGCTCCACTTCAAAGGCATGACACGGGGAAGGGGCCCAGAGAGTGCAAACAATGCGGCTGGAGGATTGTGTGTTATCATATTCCACCCTGGGCGTGTGGAGAGGGCCCAGGGCGAGCTCACTGGAGGAGTGAGGACAGGGTGTCTAGGGAGGGTAACTGGTTCCCGGAGAAGTCCCAGGAAAGTCAGGAGCGCCCTGAGCGGACGTGGCTATTCTGCAGCGGGTGGCGCGCAGCAGGGACAGCAAGATCACAAATGAGCGCAGACAGGCAGCTGGGGAGGCGGGGGGTGCGGTATTGTGGGATTGACTTGCGTTCTGGGAAGGGGAATGAAGACAGAGAATAAAATCCTGAAGCCTTGGTTACTCTTGGCCCAAATGAGAAAAAAACCCAGATCAATGTCCCTGGTAGTGCCCGTCCAAGCAAACTCGACGGCTTCTCTGCAAAAGACTAAGGGAGATGGGCTCCCACCATTTGGTGGGGTCTTTGTTTTTTAAAAAAATGCGGCTTTGGACATACACTGCCAAAGTGTGTCAGGAGGGCACACTGCCCCACAGAGAGTGACCTGCTTTACAGAGAGTGCTGCGACTCGAGGGCCCTGCTCTGCTGCCTTCAGCCAGCAGCATCCAGGTGTCCAGCGTGGCTTGTAGTGGAAGCCACATTCCTGCCTCCATGGAGCTATGGCCCAGGGGACGAGGCCACTGCAGCATGGAAGAGAGCGTGCAGGTGTAGGGTGCTGGCACTGGGGGCCAGGGGAGGGATTCTGGGAAGAGAGGATGCTGAATGCAGCTGAGAGCTGATGGGAGTGGGTGGGCAGGAAGGGGGAGCAGCAGAGGCTGGAGGTGACAGGGAGCCAGGTGAATGGGCACAGCTCCCCTTCCCTGTGGCAGGAGCTCAGAGGGTGAGAGCACCGATGGGAAGTGAGCCCAGGGCAATCTCCAAGGGCCCCTCTAATTGCCCCGAATTATCTGCATCTTTTCTTGAGGAACAGGAGAAGCCCTGGAATGGTATTAAGAAGAGACCTGGGTTTTACAATTCAGAGTTGTGTCTCAGGCCAAGCAGTGGGGTGTGGGTCGGTGGGGTGGGGAGGCCTCTCAGCAGCCGCTGGGGTGTGCAGGGTGCGGTGATGTGGCATGGACCTGGGGAGTGAGTGAGAGCATGCAGAGAGGTGGATGGGACTAGGGGGCTTGATGAGTTTCTTAATGAGCTCTCCCTAATGTGGGTCATCAGCATTAAATAACTCTTTGTCAGCCTCTGCATTCTGTCTTAGGAAAGTGGTGGCATAGTCTGTATGGGGGAGGCAGGGTTTGTGACAGCAGAGGAGGCCATGCAAAGAAACAGAAAGGCAAAGATGTGGTTGGAGTCCCTTCTCTTGGACCCAAGCTTCCACAGCCCAGAGTCCAGGAGTCTCACAATGGCATCCCCTCTGTTTGAGGACAGAAAACAATGGACAGCAGGCACAAGGTGTCACGAAGCCACAGAGCCCACCTGGCTGCTGGGGAACCTTGACGTTGCCAGCTGGTGGCAGGCACGTGTGTGCCACCCTGCGCCTGGATGCCCCCTCGCTCCGTGTCAATGCAGCGCTCTGGCTCGCGGCCCGAGCAGCCCAGCGGACGCCGGGCGACCAACCAGATAAGCCACCTGGGATGGTGGAAGGCAGCATGTGCCTCCCAGTCCCGCCCATCCCGACGCACAAGCACGAAGATGGAGATACATGCAGGTGACCCCAGAGCGGCCATGCCTTTCTTCAGAGACTCTGATCAGCAGGGCCGCGGGACAGCTGCGCATCACTGTCAGTGTGGGCGGCAGGCCCGAGGCGGCACTTTGGGGACACAGCCAGGTTGAGAGGAGCAGGGACCCGTGGCCCGGGCCTCTGGTGACGCCTGCCATCTGCCTGAGCTCAGTGTTCTGGGTAAGTGAGTGTGGGCGGGGCGGCGGGGGGCGCTTTCCATTCTGAGGCTCAAGGTCAGCGTCTAACCTCTACCGAGTGTGCCATGGCGAGGGACCTGACCAGGGGCAGGTGCAGAAGTAAGAGCAGAGCTCGGAAGCACGATTTTGACTGGGGACACAGAGCTGGACTCATCCGCAGAACGCCAGCCGATGACTCTGAGGAAGGAGAGCCACAAGCCCAGCTCTGACGCACACCACTGGGGGACCCGGGGCGAGCAGTTTCTCCCCGCCTCCCATGCCTTGGTTTCCTCTCCCTAAGTGAGGGATGCCGACACCCCTTCCTGGAGCTGGAAGGGAACCCTCTGTACACGGGCGTGTGGAGAACGCCCAGCACAGAGTCGGCCTCAGCAGCTGCTGGTGCCCGCAGCTCCCTCCAGTGCCCGGCACTGTGCTGTACATTCTGGAACCGACAGACCCCAGAGCGCAGGGTGAATTATGAGACCCACCAAGGCCCAGGTCAGCTTTGACGAGGCTGCTTAAAAGCACCTCTGAGTGAACTCTGCCCAACACTGAGTGGTTTAACCTTTTGGGTTCTGTAAATAAACTCCCTCTGTGCCTCTGCGGTGAGCTCCTGGATGTCATTTCTAGCTTGGATGGGAACCAAGGAAGAAAATGCCCACCCTGCCGGGATGCTCCCGAGAGCCCGAGTGGCATTCTGTGCCGTGCTCCTGGGTGAGTCTCCTCTCTGGTCGTGTGACTGTCCGCAGTTACACCTCCAAGTGTGAGGCGGGAGTGAAGGCTCCCAAGAGTCAGCCGTGAACATCCCTGACTTGCTGGCGACGTTGCCTGTTGGATTACATTGTTACTGGACCTTTCTGCCTCTTGCCAAGGCAGTCGAGTCAAGGCACATCTCCCCATTTTCAAGAAAAGAGATTTACAGGAAAACCCCAACACAGCCTTTCATGAGCATAAACAAGGGCTCCCTTGCTCCAGCACATGTGTGGACTGGTGAGAGGGCTCAGGAGGGATTTGTGTTCAAAGGGTTCCCTCTTTTCAAGTGTAAGAACGTACCAGAAAAGCAGATCTGAAAGAGTGCCATCCCAGAGGGGAGGGTCACAGATGCAGGCGTCATGCCGATTCTTGGTGGCTGTGTCCCCATGGGGTTCCCAGCGTGACTCAGGGTTCAGACACTTGGAGGTCCTATTTCTGAGCTCTGTGGCCTCAGGCATTTCCTAAACCACTCTGAGCCGTGGCTCATTCACCTCTAAAATGGGGTCAAACTATAGAGCCCTTATGAACATTAAATCAGATACTAACTTCAAAAAGCAGGCATGTGGTGAATGAGCCCCTTGTGTAGGAGTGAGTGCAGCAGAAATCAGCCAGCCCGGCCCAGACCGGAAGAGCACCCAGCTTCCTTACAGAACTGCGAACCAAACCGATGGCCATTTAAAGCCACTGAGTTTTGTTACGCAGCACTAGGCAGCTGATACGCCGATGGACTCCACTGCCTGTGATGGTATCAGGGGGTCAACAAGTAAGTGAATAATGATCCTCAGTCATAGTTGGATGAAGGGCTGGGGAGGATGCCAAGCATGACTTGGAGGGAACTTTCCTTCAATTAGCCCTGGGAATGCTTCAGTCTTTTCTATTTGCCCATTTTTGGATGGAATCTCCACTGATCCCTTACCCTGCTGTAAAGAACTCTGAGCCGCCCCATCAGCCTGTCACCTGGTCAGCGCACTCTGCACCACTGCCCGTCTACACTTTCCACAGAGCCATCCGTAGGCCACACCCAGAGCTCACGTAGCTGCAGTAACAAATAACCCCAGACTCACATGTTGCCCGTGTCGCGCCTCCGCCCATGTGCTCGCTCGGGGACCTGGGCTAGACCTGCAGCCTCTGTCTGAGGCATCACTCATGTTGAGACAGATGGAGAAGAGAAGATGGCGAACGATGTGTTTTCCTCTGCCTTGCCCACCCCTCTGTCTCCATACAAGGCACAAAGCCTAGCGAGTGGGTGCTCAGTAAAAATGGCTGGAAAACTGAGTGAATGAGGTGGCAGGTCAGTCCTGGACATGTGATCTCACAGTACCTGTGATTTTTCTATCAGTGTTCATCACACTGTATTTTCACGTGTTTAGTTCAAAATAGTTTTAGACTTACAGAAAAATTTCAAAAGTCACCAGAAAAGCTTTTATTTGCCCTTCCCCAGCATCTGCTTATGTTAACATCTCATGTAACTATAATAAAATTATCGAAACTAAGATGTCAACACTGCCATGGTGCTGTAACCACACCACAGACTTTGAGTTTCACTTCCCCCCCCCCACCGGTATCCTTTATCTTCATGGGATCCAGTATGGGCGCCTGTATTGCATTTAGTCATCACGTCTCCTGGGCCCCTCTGGCTGGGGACGCTTCCTCATCTTTCCCTGTCTTCCATGACCTTGGCATTTTGGAAGAGTGCTGGCCGTGTAGTCCGTAGCGTGTTCTCCCCTGTGGTCTGTCTGATGTCTGCTCAGGATTAGACGATGGGACGCGTTCTTGCCAGGCGCCCGGCAGAAACAATGTTGAGTCCTTCAGAGTATCAGTGGGGGGTGCATGGTGCCATGTGTCTCATTCGTGGTGACATTAACTGGATCCCTTGATTAGGGGGTATCTACCAGGTCTCTTCACTCTATAGAGACTATTTTCCCAGTCACATTTTATTTCAATGGCTGGTTTCCTTGTCTACATCTACATGTGGATAGAAGCGTCTAGAAGACGGGATCCAGGTCCTCTTTCCTCATGTGGGACCCCAGCACCTGCTCCCATATCTTGTACTTGGTATGCATCTCTTTAAATGAATGAATGTCATGAAAGAAATGACCTACCTTTAGAGAGCTGATACTCAGGGAATAATGTGTTTTCAGACTAATTGTCCTGGATAGAAAGATTTAGCCAAACGAGTCCATCACGCTTCCTGCATTTCCCACGTCTTTTACTTAATCTCATACTTGAGTTTCTCTATTCTCTGGTCCTTATCCCATGGTTGAATGAGACACTCTTTTACGGGACCTTTGATCTGGGTCCTGTAACACGTTGCAGGGCCAAGCACAAAGCAAACTAACTTTACATAAGCAATATAAGGGGTGATATTTCTTTCTGACCCATTTTCACTGAAGCCCACCTTCCCCCCACCAGCCCTCCCTGATTTCCGAATCTTCCTGGAGGCCATGATTACCATGATAATAGCCACCACCCACGGGAGGTTTACTGTGGTGTCTCGGCCACAAGTAACCAGAAACTGACTAACAGTAGCATAAACAAGACACGTAATTATTTCTCAAGAGAGAAGCACAGACGCAGTGAGTTCAAGGTTTGTTCAGGGCCTTGTGATGTCATCACGGCCCAGGCATGTCCATTCTCAGTGTACTGGCATTTCATCCTCAGGGTACAAGATGGCAGCCCCAGACTCAGACCTCACATCCTCTCATGAGGGCACACAAAGCAGAGTGGGGAAAGGGATTTTGCATTTCCCAGAAAGCAGACTTCCCCTTATGTCTTCTGGGCTGGAACTGGCGGCAGGGGAGCCTGAAAAAGGGGGCATCTGGCATTTGTAGCATCCATCATGAGAGGTTGGATTTGCCAGCATACGAGGGCAAAGGGCTGACTCTGAGCAGGCAGCTCCTACCATCCGCTAAGGAGCTTCTAGGTGGAGTTTCTGAGCGGACCCCCAGGACCACCCAGGTGGGAAGGTGGACCTGGTCTGGGGCAGACTTCCTGTGTTTCTAAGTGTGCTTTATCAAGGCAAGACCAGAGCTGGAATCCAGGCCTCCTACTGCCATCTTCTTGGTCACAATTCCCGCAAAATTTACAATATAAACACAGTGAAGCACGTATGAAAAGAAATTAAGGAAAATAAATCCATCCATCCATCCATCCTATCCAACCATCCATCCTTCCATCATTCTATCCGTTCCTCCTCTGTCTTGTCCCCTCCTTCCTTCCTTTCCGCCTTCCCTCCACCTATCTTCTCAGTGTTTAGGGAAGTCATTTGGCCCAGTTGTGACCAGTGAAATATAAGAAGTCTGCTTCTGGGGAAGATCCATTCTCATGTAAAGACATTCAAAGGCATTCTCTTTCTTCCCTTCCTTCTTGAGACAGGGTCAGGAGAGGATGTGATGCTTGAAGCTGCTGCAGTACTCTTGCAACAGTGTGGCAAGACAGACACTGATGAAATGCTCTGAGTCTTGTATAGGGGTCACACAGTGCAAAAGCGACAGTTCCTGTTCTCCCAAGGGATAGAGAGATGGACAGGCGACCACAGTCCAGCGTGGATGGCTGCCGGCGAAGTGTTGGGAGGGGAGAATCAGGGGCAGAGTTTGGGAGGGTGGTGCAGTCCTTGTAAAGGCTCAAGGAGGAGGAGGAGGAGGCTAGAGAAGAGTATTTTGGACAGAGGACATAACCTGAATGGAATTAGTATGAAGCAGGGTTGTACCAAAGTGATAGAGCTGCAGTTCATTCAAGATGCACGGGAGGGGAGTCTTCTGAGGATGAAGAGCCGAGAAATGAGGCTGGAGGCAAGCAGGGCTCAGATGAGAGGGCGCGACTCCAGCGCCGCCGTCTTGCTCTCCTGGACGCCCTGGGCTCCCCATGGATGTCCCGTCAGCTCTGATTCCCCTCTGCCCACAGGCCTCCAGCAGGTTCCTCCGGTGAAACTGGAGACCCCTGGCCCTGTTCCAGGGGCACACGGGGGCAGGTTTGGGCCTCGCTGCTCTCAGCGATATCGGGAACCTCTTGCCTTTGGCATCTGCTCTGGACCCTGTTTCCTGCTCTCCTGGGGTGAAGAGAGAACCGGGGCTCCTCCCTGGCCGCAGCCCCGCCTCCCACTTGTTAAGGCCAGACATCCAAGGCCCAGGGAGGAAAGTGCCAGAATGCAAAGCAGGCTCATGGCACACGGAAGCGGCTAATGATTTGGCCACTCGGTGCAGTCACCTCAGAACGCCTGGCTCTCCCGGAGCCCGCAGTAGGCAAGGCTTGTGGGAGAAAAACTCCCCTGACTATACTGTTGACAACTGGAGGAAACTGCCTGAAAAAAAGCAACACTGATGAGAATGGCCAGGGACATGGTCCCCAGCCTTCTTCCTGGGCAAGGGGGCCGGAAGAGGCTGCAGGGACTCACGGCCTTCGGAGAGGTGGAAGCTAAAGGAACAAAGGGACCTGCCCAGCTTGGCCAAAGCCCCTCCCCCCGGGACACCCACTGCCGCCCTTTCTCTTCAGACCAAGCGGACGATGGAAGCCACAGAGATGGAAAGCTCTAGCTGCAGACCAGTGCAGGTTTTGCTGCTCAAAGCTCAACTTTTGCTAACTTTGGAGATCCCAGAGGAGAGACGTGCCCTGTCGACATGTTGCAAAACTTATTTTTAAGGGAAACAAGACAGGCTATTCATGACCAGCAGGGCAGCTCGCCTCGTGGGGTGCCGATACCCCTGCTGTGCCTGGGAATTTGATTTAATGAGATGCTGAGGCTGCTGCGGGCACCCTCCCCGAGCCCAGCCCTGGGCCTCGTGAGGCCGTGACTCAGGCACAGGCCGGACTGGGAAGCTTTAGTTTGTTTTCCCCTCCCGTCCCCTGACAATTAACACCCGGGAGAATCACATCAAGGGGTAGCCACTGCCCACTGGCCATCTGGTCCCTCCGGTGAGGTGGCGGCTTCAGGATAGAAGGGTAGCCGATGGGGGCTGTGTGCCTGGGCCCCCGGCACGAACTGGCAATCACGGGGTCATGTCCCGCCTGAGCACCTGTGTGCTCGCTGCTCCAACAGGGAAATGCCTTCTTCCTGTTTGGGTCTGGGCCCCAGTGGCACCTCCTTCTGAGGGTCCAAACACAGAGCCTCCCCCACGTGGACAGCCCTCCACTCCCTTGCCTGGCTTTGTTTGGCTATTTCTCTCTGTGGCTCTGGCCACTGCCGAAAACGGTATTGTTTACACATTGAGAGCTTGTTTTCTCTCCAGCTTTAGACCATCAGCTACTTGAGGGCAAGGAATTGTATCCGTCTGTGTATCCCCAAGTGACCCCAAGCACACAGCGGGAGCTATACTGGCCAGCAGCTCCCCCCCGTGGAGATGTGGCTCAGGGATGCCTGTGGGGTGGCAGCCGCTGGCCTCGAGCTGTGGTATGATGGTGCTTCGTTGGGCCACTAGCCTGTGTGTATGGGCAGTGGTGTTCGTGGCCCTGGCGTTTATCAATGAGGAAAGACCAGACAGGACCAGCCGTGCCGCAGCACACACAGGTCAGCTTTTATCTTTGAGGCAACCCACCTGGCCTGGTTTACTCAGACACACGCGCGCACACACACGCGTCTGCGGGCACACATACGCACGCACACACACGCATCTGCGGGTACACACATGCACGCACACACACGCGTCTGCGGGCACACACATGCGTCTGCAGGCACACACCAGGCCATGGAAGGGCCGGGATTCTTGCTGCATCCATCGTGGTCCTTAGCTTTGGCTGTGCCATTTGAACTGGCTGGCAGCTGTGGACCTGAAGGAAAGAAGCCCCAGGACTGGGGACCCTGGCACCTCCCAGCAGCCAGGGGACCCAGGCTGAGGCTTCTGGTCGGGGACGCGGTGATCTTTGGGAATGAATGCATTTCCCATGGACAGCGACGGGCCCTGACACTGAGAAGCCTTCCTATGTTACATGTCCCAGAGAGGTGATGGTCCAGTGCTGGTAAAAATGGGGCCAATAGAGAGCACTTGTTGAGCAAGGGCTGAAAACGCCAACCCCTGAGGGGTGCAGACCAGCAGCGAGGAGCCATGCGGGCCCAGGAGGATGGGACTGCTGGTCACACGGTCACACGGTGAGCCCAGGCGTGCCCATGAGAGGGACCGCGGGACTGTTTCGGCAGCAGCTCTCCCATTGCACCCAAGTGGCTGTCTTTGCCAGTGACTCTTCCCATTTCCACTTATTTGTATCTAATAGATTTTCAACAAGGCTTACCCACTACTTAGAGCTTTTCCCCTGAAGATGATGTTACCTAAGAGCAGAAGGTGGCATGGAAAATGGGCCATATCCGGGACACCATCTGGGATGCTCAGGGACTCCAGAAGTGACCACTCACTAGGAGGCAGTTGGGATCCCTCAGGAGGAGGGATTCTAGAAAGGAGAGAGATGCTTCAGACAAATGGACAGAGAAGGCACATTCTTGGGCCTGCTTCCAGGGTTCAGTGGGTGTTGGTGTCTATCAAGACACACGTCAAGCAGAGCCTTTTACAGCTCACCTGGAATCACTGCTACAAAAATGAGTCGCACCCCACTGAAGGGTGAGAAGGGGTTTCCTGTCCCCCTTTCCCATTTTACCACTGGAGACTTGTGTCCCGCTCCTGGGAACTTTGAGAGGAGGCTGCTCTGGGCCACATGGGATGTTGTCACCAATCACACCAACATCTTTAAAACTAAGAACATGGATTCCATAGCAAAGGGGCTTGCTCGGGCCCAGTGATGGAATGCTGCTGGCTGCTCCTAGCCCCAGGCTGCAGGTGGGGGACGGCGATCCTGGGGACAGGTGGGCACTGCCTGGGTGGCACACAAGGCCTTCAGTACTGGGCCATTCCTGGGGTCAGATTTGTCAAAGATGATAGACGACAAGTTTCCAGAGATCCTGTTTCATGGCACGCATTGTCAGACATTTCTGGTTTCTATGGAAAATACTCTTTCCACTCACCACAAATGCACATCTCCCTTGTGTGTTTGGTTTAAAAGGATCCAGTGTTTTCATTCAGGGGCATCCTATATTTGAGGTTTTGTAGAAGTTGTGATTCTTAAATACTATGGCCTTGACAACTTCAGAAAGCCATCCGGTTCGGGCTGGCCTCTCCTTCCACCAAACAAATAATTTCACTGACCTCAAGGGCAGGCCAGACTCAGCAGCTCTCTCTAAGCTTCCTTAACAGAAAATTGTGCAAAATAATAAGGTCCATCTCAGCAGGCGGGTGTGAGGATTAAATACGATATGCGTGTAATGTCATTAGCGCTGTGCCTAGCACATGGTAAATATTCAATAAATGGCGGTATTATTCGTGTCATCACCGTCATCACCAACATACAGTATTTTCTTTGTGTCCACACCTCACCTCTTGAATCAATCAAGTCTGCAGTTGGCTCATAAGTGAAAACTTCCTTCCCCAGCTCAATTACAACACAGGAGGCAGAGATCCTAAGCTCCTTCCAGACTGGCAGGAACCGGCTCTAACCTTCCCAAGGGGTGAGGTTGAGCACCTGGGACAACCCAGAAGAGCCGATGGCATCTAGGATGCCATGCCCTCTAGTGGAAGGACCAGGCTCCTGAACTCAGGTGTGCAAGGGGGCAGGTGAGCTGGCAGTGTTCTGCAGAACAGGTGAACTTTCATGCCACCTAAATTCGATTCTCCTGAAACACAGCCAGCAAAAAATGGAATCGGATTCACAATGCAAACAGACACGTGTCTGGAGGGATGCGTGTTTACAATATTCTTTTCCTGAGTTGTGTTTAAAATCTACTCTTGGAGCCAAAGAAAGAGATAAGGCAGGGTGGCGGCTGATAGGTCCCCGTTTCCTTTGGAGCCGACAAAGATGTTCCAAGCGTCACTGGGCTTGATGGTCGCCCAACCCCGGGGGCTCGGAGCTTTTAAATTGTGGCAGGTGGGTGGCACCACTTTCTCATTAGAATGGGCTGGGCTCCTGTTGAAGATTCTCTTGATTCATTTACTTTAAAATCTCATGACCCAACACCAGGGAGCTGGTTAGAAATGCAGAATCTCAGGCCCCACCCTGGATGCACTGGCTCAGACCCTGCTCCTCAAGCTGACCCCCAGTGAATGAGGTGCAGTTGACTTTGGAGAACCACTGCTTTAAACCCCAGGATTGCACAGTGTCAGGAATAAAAAGTCACGTTCCTTCCACCAGGACAGACGTTGCTTTCCAGTTGCCACTCCCCACCCTGTGGAGCCCAGGGACGGCCCCTCCATCCCCCCTGCACAGCATACCTGAATCCACCTTGTGTCAGTGGGAGCTGACAAGTGAGATGAGGTCTGCTTATCCAATGTATATATAATATTGCCCATTCAGAATGCTGGGCATGAATATAAAATCCACTTATGATCAGAAAACGGCCAGCACGCCTACCTTACCCATCATCCCTGCTCTGCGTACCTGTGGCCATGGCCAGCAAGCCAGCTGCCTGGCACTGAAGCCAGGAGACGAGGAATGAGGGCGGACACAGCCAGGGTGCCGGCCCTGAAAGGGGCCCACCCACCGTACCCTGTGTGCCTTCAGGGAGGGAGGACGTGGTCTCGGCCTGGGCCTGAGAGGATGGGCCTGCATGGCCAGGGGACAGGGAGATAGAGGGTCATTTTGGGTGGAGAAGGAAGCCTGCAGTGCCAGTGCAAAAAGTGGGCTGCGTCCACCTGTCAGAGGGTGTGTGGTGACCTGGACAAGCAGCGGCCATGCTCCTCTGTGGGTTCCCAAGCACATCTGGACCATTGGTTTTTGTTTCAAGCCTCTAAGAGTGAAGTTGAACAGAGAAATGACAATGCCCTTAACTATGTGAATGTGACAGTCATTTTGGAAAGTGGTCAGTGGGCGGATGGATGCTGTCCCCCTTTACCTGAGAGCTCCGTGCTTGAGTTCGATGCATCAGTTGCTGGGGACTGGCCCCGATGTGTGAAGAAAGTCAAAGTGCGGTTCTGAGGTCTGGTCCACGCGGCTTCGGGTAAACTGGCAAGATGGGAGGAAGGGGTTGTTCCAGCGTCCACAGCCTTGGCCTCATGAGGGCAGCTCTGCGGGTGGAGGAACCAGGACGGCCACATCCTGCAGGCCCTGTCGACAGGCCTTGGGAAACCGGGACACAGGGACTTTAAGTTGCCTCTGACTGACTGGACTGCACTCAGTGCGGAATGCAGGGTAGACACGGACTAATAGTGTGTGCTGAGCGGTGTGACATGCCAGGCTGGTGAGACCGTGTCACACTGAGATAACAGCCTCCGGATCACAGGTAAACGTCACGTCCTGGCTCTGCTGTGCCCAGGGAGTAGGCTGGGTGCCGGTGAGCGCCCCCCTGCCATGACCCACATCTCCATGGAGATGACAGCAGTGCTTAGCGCACGCCTGCTCCGAGAAAGCACTCTCTACGAGGTGGTGAGGTGCTCGGCTGCCCCTGTATTATCCTCTGGATGGTGTTGGTGTATCCTACAGAACACTGGCTGACGTTGCACACACTGTGTATTTAATGTTAAATGGGCACAGGGTGGCTACACCTGAGGAGTGTGTCACCTGTGACTACTGTGCATAATACCTAAATCTTGATATAGACTATTGGACCCATTGTATTCTTAAGTGTGTGCACATCTTTTCCCGTGTCATGTCATCAGACATGCTAACCACTCCACATGTATAGGTTCTCCCATCTGTCAACATGTGCAAGGCGTATCAGCTGCTCCTGGCTTACCGCCAATATCAGTGTGGCTGCGGCAGGAGGCGTGCTTTTGACAGCTGAAACCATGGCACTTAAAGCTGGTCTGGGAGAACTTGCCACAGCGAGGAGTTGGAGGGAGGGCACTGCACGCACAGCCCGTCCTGGACTTCCAGGTTCCAAGCTGGGCCTGGGAGACAGCTGGTCCTCAGATCAGCACCGTTGTGCCCCACCGTGGTTAGTGGCCTGTTTTCTCTACAAGTGTCCCTGGGGAGCCCACACCCTCGTTTTCTGTTGGACATGATCTCAGATGTACAGAAGAGCACAAAAATTCTAGAGAAACCCTTCACTTAGATCCCCCAAATATGAGTCCTGACCTTATTTGCTGTATCCTCTCTCCTCTCTCCCACACATGCACATATAGCCAGAGGATGCCGCACACAAAATCCACCCTTACCTCTAAACACCGTGTACATTTCCTAAAAACAAAGCGCTCTCTTACGGTGACAGCACGCTGATCGAAGCCAGGAACTAACACGGACACAATCCTACTAAAAACCTGTGGGTCTTGATCGGGTTTCCCCAGCTGGCCTACCGAAGCCCGGCTCTGCTCAGCGTGGCTGGAGGCACAGGCTGAGAAAGACACACACCGCCAGACCTGACCCTCTCCCTCTACCCCTCTTGACTTCTCTGTTCCACGCCTACGTTGTTTTTCGTTTTTGTTCCACTTCTCATATCTTATTTCAAAATCAGTAGTAATACTGATGATAGAGGCTGTTTCATACAGATTTGTCTCTGTAATAAATCTGTTCCAAGCACTACCCCAGTGACTAGCTAACAGGCCATCTGTTTCAGAGCCGTCTCATTCAGAGCTGACCATTAGCAAGGCCTGCTGTTACTTTAAGACTTAGCTCCTGAACCTGTGTGTGTGTGTGTGTGTGTGTGTGTGTGTGTATGTGTGTGTGTGTGTGCGCGTGTGTGCGTGCGTGGCGCTGGGGGGACCGTGTGCCATGCACGTGAGCAGGGCATAACACAGGGGGCACGAGTCCGTCAGGGTGCAGAGTGGTGTCATACAGACTTCCTGGTTGACCCTGGGCAGGTAAGTTGAGTTCTCTTGGGCTGTATAACATCTGTTAAATAGCAGGTAAGATCGTTGTTAAAACCTTTCTGTTTTGTTTTAACATCCTAAGTCCAGAGATATGCTGTGTGGGAGCTTGTTTGTATATTTGCATGTGTCTCTGTAAGTGCACTGTGTGTATTTGCGTGTGTCTGTGTGTGTGTAGGTGTGTGTATCGGTGTGTTTCTCTGTGTGTCTGTATTTGTGTGGGTGGGTGTCTGTGTGTTGCATGTGCCAGGAGATTGCTGGCCGTGTCCCAGGACCACCACCCACAGCAACAGGAACAACTGGCTTCCCTGCTGTTCCCAGGTGCAGGGACCTGGCTTCCACCCACAGTCAGGCCTTCCTCTGCTTCACTGGCCACTCTGGCAAGAACCCACCCTAACCCAGCAGTGGTTGCAGCCACTGCCCGGAGGTGATTGGCTAAGTCTGTGCCCGAACCACCCTCTGGCCATGAGGAGCGCCTGCTACGCCCACCTAACTGGGCCACGGTCAGTGGGCATTCTCAGCCCCCTTCCGTCTCCTGCCAGGGGTAGAAAGTGAAAGAAAAGCAGGGTTCCCTGGGAAGCCAGGAAGGTGTTGCATGTAGTCTGCAGAGGAAGAGGTGAGGCCCAGGAGGGTCAAGCTTGCCCGCCACTGCAGGAGGCCAGTCAAGGATTTGAAATAAGGTGTATTTTTGCTTCAAAGCCCATGAGATTTCCCTTATATCGCCACCCCTCCCTTTAGGTTGAGGACAGTCGGGCCAAGTGGTTACAGACCACCAGTCACCCAACCAGCCTAGGGTAATAGTGTTCAAATTGTTCACAGTCGCCAGAGGGTGGAAGCAACCCATGTGACCACCGATGGACAGATGGATGGACAAATGGTGAATGGGGCTCGTCCACTTGACAGAGCATCACTCCACCTTAAAAAGGAAGGAGGCGCTGACACAGGCCACAGCGCGGATGAGCCTGGGAGCATTATGCTCAGGGACATAGGCCAGTCACAGAGAGATGAACACCCTGCGGCTCCACCGACAGGAGGCCCTGGGGTCAGGAAGTAGGACGGTGGGGGCTGGGGGTGGGGGGCGGGGGATGCCGAGTGAGTGTTTAATGGGGCAGTGTTTCCATCGGAGAGGGTGAGAAAGTTCTGGAGAGAGTGGTGATGACCCAAAATATGAATGTACTTGATGTCACAGACCTAGACACCTACACATGGTTGGAATGGCGCCTTTTATATCATATATATCTTATCATAATTAAAAAACATCTCTGAAAAAATTAAGTTTCCGAGGGAGTTGGAGTTTGAAGCGCTGTGTGGAGAAACTTTGCAGGGTGTTCACATCTGTCATTATGCTGGTCCGTAAAGCCTGCCTAAACTCGTGGGCCACACCAGTGTCAGCTGTCCCAATTCTCTTGAATGTTACCCAGAAAAGTGAGCAGCGATATGTGGACACGCATCTAAACGTTCCTTTCAACAGGACTAGTTGGCCTGGCATTAGAAATGAATTGTTTTCCATTATACCGCTGACCTCTGTTGTGTGCTCTATTAACACCACATGGGACACCTCTATATTTTTAGCAAAGCATGGCCTTATATGTTCTCTGCCACCCCCCAGGCAGAAGCATGGCCCACGGGGTGCCTGGGAGCCAGCAGCCTCCCTCCCCCACCTGTCTCTTCCCAGCCAGAAAGCACACATGGGCAGGATCCCTGTGAACAGGGTGAAGGTGGACTTTATCAACTCCACCAGTCACAGTGGAGCGGGCCCAGGCTTGCAGAACACAGGTTTGGCAAATGATCCGCTATGGGCCACTGAAATCCAGATGGAGGACGTTTTCCAAGTGCGATGTCAGAATTTTACATCCGCTGATCCTGACAAGTGCAAGAGGCCAGTGAGAAGTGAGCTGTGTCCCACAAGCTCTTACAGCCCCGATGTGGCTCTGGGGGCACAGTCACAGGAAGAAAGTGAAGGCCCCAATGTCACCAACCCCCACTGGACCTGGGCCTCAGCAGAGCTGGGAGATCTTAACATGACCTAGATGGGATCCTAGGTTTATGGACGAGGAAACCGAGGCATGGGAAAGCACATGAAGTGAGCTGCCCAAGGCTCCCCACAGTTGGAACTTGAATCCCGGGTTCAGTAGACTCAGAGCAGCGTCCTCTGGCCTCATGCTGGACATTGGCAAGTAGCCCCTGGACGCTTGGGTTCAATTCTCATGGCACTGCCATTCACTGCTGTGTGACTAAGCTTGGCTGCTTTCCCTCTCTGACTCCCAAGTTCCTTGCGCACAAAACAGGAGTGGCAATAGCAGCTCCTATGTGGGGCTGTTGGGAGGCTTAACCGGCACAGCGCTTGTTGCACGATGAGGGAATGCTGATGGTGAGCCAGAGTCCAGTATGGAGAGGCCAGCACAACATGGCCTGGATGGCGCGATGGGCCGGCAGAGGGCCGGGGGACAGCTGGGCTGGGAAAGGCTGGGGGAGACTGCCAGCAGAGAGAAGACCGCAGCCTCCATTGCCATGTTCAGGCTGGGCATCACGCCGGGCTGAGACAGAGCGGCGAGCTGGCTTGTCACTGTGCGTCCTCTTTTGAATGGCAATGTGCTGCATTTTGACAAACGGTATTTGGAAGTCATGCTGGTTGTTCTCCATTTACTCATGTAGACCCATTCTTCACGCTGCTCTGTGCCTCAGGAACCTGCCCTGCATGGACTACACAGCTGGGGCTCCCATGCTTCCTGCTTCCTGTTGGGATCAGCCACGAGACCCCAGCGGCAGGTTGGGGTGCAGGAACAGAGAGAGGCTGGGGTGTTTCTTCACCGCCCCCACGCCTGTGTGTAGCCCTCCCCAGCTCTCTCTCCTGGCTCTGTCCACACAGGCGGTAACGAGTCCCTGCTCGTGTTAGTCTCTGGACAGTTTCCCCACCCTTTTTTGGTTCCCTGAACCCTACCCTCGCATTATAAATATGCCCCCTCATGACACTTTCCTCAGTTACCTCCAGGGGATGTTACTTCCCTGATGACACCATGACTGATACAGGGGTTGATTGTGAAATCACAGAAATGGTGCCATCTACATTCAAAATGAAGATACTATGTTTTCTGTACAGTTTTGAAATCCTTGAGATCCCATGTCAAAGGAATGAAATCTTAGGAAAAAGTGACTAGAGGCCTGGGCTGCTTCTGCAGGCATGGAAAAGTCTGCAGAGACCAGTGGCTCCCCTCCCTTACTATCCACCTAACAAAAGATTTTTGGAGGTCTTGGGGCTGGTCTGGGACTTAAATTAGAGTGCAGTCTGCTGTATTATTCCCTCCTTCCCTCCTTCTTTCCTTCCTTCCTTCCTTCGTTCCTTCCTTCGTTCCTTCCTTCCTTCCTTCCTTCCTTCCTTCCTTCCTTCCTTCCTTCCTTCCTTCCTTCCCTCCTTCCATTCTTCACTAAGTATAGAGCCAACGAAAACAGACATAAACCCCATTGCAGAGCCTACATGTAACCCAGCTCAACAGTTATAAACTATGGCCTTTGGACACTGGGGGCTGCCAGGATCTCTTCAGGCGATCTGTGAGGTCACACTATTTCCATAATGCTGAGATGCTATTTACCTCTTTCAAGTGTTAGTATTTGCACCAGTTGTGCAGAATCAGCTGTGGGGGAGATCACCGGTGCTGTAGCATGGATGAGGACAGTGGCACCTGGTGCATTCACGAGCTGTCACGTTCCTCACCTCACAAGCTCACAGTTTAAAGAAGGATTCATTTAAGAATATCCTAGATGAAGCAGTGAAGATTGTTCATACTGTTAACTCTTGATTCAGGTCTCCAATCTTGGGTACATGTCTTTTTAATAGTCTATTTGATAAAATGGAAAACATACAAGGAGCATGTCTAGTACCACCCAATATCTGGACATCTCAAGGAAAAGCATTTGAGTAATGGAGTTGTGAGCTGAACCATCCACTTTTTTCGTAAAACACTTACTGAAAGGATGATTGACAAACTACAGTTATTCATACTAGCACACTTAAGACATTTTTTTTTTGAGAATGAATGGTAAACCTGTCATTTACAGGAAACATTCAAATTTTGGAGCAGAAATTAGAATTTTGGAAATTGTGTATAGTGACAGTGAGCTTGACCACTTCCTAATACTCAGAAGATTTTTCTGATGAGATCAGTGGTAATATTAACAAATGTAATCTTTCAGACTATGTAATGGAAAGTGTCAAATTCAGGAGAGCTGCACACCCCAGTGAACGAGTATTTTCCATATGACCCAGGTGAAATGTCACAGGATCACATGTGGGTGAAAGACCCATGCAAAGCACAAGACGGACTGATGGGCTTTGATACAACAGGTGCAGAAAGTGCATTCATTTGGTTTCAGATTCCACACTGCAGCAGGGTGTTAAGGAGCTACGTCTTGTTGAGTTTTGGTGTAGTATTAAAGAATACATGTAATTATGCAAAAATGCTATTAATGTCCCTCTTAATTCCCAACTACATATCCATGTGTGGCCAGATTTTTTTTTTCATATGCTTCATGAACACGACATATGGCACCTGACTGAATGCCGTCACAGATAAGAGAATCCAGCTGTTTCTTATGAAGCTGGACATTAAAAAAGGACTTGAAAAAATATGAATGTGGCTCTTCTCATTATACTTTTTATTTTGTCAAATATCACTATTTTTTCTAAAATATGTTATTTGTTAACACATAAGGGGCTTACTCTTATTCTCACTCATAGGACTTCATGGACACGATGTTTTAAATTTTTATCAATTTTAATATCAAATTCTATAAGTATGACAGATGTGAGCCAAATCTGCAAAGCTCTTTAGGCTCCTCTGTAAGTCTGCAGAGGGGAGACAGTCTAAGCTTCAATGGTCTGAGAGCGTCTGTCCTGTGAACGGTCCTGTAAACATGAATATCTGCTGATGCCTGAGTAAGGACGAGCTGATGCTTGGCATCCATGCTTCCATCACAAAGTTTGTACCACTATTCAGCTATGTGCCATAGATTAAGTCCATGTAGAGGGAGGCTGTCCACGGGGTGGATGCGGTCCTACCAGTTTAAAAGCTGTGTGACTGTGGGCACATTCCTTCGTTTCTCTGGGCCTCACCTGCAGATGGGGATTACGAGGGTTCCCACCTGACAGGTGTGCGTATGGGGGAACTAAGTGGCAGCAGAGATGATGGGAGTGAGCATATAAACAGGGGTGTGTGTGCCCAGCCAGTGTTTCACGTCCAAGTTGGCCCTTAAACTGGTGTTGTAACCCCCCATTTATAACGAGGAGGCCCAGGCTACTTGCCAGGGTGAATGAGACAGTGCCTGTCAGACACCCCAGCCTCTTCAACATGCTTCCACTGCTAAGTGTAGCACCTCTTCTGCAGCCCCTTTCCCACGGATGAGGGTGCCCTTCCCGGCCAGGGGACAGCACACAGCTGTGAAGAAATGCCTTTGATATCCCAGCCTCAAGCCAGGGGATTGTTTAGAAACCTCCAGGGGGAGAAGGAAGACAGCTCACTGGAGACTGCCCTTCCCGGATCCTTGAAAAACAGGTATTTCATGCTGTGTTTGCATACAGGAGCCGCCAACAATCCCTGCGCTTGTCTGCCTGGCTGTTGGGTAATTTTACAAATTGGCCTTTACTGGCAAGGGACATGGGCGGATGTGGGTAGTGGAATATTCCGCTAGGTCACAGGTTCAGATCTGGCTGCTTACTGGAGACTTCTGGGGTAATCTGCCCTCTAAGAAACTATTTTGATTGGTGACTTGAATCAATGCCTCCAGCCAGGAAGTATCTATTCAGACCTACTAAGTTCCAGGCTCTGTGCTAACCGTGGAGTTTGTCTAGTTGAAAAGATGGGTGATTACACAAGCTTAACAAATGAGATGCAGGATGCCAAACGCATGCCCTCCTCCTAGTTTCTCATGGCTGAGAAATAAGCGAGTTAATAAGCAAAATGTTGAGATATGTTTGTATAACTCAAGATGAGGATCAAAGCCACTTTCTTTCCTGCATCTTCCTTTCATCCTAGAGCAGTGCCCTCCACCACGGGCTTGGTCTCCGCCTCTCCAGGGGGGCCTGAGGCTGCCTTTCTCACACGCTCCCACGGGACGACCACACTCTGGGCAGCAAGGCTCTGACGGGCACGTTCCCCTGGAATTTCTGTTCAGCGCTGGCCCCCAAGGCCTAGAACAGAGCCTGACACATAGTAATGGCTCAGTCAATGCTTAATTAATGCCCACGGCCACTCCCCTGTGTCTCAGGACCAGGATCTCACATTTGCTCTGGCCGACAGTCCCCTGTTAACTTTGCAGCTCTGATCAGAAAAGGCACCAACACTGGCGTGATGAGTAACAGACAGGCAGGCAGACACTGACTCCCTTTTCTTCAGAAAATCGCTCCGTCTATTATTTATATACTATTTCACTTGCTTATGTGTAACCTAAAACCTTATGTTGCCACACCAATCCCGCCGCCTCCTAAAATGGGGGCCAGGGGAGCTGCAGGGCCCCCTCCCCGTGCGCCATAGCCCAGCTACTGTTGTGCCTCCTGGAGCTTAGCAGGAACGTCCCCCATCCCTGCCCAGCATCACAGGCCAGCCCACGACTCAATGTGGGCTCTGTTTATTATTCTAGAGCAGCAATTTTCAAGGGGGTTGAAATACTAGTTAAAATTAAGGTAAAGAATGTAAACCACAGCCAGGCTCGTTCACCTTAGGCTTCAAAAGCCTCTTGTTTCTCCGGGCACCACCCTCCTGCCCGCCTCCTGTGGGTCTCAGCTCCGGGGAAAGGTAAGGCCGCTGCCTGGAGGACCAGGACGGAGCAGGGCTGAGGAGCGTGGCCCGTTCCTGGGGTGTGCACAGCTGTCCCGGGGGCCACAGCACCTGCTGGGCTTGTGCAAAAAAGACTGCTTGGAAAGGTTGAAGAAATCCAGGCGATGAACTTGACAAATGATCAGAGGAGCAAACGAGAGTCTGCAGAACCCACGGCATCTTAGGGACCAGCCACCCTCACGGAGCTGACCCTCTCTCATAACGAATGAGGTGAACATCCCCCTCCAGGCGGAGGAGGCTTGGCATCTCGGAACCTGTGCTACTGTCAAAGGGAAAAGGGGAAGCATTTTGACAACTTTAAATACCAAACGGCAGAGCCATTCAAGGAAAACCAGGAGAGGCTGCTTCTGTGGCACTTCTTTTTCCAAGGAATTGCTACTTCCAAGTAGCTTTTATTTCCTGTGGATGTTTCCCTTAAAAGTAATAATAACGTGGGGAAGGAGGGCTACCTGGGGAGCTTTTGCCTTGAAAGGCCTTAAAACGGCACTTGCCCTGTGGAGCTGCTACACCGAGCTCCCTGCAAACAGCCTGCTCTCTCCAAGTGGTCTGGACTGGATGGAGGTGCCTTTGGAAAGGCTCTTTCCAACTTCCTCTGGAGATTAGATCAGCAAATGGAAAGAATGATAAGTTTTTAAAAAATGAATAAATCTAGGCTTTTTTTCCAAAGTGGGTTGAGATTCAAGTTCAGGCCACATCTTCAACAGCTCTTAGTATAAGCATGGCAGGGTACCCTCAATACATCTCCATGAAATGATTCGCTGCTTCTGGTAGAGATTTCAAAATCTGGGTTCAGCCCCGCTCTTCTGCTGTTTGGCTGCTGGGTGACACTGTGCAAACCCCAGCCTCTCGGCCTCCATCCATCTTTGGGGACATCTGCCTTGTGCTGTTCACAGCAGTGCAAGAACCCTGAAGACTGTGATGTGGGGTGGTAGGGGAGATGGCTAGAACTTCAGAAGGGCCTTGCAGCTGGGTGGGTGGAGCTGAATCCCCAGGTCTCAGGACCCCTCTCTGGGCAGGGGAAAATGGGAAGGTGTCTGCAAGGAATTCGTGCTTAGGAGCTGCTGATGTCTGTGTCTTTGACATCATTAAAGTCCACTGGCCCAAAATTAGCCACAGGGTGATGCACCCAATAAGCGGAGACTGAGGATTACAAAAGGTGCTTCTCCAGCCTTGGGGCTGTACACAGGGTCGGTGAGTCGGGGAGCCTGTGGTGCACATCCACACCTGAATCCGAAGCCCAAGAACCAGACACCCCAGTGTCTGCAGGCAGGAGAAGATGGGTGTCCCAGCTCAAGCAGAGAGGGAATGAGCTCACCCTTCCCCAAATTTTCTGTTCTATCTGAGCCCTCAATGGATTGCATGATGCCCAGCGCATTGGTAATGGCCAGTTCAAAGGCCAATCTCATCCAGAACCACCCTCCCTGACACACCCAGAAATAACATTCACCAGCACGGGGGCACCCCTGAGCCCAGTCAGGCTGACACACAGAATTACCCAACACAGCTGTGTATCCACCTCCAGTTTGTTTCCAAACCTGCAGGCAGCATCTTTTCTTTTGAGCACCTTTGTCGGGATGCATGACAATCATTAGCCATTTCCAAGCCATGAACCTTGATGAAGGCCTCTGCCAGTTGGGGACTGTCACAGGCGAGGCTGCGGAGGGCCACCTGGAACCTGCCTGTGAGATGAGGAGATCCCTGGGTGGAGGCCGTGGGCACTGACGGCGTTTGAGCATAGCAAGCTCTGCGGTCTGCTTTGAGCTGGGCAGCCGGCCGCTGAACCGGTGGCGGAACACCACGAGGGCCTTCATGGAAGCCTAGCATAGACAGAGACCCAGGAATTCGATTCCCAACTAATACGCCCCCCCCTTCAGAACACCAAGTCTACCGTAGGACAGCTTCGAGCCAGGCAGGGCTTAGCAAATGGAAGGTCATTTAGGACGCTGGGTGGTCCCATAATCACCAGGCAATCAGATGGGAGGAAGCCCTCCCCTGGAGACCTGGCATATTTTCAGCGGCTGGGTGAGCTCCGGGTCCCGCCTCCTTTACCCCCTTCCCCGCAGCTGCGGGAAGCTCAGGGAGCCACATCGCAGTCTCCAGACCTGGGCCTTGGAAATGCCAGAGCATTTCTCTGCGCCACGGAGCAGCCCCCACCACCATTCCAACGACTGGGAGGGAGGAAGCTTGTGTTTTGCTCTTTGAAGTAGAAAATGGGAAGTGTCCTACCAGAAGGCAGAAGTCCCTGGGCAGAAACTCTTTTTACAGCAGAGCTGGGGTGGCTCTGCCTTCATTCCATGACGCTGGTGTCAGAGAAATTTGCTTTATCTGTTTTTCCTCAATCAGATAAACCCAGTTGCAACTGGCCCCACCTCCCTGCTCCCCACCCAGTGTTAGGGATTGAGAAGTATAATTTGGGCTGTTTAATTTTTTTTGCAGGGAATAGGGTAAGTGGGTGAGATCCACCCTCTAGAGCCAGTTCAGTGTCTTGGGGGGGGGGGGCTGGGGGGAATCTTAAGCAACCCAAAATATCTGATGGAGGAGTTTGACAGGCCTTCCACCCCCTTCCACCCGGATGCAGTTGGAGGCCAACTGCAGAAGCACAAGTGGCTGGTCCGTGGCAGGGCAGACAATTCCATGGTAGTCTGATCAAGGTGAGGTGAGGAGCTGGTGGGGGTGGAGGGGTGGAGACGGAGAGCGGCCGGGGCCTGCCGCCCTTTGAGCACCTTGCAGGGGCCCCGCCCAGGCCATCAGCAGGGAAGAGCCACCGCAGACCTGGGCTGCCAACCGGGGCCATTTAGCCACTCTCTGGACGGTCCCCGAGTGACCAGAGTCAGCAAGTGAAACGACAGGGGCCTAGTTAGATGGAAATTCCAGGGGAACAATTGCATTAGGTTCCTGGGGCTGCCATAAAAATCATCATAAACTCCGGGACTTAAAACAACAGAAATCTATTCTCTCCCAGTCCTGGAGGCCAGAAGCCTGACATCCAGGGGTGGGCAGGGCCACACTCCCTCGGAGGCTCCGGGGGAGGGTCCCTCCTGCCTCTCCCAGCTCCTGGGGGCCCAGGTGTCCTTGCGGTTTCTGGGCTTGCAGACCAGCCTGCCTCCACCCTCACATCCCTCCCTCCATGCATCTCTGCGTCTCTACGTGTTGCGCTTGTAAAGACAACAGCCACTGCATAAGGCCTGTGCTCATCTACCAGGACCTCATCTTCACTAATTACATTTGCAAAGACCTTACTTCCAAAAACAGTGACATTCTCAGGTTCTGGGTGGGCATATTCAACAATGAAAAAAACGTTTTTAGTTGCAGAGACTATATTTTATACAAAAATTGGTCATTTTTAAATCTGAAATTAAAATGCTGCAAGAGATGTAGATATGCTTATCTAAAAATCATTCATTTTTACCTGAAATTCAAATATCACATGGGACATACATATACCCAGACACATTCATAGTTCATCTGGCACGTTCCCAAGTCCGAGGGTATCTGGGTCCTGGCCCATCTGAAGAGCGGCTGCCCAGCAGCCCTGGGAGAGAACAGAGCCCACCTCCCCCAGAAGCTCTGGAGCAGCCCCTGCTCCCTGGCCCCCTCTCTAGCTGCAGGCAGGGGGAGGGCTCACTCTTGGAGGCTGTTAATGTTGGGGGCTGAGGGGGGCAGGAAATGCTTTACTGACCCTCACGCTCCGGCTCCTTCCTCTCTGTCTGTGGGGGGGGACTGAGGTTGCAGAGCAGAGGCCTCTGGGAGGCATGAGCCCTGGTGGGGCCACAGCTCACCACTCTTCCCCTACACAGAACTAGGACTGCTTCTTTATTAGCTCAGCAAAACTTAGTAAGCAGCAGTGAGAGGGTGCAGACACCAGCACAAGGGGCTCTTGATCCATGTGGGGCAGCCAGATAGCAGCCAGAATGCCATCAGGGTGGTCAGCGTGCCCAGCTCCTATTCTCACAATTGCCAGGCAGGTTCCCTGAGTGTCCCTGTTTGCACCCAAGGGGGTTCAGCGAGGTAGAACTATGCCCCCAACATCACAGTCAGTGAGGGAGTAGGATTTGCACCCAGTCCTCTGGGCTGCCTCAGGAGCTCCCGAGATTGTTCCCCCGACCTGGTTACATGTGCATTTATCATTCCACAAGTGGCTAGTGGCCACGTGAGACTCAAAGGGATGCTGCCGCCATGCAGGCCTGGGGCTTCTAGAGCTCTGATCCATTTGCAGGAGGTGAGCTGCCATGGTGGCCAGTGAAGCTGGGTAGAGGTGCAAGGGCAGGGTGGGTGTGCATGAGTGTAGGGGTGTGCCTGATGTGGGTGAGGGTGTGAACCTGTGTGGATATGCAGCAAGTGGGGCATGTATGTATGGGGCTGTGTGCAGGGGTGTCTGTGTGAGTGTGTGCACAGGCGGTGTAAGCATGTGCTATATTACACAGAGTGGTCAGCGAAGTGCTCTGATAAGATAGCATTTTGGAAATAATCCAAAAGAAGTGAGGGTGTGAGCCATGCTGATATCCCAAGGGAAGGGTGTTTTAGGTGGAGGGGACAGCAAATGCAAAGGTCCTGGGGTAGGGTTGGGAGGCTCAGCACAGAGGCACTGTGACTGGGATTGAGTTCACAGCTCACGGCTTCAGACAGCCGCTCCGTGTGTCCATCAGAAACCTTTGGGGAGGTGTGGCACATCCAGGAGCCGTGAGATGAGAGAAGGCCAGTTTGCAGAGACACAGGTAGAGAGCCCAGAGGTACGCCCCTACTAGCTAGAGACTGAATCATCTTTGGCTCTTTACAGGGCAAAGGAATACATGTATTACCCAGAAATCCACAATGTCATGGCATTTTTCTGTAATGAAGACGCTTCCCCATATCTGTGGAATGTTTTCTACAGTCTTCACGGACTTCAAATCTTGAAAATCTGACAGAACAGATCTTAGCCATATCTAGTTCGCCCTGATCAGACCCGAGAGGACATGGAGAGAGATTCTCACCGGTTATGGACAAGAGAACAAAAAAGGAGCCGTGAGGGGGGCGGCCAGTGAAACGTGAAGCTGCCAGCTCAGGGGAAGATGGGCATTTGGGGATAAAGGATTGATTCCCTGGTATTACACAGATCTGTAAAGTGGAGGGACATTTAGACCTATTACAAAAGTTGTAAGTTAAAACATACATGTATGTGTGTGTATATTCTTTCAAAATCCAGGTCTGGAGCACTGAGTAGTAGATGGAGTATCCTAAACACCCAGGCATTGGAGTCAGCCAGACCAGGAGCAGAGCCTCAGCTCTGGCCATGTGGCCTGAAGTCCCTTTAGCTGACAAGTACCGGGACACCAGCATTTCACAGCTCTCAGCATTGCTTCAAGGTAGCAGGGGACAGCGCAGCCATGGGTAATAGGTCATGCAGAGGCGACCTCGAGGTGATGGCAATGAATGGAAAGGGAAAGACCAAGAGGAGAGCATCCCACAGGCAGAGAGGTGACAGACGCAGAGGGCAGGCAAAGACAGGCGACACCCAGAGACCAGATCTGCTTGGGCACAGCCCCCAAATGACGAGCTGGAAGGGCCGTGGGGGAGCTGCACCCCAGGCTGTGATGCGCAACACAATAGGCCCTTGCTGTGTGCCCGGATGGTTAGCATGTCTAAGTAATCACTTAAGAACCCAGGGAGAAAACTTACATGCTGCCGTGTGGGGTGAAGCAAAGCTGATCTTCATGAAACACCTTCACGTGTCATGTCGGGAGATGACAGGGCATTCTCCAACCTTCGGAGGGTAAGAAAACAGTACAAAGAATGTCAAGTCTGCATAAGCTGTCTTTCAAGTTTGAAGACAAAAAATGGGCATTTTCTGACACAGAACAAGAAAACCCTGAAGGTTACACTCATTAGCCCCATTGGTTGCCCTGGAGAATTACCTGATGAAATGGAGCTAAACAAGGGACTTAAACAGAATAAAAAATGGAGGAACTGTGGCAAATGATTGGAGGAAATTTGAAATCCATACAAACATGGAATTTTGCACACCTGGGGCAGCTGTGGCAGAATAAAATTTACATAGTATAAGTGCTGGATGTGGGACTTCACGCATGGGGGATTACGATTTCAGAGCACAGTTTGCATCCTAGGACTTTGTTAAATTGCACATGATGTAGGCAATTATGTGGGGCCGCGTAGAAGCTGGGGCCTTTTGCTTTCACCTTTCCCGATGGGGAAAGTTAAACAGCGCCACCTTAAGGGCACGGCATGCGGAGTTGCTCTGGGCTTTAGAGTGACTTTGGGAAAGTATCCTCTTTGGTGGCAAAGAATTACTTCATCAATTTTCTCGGTGCTACTTTACATGTTCCCAATTAAATTCAAGTAAAATTAATATATTTTCATTTCAAAATAGCCTGGATGGTGTGACTCGCATGTATTAAGTCATCTCTGACCTCAGCTATTTGCATGTGCATGTGGGAAAACATTTGAAAAGGCGGCCATGTTCCTACTATTTTTGAGGAGTTAATACATCTGGGTAACTGGTTGCTTTCTTAGGAATTTCTGCTTCAGTTTTAAAAAAAAGCAAGCATGAACAATATTTATAAGCAATAAAGCCAATGCTTAAAAATCTAACACCCATATGCCTTTCTTGGAGAAAAAAATCACAATGGAATATGTAGTGCAGCTCCCCAAAAGATAAATCTAAATTAATTAACCATGGGGACTACGTCTATAAACAAGCAGAAAACACTGCAACACTAAAGCGAATCACATTTAAATAATTGGCAATCTGGCCTCACATGGAGATACAGACGTCAAAATGATTCCTTTTTTTTTACTTTGTAATTTATTCATTTATTCAAGTGTCTTGAGTGCCTACTCTGTGTTGGACACTTATTTTACATTTGGTGACGGTCCCCCGGAGTCCTGCAGGTGAATGGCAGTACTATGTTTAGACAAAACAAACAAGAGCCGAGATCGGAAGAGGGGCTGTCTGGTCACTTCACACAGCCAAAGGGAAGCCGCAGGAAAGGAGCCTGTACAAGGGAGCTATGATCCTAATTGCCCCAAATAATGCACCCCACTCTTTCTAGGAAGCAAACTCTGTGAAAGAGTATAAGGAGGAAGAATCAGAAACAATGAAAGAGTCTTAAAAGATCAGGTAAACCAAAATGCGCTGTTTCGCTGACTTATTAGATACACAACAGAAGTTGTATTACGAAGACAAATTCCAAGCTGGTGTCAGCCCACATGCCACCTCTTACCTCTTCTCAAGGACTAGACGTTCGTTTTGGCCTTGGCCTTCCTGGAGAGACCAAAGCCCAGTACCAGTGTCCCGCATCCTGCAGGGACCTTGCCGGCCCCTCCCGCCCCGTTCCCCAGCCTGTTGGCCAGATCTGGAGCTGCCTCCCGTTAGGCGGCCCCAGCCAGCGCTATAGGACCCTTCCCAGTCCCTCTCAGGGACAGTCTGTGAGCCTTAAACCACCCCAGAGTCATAATCCCCCTGGACAGTATGTTAATATTCTCCTGGGCCGCTTCATGCTGAGATACTGGGAGGGAGCTGGACGCTAGTGACTGGACGGGCTGCTCTGGAAGGAACCGTGGGCACCGTGGTCAACCAGCCTTGGCCCAGAAGCCTGGGGAAACAAGCCTGGAGAGTTTCTTACTTCCACTGTCTTCAGAACATCCCTCTGGATTCTGGCTCCGGCCTCTTTGAGACTGTAGACACCTGGATGAGGATGGCCAGTCCTGGTCCTGTCATTTCCCACCGGAGCCGCCCTGTGGACACACAGAAGTTGGTGCAGAATGGTTATCTGTCTCTGCCTGCTAAGAGTCCCTAAAAACACTCTGAATCAATGGGCAGATTTATCCTTCCCAAGCCGTGCCACATCCCAGCATCTGGGACATATGGGACAAATAAAATGAGCTTCGCCTTACATCTGGAAGGATAGTCAGCTGAAACTAGTTGTGACAAAGACAGAAGGCGATGCTTGCAGACCACGTGGCATTCACTTCCGACGCCATACACCCCTTCAGTAAACAGTGGCTTAATGTCTGGCCTTAGAAACTTTGCTTTTTCACTAGGGGCTCAATTTGTCTCCAGGTACCCACTGCATTGCTTCCTCGGGGTGGAAGGACAGGGCAGCCTGTGCCCCTGGGTTCCGGCCCGATGCCTGCTGGGCCTGCCTGCCGGTCTCCATCCCCTCTGCTCTCCCCGTGTGAGTAATGCTTCATGCATCGCTCTTGTGTCTCTGAATCAGGGCCCACTCCTGCTTTCTAGAAACCTGGGTCTCAATGTACTGAAGGGGTGCTACTCCCCAGGGGAGTGGCTCCTTGACAGATGGGTGGAAAGACCCCTGAATATCCCAACTGGAAAGGACTAGGATGTGAGGAGGCCTCAGGATGGGAGCAGCCAGAGCAGGCCAGCTAGATGGCACCAGCTCGCCCTGCAACATCCTGGAAACACTTCTACACGGTTTTATGGTCTCCCTTTCTCCACCCAGGTGAAGGGTCCCTGCACAACCCCTGGAATCTGGATCATCCTCCAGAAAAACGTTCCCAAGCGTTTGTGCTCACAAAGTGCTGGGGCCACATCTCCCTACTGGAAAGCCTCGCGTGTGTCTGTATTTGTTTTTTTTGACCTATTTAGTGGCTCTATTGCTGCTTATGTTTATTTAGGGTAGAGGTTTAAATTGTTTCTTTCTGATCTTCCAGCCCCACCCCAGAACTTAGCCCCTGGAGAGAAGGGGCCCGCATGGTCACTCTCGCTGAAACATCTCCGGGCCTGGAGTCCAGTAAACAGTCGGTAACCTGCTGACTTCGCTATTTAACGGCCAGTGATCAGAAGGCCCACGGAGGTGAGTTAAAAGAGAGGCTCTGAGATGGTCCCTGGTGTAGCTGAGCATCTGCCTAGGCAAAGCGAAGGAAAATGGGCGGACCAGACAGGAGGGTGTCCCGCCCGCTTTCATCCTGAGGAGGCCGCAGCCACACCAGCAGAAGACGGGACGCTTAGAAAGACACAGTGGGGAGGAACGCGGGTCTGCATGAGGCACTGCCACCCCCACTCAGAACAGGTGCCCCAAAGCACCTGCTACCTTATTGATACTGCATCTGTGGGACCATTTGTCCTCACAAACATGGGCAGAGAAGCTAAGGCATTGTGGACAAGGAAAGGAGAGGAGCAAGGTGGACTGGAGAGCATCCCCTGTACTAATGTACGCCCTGCTCCAGAAAGGCGTAGCCAGTAACTGTTCCTCCGGTGGGATATGTCTGGTGAGTTCAGGCACCCACCCAGCCAGCCTGCCAGCCAGCAAGTATTTCTTAAACCTGCCAGCAGTGTGCCTGGGCTGCCAGTACCGAGGCCCACAGGCTGGTGGCTTAAAGAGCAGAGATGTAGCGTCTCACAGTCTGGAGGCTGGGAGTCCAAGGTGTGGGCATGGCTGGTTCCTCCTGAGGCCTCTCTCCTTGGCCTGTGGACAGCCATCTTCTCCATGAGTCCTCATGCAGTCATCCCTCTGTGCATGTCTGTGTCCTCATCTCCTGTTCTCATGAGGATTCCAGTCACAGTTCATCAGGGCCACCCTCACAACCTCATTTAACCTGAATTGCCTCTTTACTCCAAATACAGTCACATTCTGAGGTCCTGGGGAGTAGAGCTTTGAAGAGGCGTTGCGGAGACACACTCAGACCACAGCCAACCCCAGAGGCTGCTCTGGCTTCTTGTCAGTCGATTGTCCCAGGGCACAGAGCTGCGTGGCTGGTGTGGGCAGAAGAGGTGCCTGCCAGATCAAGGGCACATAGGACAAGTGGACATGAGGTTCTTGCTTTGCTGCTTTTACCAACGAAATCTCCTCCCTCCACATTTTGTCCTAAGAAAAGCAGTAGCAAGTGGTGAAACCCTGGCTGTTTCTGTCACCTGGGGAAGCCGTGCATGTAGACTGGAGGGCTGGCACTCATGCCCCCAGATGGAAATCGGGCTGGGGGAGACCATCCCAGCTGGTTAACATTACTGCGGTTACTGTAATAAAGAACAGGGCTAGCTGACAAATTCAGTCTTTTCTTATATGGCTGCTATGAACTTTACAAAGTGTGAGGCCAGCCGCATGTCGTCAGCATTGTAGCAGAGCAAAACACGTACACGACAGAGAAAACCACACTGGGGGAGGTCAGCTCTCGTGTAGTTTGGCTGAAAATAAAATAAAAGTAGCTGCTGGGGGTGGGGTGCAGAGAACTTAGGTCAAATCCAGGATCGAAAGAAATCTGTTTGGAGCCGCAGCTGGGGTTGGGGGCTGCCTGGTGGAACATGGACTGTTGCAGAGATTTAAAGAGGCAGAGGTTCATTTCCTGCGGTCTATAAAACTTTCCTGACTTTGTTCTGGCTTGGGGTCCTGAGGACTGGGACACCCCACCACCAAGGAGCTGCTGCCTTCGTGGACTCAGGCCCCAGATGCCTGGAGCCCACAGGATGCACCCCTCCTGCACCTGGAGTTGAGGAGATAGATGGCGTGAGCCCCGGAATTGCCCAAATGCAGGACAGTTGCGTTTTGATTTATGACTCGGGCACACAGTCCACTACCCCAGCGGCGGCCCCACTTCTCACAGCTTACTGGAGGCAGAACGGCCACTGGAAGTGGTCTGGAACTGCTTCCTCTGGTTCCCCCACCCCGCGGGGGTGGCGCTTCTATTTCTGGAGTGACCATCGCAATGAGTGTCCAGTCAGCCCATAGACGCATTGTGGGGACTTGTGGGTGACCAGGACAGACTGGGTGGGCTCTCCATTCAGATGGGATTTTAAGTGTTTCCTTTCAAGTACCACACAGTGGAGGTCACCACTTCCTTTGGAAGGGGGTAAGAGGTCCGTTTAGAACACTTGGCCATAAAATGTGTAGGGAGACCATAGCTGGAGAGCTGGTAACCTCTCCCTCTGAGGCTGCGCTGCCAGATGTCCGCGAGACACCAAGACATTCATTTGCTCATTTGTGTTCACTGGGGAACTTCTCTGAATATGATCCTACCCATGGACTTTTTTTCAGAATGTCTCAATTTCAAATACTCTGTTCTCTTCCAGTCAATGAGCCCTGATGGAGTTTGGGCCTCCCCAGAAGCAAACCCTGGCACAAGGGTTCACTTGTAAGTCATTTACATGGAAGTCGTAGCTAAAGAAAATAGGGGGTCCCTCTGGATGTCCTCTGTGGCCAGCGGGCCAATTTCTCCAACTGTCCGAGGCAGCAGGTTCTTCTGAAGGTGGCTTGAACTGACAGGTAAGCCTCCAAATATGGGACCAGGATGCCAGGGACCTGGGCGGGGCCGAGAATCCCCAAAGAACAGGTGTCACGCCTATTGCTGATTTTCTTTACCTCCTCAGCTGTTGTCTCACGGTTCTTTTTCATCACATATGCGACTGTTCATGACTCAATATTTGTGAAGCCCATCTCTTGCTATGGAGTTAATGCTGAATGTTTTAGATTTCTGTTTCTTTTTTTCCTTCTTTTTTACCTTCTATTTAGACTTTAGACTGTTTAGCATTTAGACTTTGCATCTTATATTATTTAATCTTAAACGTTCACTCATTTAATGCACATCTATCCCTCCATGAAATATTACCAGGTTGGGGTGGCTAAAGTCAAAGCTGACAATTCCAAGTGCTACAGAGATAAGAGCAACAAGAATGCTTGTACATTTGTTGGGCAAACAGGATGGCCTATTCCTCTCTTATGGACAGCCAGGCTGGCAATCCAGGCAGGGTGCCAGAAAAACAGGGCAGAGCTCAGAGTAACCACCAGAAACTGATCTGAAATCCGTGGCAGCCACCTGCTGCCTTGCTTACCGTGTACTCTCTCCAACTACCTACGAGGTGAGCCTGTGCTTTTCAACTTCTTGCAGGTGGGGTAACTGAGGCACTGAGAAGGTGCATGTGTCCTGTGGGAGTATGGGGCCAGAGTGTAGAGAAGGAGGGCTGCCAAGGACCCCGATGTCACAGGCTCCTCCATGGTATGTGGGGTGCCCTGGACTTTGGGCCCAGATGAAATGCCTGCTTTGAGTCCCGTAGGTGTAGGGGATCCACCAAGGGCTTTCTCCAGTGCATGCAGTGATATGAACCTCGCTTCAGAGGGCATCTCTCAGGCCAGCAGAAGGTCAGGAAAGAAGCTCAGCTCCCAAACCTACCTGGGCCCCGTCTTCACGGCTTGACTGCCTCCTGGGGTGGGCCCCGCGGAGCTCTGCCAGCTTCCCTTGCAAGCACCGCTCTGGCATCGGCTCGTGGCCAGGTGCACACACACACGCGCATGAACAGCAGTGCATATCAGCGCCCCCTGAGAGGTACGCTTTCTTCCAGATCAGATATAGAGATGTGGGCTCACAGCGCTCCACCAGAGGGGAGAAAAGGGGCCGCATCTGAGTTATATTAGCCAAACCCAACCCCCGATTTATTTTTCCATGCCTGAAAATAATAATACGTTTTTAGTCTTGTGAAATGCCGTCCTTCAGGGAAAAGGCACAAAGACTTCAGTAAGCCTGACAATGGTTGTGCCAAGCCCCTCCTGTGGGTTCCTCCCCAGCTTTCTGGGACTCTGACGGAGGAAGGCACACGGACCCTGCCCTCCTCTTGGCATCTTCCATTCATCCTGCCCTGCCCGCTGCCATCCCCCAACACTCCGGCAGGTCGTTTTTCATTTCAAACAACACGTTGAGAACACTGTCTGCTTTGGGTAGCACAAGTGTGTCACTCACAAACGCATGTCTAAATGGGATAACCAAAGGTGTGCTTTGGGATTTGGGAAGGAGTGAGAACCCCAGGAACAAACACAGAAGCCATGGGCCAGTGCAGCCCCAAACCTGAAGGCTACCGGCCAAGTGAGCAGTTAGGAGAGAAGACATTTGACGGGTTCCAATGCCAACCACAGTCCTGATGGGCTCCAAGTCAGCTCTCGGCAAATGCCTCAAGGGAGAAAATCTGTCATAGTCCTACATCTTCTTCTGTTTATGTTTTTCCTCCTTGATTTTAATGCAATGCCCTTTCCCCCTTTAACATACCTTTAACCCTCCCACCTCACCAATTCCTCTGTGATCTTGTGCACACTCACATCCCTGCCCTGCCAAAACTTCTTCTCAAACACCAGTGTCAGTCATTTACACGCTAGTATGAATAAGAGTGGAGAGGTTCCTTTTCTGGGCTACAAGTGAGCCCCAGTTGTTTCAGAGCTTGAACCAGCACATAGGTTCAACCGACTCTATCTATAGGTGAAGCTGCTCCTCCCTGGGATGGAGGCAAACATTTTTCTACATGTTCACCAAGGGTACTTGCATACACGTGCATGTGTGTGTGTGTGTGTGTGTGTGTGTGTACATGCATACCCTTTCAGGCCTCCAGGAATAATTTAAGTCACCTTTTCCAAATGTCTTCATGGATATTCCAACATTGGGAAACACTGCCTGGGTTGTCCTCCAGAAAAGCGGCAACTGAGTGTTTACCTGTGAGAGCAAGCCGGTGATGTCTGTCCTCAACAAGAGAGGGAGTGAGGCCCCCAGGAATGCTGGTGGCCCTGGGTACAGGTCTTTGCATTATTCCATGGCCATGTTAGAGACAGGAGTCTTTTTTATTTTAATAGTAGTGGGCACCAGCTCAAAGACATCTGCTTAAAAAAAACGCGGTGTTCCTTTCTCTGCTGACTCATTTGGTGGGAAATACAAACCCAAATGCCAACATGTGGCTGACCCACATGACCCTCCACTGAAAAATAAAGCCAGGATCATTTTAGCTCTTGTGTGAACAAACAACCGAGAAGCAGCCAGATTTTCTTTCTCTACTCTTTTTCCATTCAGATCAACGGCTCTATACTAGGCATTTGCTCTGACCCCATGTGTCAGTGGTTCCAGATTGGAGAGGAGAGGGAAATAGGTCACAAATTGGCAGCTCTTTTTTATTTTTGAACAAGGGAAAGTGAGTCTTGCTGTGTAACAGAGGGAGGAAAATGAAAGCTCTGGGCAGTCTGATTTTTCAGCTGAGTCTAGAAGTGGCAGTGTCACGTGAGCTGAAGGAGACTGGCCTAGGGGCCAGAAGCCCTGGATGCTAGCCTCACACTGGCCCCAACTACCTGTTACCTGTACCACCATTTTCCCTCTGGACACCAATTTTCTCATGAGCAAATGATGCCGGCCTTGGCTGGAGTGGTGGTTCCACGGCGCACACAGCCTCGCCAGCACCCAGCCGCGTCCCTGTGGCCAGTCACTGCATGCTCTCCTGTACCCCTGGGGCCCCCTCAGCCCAGCTCTCTGAGAGCCGTGGGCAATCAGTCTGAGCCTAGTTGCTCCACGTCCACCGTGGTGTGTCTGCTCGCCGTCTCCAGGGACGGCCCAGCCAGGCTGGGAATCAGTAGGACTGCAGTGCCGCCCCTTGGTGACTGGGTCAGGCCAACGCATCATAAGCCAGTGGAATCAGGTCCCTTCTGGGCTGGGAGATGGACTGCTGCAGTGGGACCTTGGAGAGCCGCAGGGCACCACCTCACGAGCCTGACTCGGGGAGCAGAGGCCCTGCTGACCTGCAGTGGACAGGCCTTATGAACAGGAAGCAAGCCTTTCTTTAAAAAACATGTAACCTCAGGATCTGGGCGTTGGTTATTTCAGCACGGCTTGGCTTCTCCTGACCAGTACAGTGTTCCCGCCTACCTCACCCTGCAGTTCTATAAGCCTGGATCTGCTAACTGGCTGTTCCGTGGATCCAGAGATGTCCCTGTCACCTGATGCCAAACCAGACAGCTCCTTGTAAGCCCTCCCACGGTGTCAGCCCTCACCTCCACCTATTCGTCTTCCAGGACTGAGTTTTCCATCCTCTCCATGTCTCTGTTTTTTTCTCTCTCCCATTTTTTTCCCTAAAAAATGTGGGTCCAGGGCTGTCTGTATTTCATTCCTGAACCGTCCCTCTAGATCAGCAGGAACCGTGGAGTTAAACCAACATCTAAAAAGACAGGAAAGGAGTGAGGCAGGAGACACCAACCTATGGGAATCTCATTCGCCAAGCAGGCAGGCCTCTCTGGGGATGTCTCTGCACCTCCGCGTGCACGGAGCCGTGTCAGTACCAGAGATAGAGAAGTGCCCCCTCTCCCAAGGGCAGCCCGGGCCTGGGGATGAGCTAGGGGGCAGGAGAAGAGGAATCTGTCTGTCCTCAGGCTCCAGTTAGAATGCCAAGGTCCCTGTGCCAGCCTGTCAGGGAGAGCCCACGTCGCACTGTGAGCCAGCCCTTTCGAGTCAGACTTGTCTTCCCAAACCAGTTTTCCACTTTGTCACCTAACTCACTGTAAACTTGGTCAGTTACTTAACTGGACAAGCTGAGAAATCATCCATCTGTCATGGAACCCGTGTAGGAGCGCTCAAGCCCGTGTGCACTACGTGCTCCAGCCCAGTAGCCACCGCCTCCGAGACCTTTTCCTGGGGGGCTGGTGCCACCCGTCGCCAGCCAGAAAGGGCCCCGCATGAGTCATCTGTGCCATGCTAAGCAACCAGCACCAAGACACTCCCAGGATGAACCCAGGGCTGGGAGGGGGCCCCTAGAGCCAGGGAGGCTCTGCAGATGCCGCAGCTCCCCTCTGCAATGTTTACAAACATGCTCATTATCTCCCTCGGAGATGGCTTGCAAGATAATTGAGGATGCTCTGTCTCTGCCGTTTACATTTCTATTTTTAAAATTAACATGCCATGAAATTAATTTTCTAGATTTTGTTTATGATAATGGACAAACTGAACCCTGCAGTAGGGCACAGCCAGCCCTGGTGTGGCCGGCATCAGGTGACAGCTCACACAGAGCCCTGGGCACCGGCCGGCCAGCACGGGGCCCACCCGCCAGGGCTCAGGCCCCCACCTAGGCCCCCACTGGCCACATAACGTGACACGTTTGGTTCCATCCTTTGCATGTCCCTGTTTCTTTTTTTCCCTCCCAAATTCTGTATATGGAACATGCATCACCTTTACAGTCATATTTTACGGCTAAAAATGTCACACCTCTTTTACTCTGTTCCTGAAATGTTTACTTTCACCATCTCACTTTGTCTCCAGCACATGCTTGTGACACACTTGGGCTTCGGGCTTTTCTGTGTTTGGTGACATGGGCTGCGAGGCCCCAGATGCGACTCTGCTCTCACAGGGCCCTCAGGGGATGAGTGCAAACGTGAGCTTGTTGCGTCCGTGCTCTCTTCCTTGGGCCACAGCCGCCGCCTCTGATGGATGAGAGTTCCTGGGAAACCACTGCTAAGACGGCATGTCTCTAAAACAAAGGGACATGCCACTCGTTGAAAGGAACACTTTTTTTCTGAGGAGTTACGGGGTCGGAATCATGGTCCTTGAGAGAGGACCTCGGAAACAAACTGTCAGCCCCTTCTCCCTCCCTCAGCTCACAAATACTATGCTTAAGTTGGAAGAATATAAAGAAATTTACTAGTTGTGGGTGATTTCTACCATCTGGAACTACAAAATCATTTCTATTTATTTATTTTGAAGAGACTAACCTGGGCTTCTCTCAAAACAAACCACGCTTTGGCTGCAAAGGGAAGTTAAACTTAGTAATCCCGGTGAAGATGTGCAATCGAGGTTTGGTTTGTTTGGGGTTTTTTGTGTTTTTTTTTTTTACATGTGAGGGACTCAGATCATCTAAATCATTGTGTCTCCAACTTCACTGCATGGACAGTTTGCCTGGGGACCTTGTGGAAATGCAGATGCTCATTGGAAAGTCTGGCATTGGGTCCAGGACTCTGCATTTCCAACCTGGCATAGCGAGAGCCTTTGACCCTGCTTCCTGCTGCACTAGAATCCCCTGGGCTCTTAAGAAGTCCCAGGGCCTGAGCCCAGCCATCAGAAATGCCTGGGGCGGGACCCATACGACTCTAGTTACAGCAAGGTTGTGAGTCGCTGCTTGGAACAGGCATTTCTCAACCCTTTTACCCCAGGACACTTCATGCTCTTCAAAACCATCTAGGATCTTAAAGGGCTTTTCCCATTATAGTTATCATATTGGGAGATAAAACTAAGTAGTTTTAAAAACACTGGTTGACTCATTCATTCAAAAATAACTGTAATGAACCCATTTTTACTTTAACATGGAAAACATATTTTTATGAAAAATAGCTCTAACTCACAAAACAAAATTTAGCGAAAAGAGTGGTAGTTTTCTACATTTCTGTGTATCTCTTTACTCTCTGGCTTAACAGAATGCAGCCAGACCCTCCCAGCTGCCTCTGTGTCCAGCCTGCTGCTCATTACCTGGCCGTAGCCCCACAGCCCTGATGTGGGACCTGCCGCCTCCCTGACGAGGAGGACACGGAGGCCCAAAGGATGCGAGGCCTCCGCCCAAAGTCCCCCAGCGTGAGCACCGGGGTCAAGCCGGGGCCAGCTCTGCCCGGCTCTAAGGACCAGGGCCCCCAACTACTGGATCCCTCCCCCAAGTAGATGCGTGACAGGCAAGCAGGCAGGTCTTACACTCTTTTTATTTCCCAATATGATAACTATAATGGGAAAAGCCCTTTAAGATCCTAGATGGTTTTGAAGAGCATGAAGTGTTCTGGGGTAAAAGGGTTGAGAAATGCCTGTTCCAAGCAGCGACTCACAACCTTGCTGTAACTAGAGTCGTATGGGTCCCGCCCCAGGCGTTTCTGATGGCTGGTGACAGAGACGTGTCCGGTCTAGGAGAAGGCTCCCTCGAGGCGGTGAAGGGCTTCTGCCTGGTGTACTTGGAATCCCCCTCCCATTAGGGGCACGCACTGGGGCACTGGGCCCTGGGCCAGCCGGCTGGCCTCCAGTTCCTCCTCCATAACACAGGCAAAATTATGGTGCCTGCTGCGGGTGGGTCCTCTCATTCGCTCACGGTGCCCTTTCCTCCAGACCTCGCTAGGGCAGCTTTGGCCTTGTGACCTGCTCTGGCCAGCAGAGTGTGGGCACAAGTGACCGCATATGGGTTCCAAACCACAACTCAGGATTCCAGGCCTCCCACTCACCCTCTAGCAGTCCTTCTACCCGGCCTGGGAAAAGCATGACCATGTGGATGCTGGCTTCAGGTTGGGAGCTAGTGGAGCAGACATAAACATGGCCCACAGCAGAGCCACTCCAACTTAGAGAACTGGGAGAAACATGCTTATCACTGGGAGCCTCTGAGAACGCGGGCTGTTTGTTACGGGGCACCAATGCACTGCTGACTGACTAGTAGGTCGTTGAGATCATGTGTGTAGAGTGCCACGGCCAGCCCCTCATCAGTGTAGCTCACACCTATGTAGGCACCTATTTTAGGCACTGTTGTCTGCTGCAGGGTGTGCGGAACCAGCTCTTCTTTCTCCGCTGGGTCTGCAGTTCGCTTCCTGCACCCCCCACTCCCCAACAGCACGAGGTGCCCACACCCCAACTTCAGAACAGGTTTTCAGAGCCTGGGCCAGGTATGTGGAAAAAGCCCTTGCCTCCGTGAATGGGGTTTTTCAACCTTATCTCAAATGCTCTTGGCATGGCTGGTGGGTTCATGTCTGCCAGTGTTTTCTGAAAGGGTTTTTTGTGGCGAGAGCATGAAAGAAAAATGAGAACCGGGAAGGAAACAGGCTTGACTTTGTTAAGAAGTGTTCCAGGTTTCAAAGGAAACTTGAAGGTGAGTCGAGGGTAAGGGCCTGGCTATGAGTTTAAAGCAGGTCCCCAGAGTCTGTAAGGCATGGGAGGAGCACGCCGTCGCCGAAGATGTGCTGGGTACCTTCGAGCCTCCTCCCCATGCGGACCTGCTCACAGACACATGACGGCAGTTGTTTACTGACCGTGGAAAGCAGCTGACTACCCTTGTCTGATCACCTACAAGCAGTAGTGGGACCCGCTCTGCTGTCAGCAGCTCCTCGTCCAAGCCATGGGATCCCGACCTGCTCTCCGAGCCTGCTTCCGCAGCTGTAACATGTGGGCGCTAGCACTATACGCCTCCCAAGGCTGTGGGGGAGACAAAGGGAGAGAGGGTGCGAAGGAGCCCCTGGGCCCCGAACCTGGGTGGAAGGTCAGCCGCCGTGACCCCACCTTACCTTTCTGCTTTGATGGGCACCACCTCCTCCACGTGTCTCCTTGACTGACTCACTGAAATGCCCTCTGTTTATTGACATTTCTCATCTGGAATTAAGATGTAATAAGTGCTCCATGTGGACAAACAGAGAAGAGCCTTTTCCTTCCAAGGAAAGTGGGAACTTATTCCTGGGACCAGGCAGCATAATTCAGTGGAATGGCAGAGTGGGCCAGTGGGAGTCAGGCCGGGTATCAGGACGCTTAGTGCCTGAAATGGAGACAAGTCTGTGGGTGAGTCAGACAGACCCAGGTTTGGAGAAACTCTGGAAATTTGTCATTTCAGAGGAAGAGGGCCAGGCGGAGAGACGTCACGTTCCTTCCCCAATGCAGAAGGGCACGAAGCGGGCTTGGCAGGAGCAGCTGTCACGCTCACACCCAGGCACTGCGGTTACAGCATTATGGACCGTTGCCACTGAACGGGCCCGTCTGCCCTGCTGAGTCCCCAAACAATGCAGTCCTGTGCGATCATCCACACTGTCAAAGGGCTCATTCGCTAGAAGAGGGGCTTAAAAATATCTATTATAGCAGGAGGCACACCATCTTCTTTGCTTTTCTTAGCAGATGAGAATTCCCCCTCAGCATACGCCCTCCCCGTCCCACTTCTCCTTTGAAGGGATGTGCCTCAGGGAGGTGCAAAGCTCCTGCCTCAGGTGAAGCCCTACCCGTGGACCTGCTGTCTTCTCTGATTTGCTGGTATTCTTGACTAATCATTACAGGGGGTGTTCTGGAAGTTTTGCATTCTGGGTTTGCCTTCTCGTTTTTAGAATTGTCTCAATATGAAATTTGGGGTCTGTTTTGAGAGCAGGGAGGGGTAAATGTTAGCACAAAAGGAAAACCAAAAAAAAAAAAAACCACAGGGAAAAAAAGGATCTTTCTTTCAACATCCACAGACTCTTAATCCACAGAAATGGCTTCTTCACCCCATTCCTCTATGGGGACTGCCCTAGGAAATCCTTCAACGGTGCATCCGGCTGACGTCAGCTCCTCTTCACGGCTCAGGATTAAGTTTTAGGGGAAGAAGCTGAGGACATGGGGGGCTTCCTCTAGACTGGACCACACACCCAGCTGGAGTGGTAGCTTCACTCCTGCCCAACAAGCCTGTGGGGACAGTGCTGAGCTGAGGAGCTCAGGCTGATGAGCTCGATCACCGCAAAGGGGGCTGTGCTCCCTGGGTAAGTGCTGGGCGACCGCAGGGGAAACTGAGTCAAGAAATGATAGTTACTTCTGGTACTGTCCCATTTAGCCAGGGATTAGCTCTTATCAGCAAGTGCTTTTTAAAGTCTAATGCTGCCCCAGAGAGGCGGCAAGGCATGCACTCACGTGCTGAAGCCGCCTCTCTTCCCAGGACTGCCCGAGGAAGGGGGATCCTGCCGTCATCCCCCACCTGGCTTCTTCTCATTTCCATCTCCTGCACAAACCCTTTCCCCAGAGGTGGAAGCGGCTGGACTTGGCTTCTTCCTCGTGTCCTTGCCCAGATCCAGAGGTAGGCATGCGCTCTGAAGGGCCACCCTGCAAACTCCAGAGCCGGGGAGAGGGTTGGAGTTCTCCACAGAAAAGTCCGGCTTCCTCATGTTTTCTTCCAGGCTGCCTGCAGACATCACCCCGTCACACTGCTGTGCCTTCCACATACGCACGGTGCGTCAGCAGTGATGTCACTGGGTCTGTCCTCATGGCTGGAGTGGCCATGGCACAGGAAAAAGGGGCCACTCCAACGTGCAGTGGGGTTCTTGACATTCTGAACCTCAGCGGACATGAGAAGACCCAGAACTCCTTCACGGGGCTGATTTGGGGCTGACAGCCCCTTAGCGTCCTGAGTTGAAAGCCACTGCTTGGTATTCGGCAGCTGGCTGAGATGACAGTGCCCCAGAAGGAGACCCTTGAGGGTGGAGAGTTGTTTCAGGACATTTTCGGGTGTCTGGCCTAGACATGGAATGTCTTTTTGTCTTCTTTCTTTCCCAGACTGGTGTGGACAGCAGAGCCTGCAGGAGTAGCCAGGAAGGGCCTGGGAGCTCCCTCCTTGCATGAGGGATCAGCTTGGGGGTGGCGGGCAAGCACATGGCATTGACTCTCAATGGGAGTTAACTGGGTGTGGGGAGCTCGAAGGCTGACTGAGCTCACAGGGGACTCCGGGCTCCAAGGGGCCGGTTGCACCTGGGAAATGGATGCCGCTCCCACGACTGCTTTCTAGCGGCCGAGCTGGGAACTGCAGCCCGAACCGGGGTCACGCAGGGGAGGGCTGAGGGCCCCCAGGAAGAGGGGCTGCACTGCCCCAGCACTGGGTTTTTATTAATGCATTCGTCTCTATTTGAATTTCCTCATGTAAGCAAGTGAACAAGACAAAAATTCAAAACACCTGGTAGCTCGAAACTCACTCAATTAAAAAAAAAATCCTGCTAATAAAGAGGATAGCAGAAAAGATGAAGTCCAGATGAACCACAGCTGCCGGTTCAAGTGACAAATTCGCATCCCTTTCTTCTCTGTGAGTGGGGAAAGGGGAAGGTATCAGCAGTTTAAAGTCGTTTCATGCAGATCTACATCGTTGTTATCCTAAGCGAATCACTGTTATCATTGTAATAACATTTGCCCGGCGTCCCCACGTTGGGCGCTGTGCATGTGGCGACCACATTGTCTCAGCCAGAAGCCTGGACCCTCCCGGGCGCTGACGCGGGGGGTGCTGCGCAGGGCTTGGGGAGGGGGCCGGCCGGCAGGCAGGGTGCACAGGCCTCGGGATTCAGCTATGAGGCGTTTCTCGGTAAGTCTCCTAGACTAGCTGCCTCAGAATCGTGCACGCTTAATACATCAGAATGGATGGGGCTGCCACATTTTTTAAACAAATGTTGCCGGTGATGCTGACGCACACAAAAATCTGAGCGTCTGTCCTGCTCGGAGTCCACAGCGCACAAGTTACGTTAACAAGGAAAATGAGAACAACGCGCCCAGGGCGGCAGCCTGGGACTGATGCCTGCCTCGTGGAGCGACCATAGGGATGTTCACATTAGAGGACACAGGCCAAGGGCAGGACCCACGCGATGGGCGATTCCTACTAAAAGCCAGCCATTTATTGTTGTTGTCAGTCCTATTATTATTACTGACAAGAAAGCCTGGGCCCAGAGAGGGAAAGCGACTGGCCTCTGGTCACATGGATCAGGAAACATGATGAAAGGCTGGCCGGTGTGGGGTGCGAGCAAGGAGTGAACACGTGTCACCAGTAGACTGTAGGGTCGGATGGTTTAAAAAGTAACACGTCGTGCTCTCCATTGGTACTGAGTTGGAAGATTTGGAAAAAATGAGAAGCAGCTTGAATCTGTCCTGTGAAAGATTCCAGGAGGGATTAGTGATCTCTCATTCCCACTGCTATTCCTGCCAGATGTCAGCGGGCACCGTGGGCAGAAGCACGCCACCTTCCTTGCACACGGGTTTTCCATCCAGGATAAACTAGGAACTAATGGGAAACTTCCAAGAAATCGCTCAGGGTGTGTTTCCAGGCCTATGAGGTCTGAAGCATGTATTGCTTCCCTGTCTGGAACCTCTGGATAACTTCTGAAGTCAATGCGTCCCTTGGATGAAGTTTGCAGGCTAATATCTGGGCTTCGGCTGGCTGCATCTAGGGGGGCGCCCAGGAAAGGCTAGTTAGAGTGGACTCCCTCTGGTTGCCTCCGTTTTATTTTGGATCAGTTATTGTTTACACGGTCATAAGCAATATTACATTTAGGGCTGGCATCTTAAAGGCATGGGCTCTAGTGCCAGGCTGCCCGGGTCTGAGTTCTGGGTACTCACTTCCCTGCTGTGTGTCCTTGGAAAAATCAGTTAACCTCTCTGTGTCTCAGGTTCTTTACGTGTAAAGCATGGCTAATAAAAATACTACATCATGTGATTGTAAAGATGAAACGGGGTGGGTGCATGTGACGGGCTCCCCAGGGCTGGCCCAAAGTAGGCACTCTGTAAGGATATGTATTACTGGTGTCATTGTCATTACTCAGAAGTACCATTAATAGGCAATGCCGGAGGGCTGCATTGCTGCAGACCTACTTCTTCATGTGGAATAGAAAGAGCCTGAAGCGGCAGGAGGCCAGACCAGGGAGCTATCCGTGGGGTAGTGTCCTGAGCCTGTCTGAGCCTGTTTGCTCCAATCGGTAGATCCAGTGGGGCTGGACCCACCTGAGATTTGCTCTTTCATCGAACCTCCAGGGCTTTTTTCTAGGCTGGTGACTCCTGACCTCAGAGGTGAGTTCTGCTGTTTCTTTGGCATGTCGGGGTCTGTCTTGCTTGGGGTTCCCAGAAGCGGTCCTAATCCCAGGGAACACCAGGAGCGGAGTCGACAAGCAGGGAAGTGACCCAGAGGAGGGAAGGAGCCAGCTGGGGAGGGTCGGGCCGAGGGCGGGGTCATTATCATGCAAGTTGATCTGGGAGAAGGCCGGGAGCACAGACTGAGAATTATCCCGCCCAAGGAGACGGAGCCGGGCTTTCCCACACCAGCTCTCATCTGTCGGTGGCTGGGGCCGCTCCAGGGGCCCTCATTCCCCGGTGCTCCTGGCCTGCCGCAGTGCCAGGCAGAACGGGCTCCGGACAGCCCTGCGTCACAGAGCCGTGGGAGCCCTGTGGGCGGGGGTCCGGGCAGTGCCCTGGAGGCATCTGCTGCAGTTATTCAAGAAAATCATTCTGCCTTCTTCCAGCCCACGTTGACTTCTTCCCCTGCTTTTATTTCAGCCGCAGCATTTAAATGTAGCATGGTGCCGCCCTGCAGTTGTATTTCCTACTTTTTTTACAGGGTATATCTTGTTGCCCGTGTCTCTGCTAAGTTCTCTGGCTTTCCCCACGCTCAGGTAACAGAACAATCGCAGACATTGGCACGTCCATGTGCTCAACTGTAGGTCACTACAGAATATTCTGAAATTGCCAACCCCCTTTTTCTACGCTTTCCTCTTCCCCAAGGAAGTCTTCAGCTAATAAGCAGCCAGGTTTATGGCATAACAATGGAACAAGGGGTTGAGAGCTGAGAGAGCTTTGGAAGAAATTACAGTGTGAGAAACCCTGGGGCAGCACAGGGCATCCACGGGAAGGATGGAGAGGAAGGTCTTCTGAGTGTGCGGGGAGGGTGGCCCCGACCCCTCTGTGGTCAGGGAGGAATGTAAGCAAAGGACTGGAGCCATTCCGAAATTACTTTTGATTGCTAAACTGTGTATCTTTGATTGCAACAGTTTTCTGAGACTGAACCACATAGATTCTGGGCTTATAAGGGCTCCAACCGTATTTTTCCAGAGGGCAAAAATGTATGTCTGCAGCCAGGAAATGCTCATGGAATGAGTTAATGGATATAAGTATTTATGAACTTTTTCAACTACAGTATACCTTGGAGACCCTCTAGGAGCCTGAAGCTCAAATGCCTCCATAAAATTTCTCGATAAAATACAAGATGTCTACTTATATTTGAATTTCAGATTAAAAATGAATACTTTTTTCTTTAGCATACGCATATCCCAAATACTACATGGGATGTATGCTCCAAATATTCCATGGGACATAGTTTTACTAAATTTGCTAAATCTGGCAACCGAGCTCTAGGAAATGTACTAGAGTTTAACTGGAGTGAAGCAAGCCATTAGATAATAGGGAGTGGTGGTGAGTGGGGACATTTTTTAAACTGGTGAGCACACGTCCTAAGTCAGAAAAATCAACTTGTGGGCAAAACAAAAACTCATCTTCCAAACCAACATTCTTACTTTAAGTAAAAAATCTGAAATTCATATTGAGGAAGCAGTGAGTCTAAGGACCCCCCAGTCAGTTAAGACAGAGATGAGGCTAGAGCTTGGGTTTTTTCACCCCCAGCCAGTATCCCCCACACTGTGTCACTCTGGGAGGCTGTGTGTGCAGCTTTAGACGTCGTCCCTCCCACCTTCAAACGGGCAGGTGACGAATGACTCTTCAGGGCAACAGCAATTTCACGGATCACTAGGTGTGGCCAGTTCACGGTTTTCCCTGAGATAATCAAGCCGTCACCAGGCCGAGCCACAGAGCGGGTCTGCGCTGTCTCCCGCAGCACCCAGCAGACACTGTGCCTTTTCCCACATGCAACCAGCTGGGGTTTTGTGTTTTGTTTTGTTTTTTCCTTTTTTGCCATTTGGGGTGCTCTGGATAAAAGCACCACGACAGTAATATCAGGAGGTGAGATTCAGCATCTTAGGCACATCTCTCCCCTTCCAAGCCTCAGCTTCCTCTTCTGAAAAATGAGACTTGGACAGATGGTCTGTAAGGCCTCTCTGATCTCTAATGAGGGTGACCAGGGGCCCCGTTTGCCTGCGAAGGTCCCAGTTTATGCCGGTTGCCCAGTGTACTCAACTGCATCCCCTGTGTTCCCCCCAGGCATCCCAGTTGGCATGAAAAATTATACAGCAGAGGGCTGGAGTTAGCTCCCAGCAGCTCCCCAGAGCAGACTGTGCATGCAGCCCAACTCCATGCACAGGAGGTCATGGGTAGCTTTGCAAGAGCATTTACACCGCAGCAATGAGCAAGCCCTGCAGACCAGGGCTTTCCCCCGAGGGAGCTGGCTGTTAACTCTCACAGCACACCGCGGACCCCAGCTCTAATGACCGATGAGCACTTTGCTCACACGTCTGGGAAAGCTGCCAGGGTGTCAGTGACTGAACGCATGGCAACAAAGTCTGCATAAAAAGCTATTTTGGTGACAGTTCAGTTGACATCATTAGCATTCGAGTTCTTCCACCGGCTGAACCATGAAAAAGTCCACCTAACCCAGCATCTGTCCAGGTCGTCAGTGGTTATAATGGTGGGAAAGCAGAGTCCACCAGCTCTGAGTGTGTTGTTCTGTTCCATCTGCTGATGTTGATGGGTTGAACCACCTCTTGTGGGACACAATGTCTTGGCCAGAGCACAGGGTCCCAGAGAAGCCGAAAGCCCCACACATTCTCGAGGAAAGAACAGCCTGGGGTCGGTTATTCCAGGGTTCCGGGGCCCTTACTAGGCCGCTGGGTGACCGGGTCACCTCAACTCAGATGCAGCCCTTACTCATGTTGGGGAGGCTGCAGATGAGGACAGATGAGGGCAGTTCCTCCCCTGTGTCCAGGCCGTTGGACGAGGGGTCTTCTTTCCTGATGTGAGTCTTTTCCCCACCCTTGGGAAGGACAGACATCGCCCCGCCCTCCAAGAAGGCATGCAAACATCCCATGTGTGTGCCCAGGAGCCTCAGCCACCGTCAGGGCCTTTCCATGACCTCCTGACCTCCTTATGTTGTCAGCAGGAGGCCAGAAGGAGCATGAATGCCAAAGGTCATGGAAGACAAGTAATGAGCTAAGAACAGAAATGAGGATTTCTGACTCCCAGGCAGGGTGAGATCCAAACCGCCTAGAACCTCAGAACAGTAAAGTCCTTCAGGGGTGATAAAGTCACCCCAACTCATTTTACAGATGGGGAAACTGAGGCTGGAGAGGGCAGAGCCTCCCATGGAAGCAGCACATGGCGGGAAAGAATAGGGAGCTGTGCAGCCAGACCCCATTCCTAGGAAGACCTAATGTGGTACAGAGACTCAGACAAAGGGGTGAACCGCTAGGGTCTCAGTTTGCTCATCTACAAAATGGGGACATTAAGAGACTTCATTTGAGGGGTGTTGTGAGACTGAACTGAGGAATGTCCACAAGCAGCACATGGAGCAGGTGATACTGCATCCAGGTGATGAGGCAGCCAGGGGCTGTGCATGGCGACTGCTCAGGGAAACTTTGCTGTTCCTATTAGTACTATATTGCTTTTTTTGCAGTGGCCTTAGTTCATCCCTTCTTGCGTCTGTTATCCTCCTCTCTTCCTTCCTAAGGGGAGCCTGAACCCCTCATCATGTGGTTTGTATAGGCTCTGGGATGGTTTGGGACAACCACATACTTCATCTTCTTTGCCCCTATTATGGATTCAGGAATGGGGTCCTGACATAAATTAGTCCAGGTAGAGCAAATCTCAGGACTTGGGTTGAATGATGTGGGGAAGACACCCTCTCTCTTCTCCTTCAGGTGAACAGGGAAGCATGGGACCCTGGTGCAGGTGGAGGCCACCTGACTACCACAAGGGAAGTCATTCCAAAGGTGAAGCTGCTGAAAAGAAGTAGAAACCCAGCCCAGGTGACACTGTCAGCTGCTGGAGCACACTGAGCCTGAAGCCCACCCTACATCTGGATATTCCAGTCATATGGCCAATAAATCCCCTTTGCTACTTAATACAGTTTGCATATCTGCTACTCGCACCCTAACTAATTCACTGAAATGCTTTTCCGAGGTCACATGGTGCCAAAGCTTGGCATCTTTAGCTTTCTAGATAACTGAGATATTGTATAAAAAGCATCTCATACCATAACATTTAACACACACAGGAACTCCATAAAAAACAGCTGTTTTCCAACTTACCAGATTCAAAAAGAAATATGCACCCCTATGTTTACTGCAGCACTATTTATAATAGCCAAGATGTAGAAGCAACCTAAGTGTCCATCAGAAGATGAACGGATAAAGATGTGGTACACATACACAATGGAATACTATTCAGCCATAAGAAAGAAACAAATCCTACCATTTGCAACAACATGGATGGAGCTAGAGGGTATTATGCTCAGTGAAATAAGTCAGGCAGAGAAAGACAAATACCAAATGATTTCCCTCATTTGTGGAGTATAACAATGAAGCAAAACTGAAGGAACAAAATAGCAGCAGACTCAGAGACTCCAAGAAGGGACTAGTGGTTACCAGAGGGGAGGGGTGGGGAGGAAGGGAGAAGGGGATTGTGGGGTATCATGATTGGTGCACATGGTGTGTGTGGGGTCACAGGGAAGACAGTGTAGCTCAGAGAAGACAAATAGGGACTCTGTGGCATCTTACTACACTGATGGACAGTGACTGCAATGGAGTATGGGGGAAACTTGATAATAAAGGTGAATGTAATAACCACATTGTTTTTCTTGCGAAGCCTTCATAAGAGTGAATATCAATGATACCTTAATAAAAAAAATTAAAAAACAAACAAAAAAACAGCTGTTTTCCCTTCCTTGCTTCCTTCCTTCCTTATTGTGCTCAGAGCAATTTCAATCATACCATAAGAAATGAGATTCCCAGACTGCTCATAGAGAAACATATTCATTAGTCTGGACTGTTTGGGACTTTTTCAAGTAATTGCATGCCTTGGGAAATATTAATACAATGCCTTTATTTCTCCCTTGAGACAGAATATATGACATACTAACCCATTTGGAATGCAGTGAAGCCCTCAAATGCTAGCTACAGGGCTGGGTTTAAAATTGGGAACTGGTGATGTTCAGTTACAATTTTAAGAATTGCCCCTCCATCATTCCACTTGCTGCGGGGGCAGGCAGTCCAGCTCAAAGGCATTTTCCTTGGTTGACGGGCAGCTCTCCCCTCCACAGTGTGATTCAGGGCGCCAGGCTTCTCCCACTCTGAGGCTCTCGCATCCCACAGCATGGGCTCATAATGTGCACTGCGTGGGCTACATGGAACCCAGGACTTTCATGAACCAGGAAGGGAAAAACAGTCTCTGCAATTTTCACCGATCTCTAACTGAAATACAGCTTTTGCTTCTACTAAGAATGGAACAGGCAACAGACGGCAGTAGTTTCAGTGGAACTGGTGAGCCCTGTGGCCTGTGGAAATGACGAATGTCGTTTCACATTTCAGTTGTTACAGGTGTCTTGAAACTATGTTCTCCCTCGAAATTACAGCGGCTCTGACACCTTATCCCTGAAGGCGCCATTTTACGAAGTGTGCACAATCCCATGGCCCAGACTTTACATGCTGCTGTGATGTCCTTCCGTGGCCATAACATGCTGCTTGTTAGTATTATTATCATGGAATTATTTTGTCCCAAAATGTCCATTTCCCTGTCAGCCTCCCTCAGTGGACTGGGAACGCCTTGATGAAAAGGGCCATGTCTAATCCATCTTTTTTCCCAGCACTAAGCAGAGGGTTAAGAATCTATTAGGAACCAGCAAATGTTGGGACAAATGAATGAGGATGTACAGTTAAGTTTATGATGCTTATTTTCCTGGGAAAGGAAGGTGAGAGCCTGTGTCTTTCTCAAAGCGGAAGACATGCTCCTAATCATGGACCACGTCCCCAACTCTGCTTTCCAGTGAGGTAGAAAATCAATCAAACGTACACACACACACACACATCAGCCAGAAGCTGCCTCCTCCCTGAGTCCGACTCCCACCCTGCCTCTGAGAATATTTATGATTTTTAATAAATTGAGATCACGGCTAATTAGGTTCCTCAGCCATGCCCCCAAAGCCCCTGAGGGGCTGTGACGGTTGGCATTTCATGTCACAGAGTGCAATGAGGCTGCACATGCCACACGGATGAACTCACTCATGGGGGACCCGGCTCCGTGCCTGCCGCCTGGGAGAGCACAGTCTTTCAAACCAGATTAAAAGAAAACAAGGACGTGGCCCATCCCCAGCTCAAGGAGCATGGAATTATGCACTTCACTGAAGTAGGAATGTGACCCATTAATTGCTATTTGTCGTCAATTAATTACTATTTGAAATAAGGCCCCTGGCTTGTGATGAGCGCCCCCCTCCCCAGCAGGGAGGGGAGGGGCTGTCATGTGCTACTGAGCTGATTTAACTCTCCTGACATGAAGAGGTGTCTCCCATCTGCTTGCCTCGAGCTGCATCCCAGGAAGGAGCAGGGAGGCCCTCAAATGGCTTGGGGCATTTTTGGGTAAGGAAGAGAGAAGATCAGTAGCTCATTTCTTGATTCAGTGAGCACAACGTCCTCTGGTGACCAGCCCAGTTGATCACCTGCAATTTAGGAGCAGGTCTTGGAACTGGGCACGATTTGCTCCCACCCGTGTCTGGACAATCCTGACACATGGACACTGCGGGCGGGCATGACTGGGGGTGGGGGACTCCGTCTTCACGAGGCATGCCCAGGCAGGATGGGGACGCGGGACGGACAGGGTGCGGCAGAGAGCATGGCGGGGGGGTCCTTGAGCAGGACCTGCGGCAGCGGCCCTAAGCCCACTGGCCAGCCCGGGACCTGGGCAGGGACTTAGAAGACCTGAGTCTCAGCGTGCTCCTCAGTGGCACTGAGATGACAACAACCAGGGCCTGGCTCCTGGCGCTGCGGGAAGGGTCAAGCACGCACACCCGTGCACATGCCTAGGACAAGCCAGGACACTCGTGGGAGACGTGAGGACACGTTGTTATCAGGGTTGTGCTTGCAGAACCACCGTGTCTCAGGGACCAGGTGACAATAAGCACACACATGACCCATGGGCATTTATCAGGACCAAGAAGCTGAGCTGCTACAATACTACCAGCTCAGCCAGTCTTTACCCTGGGTTTCCCCAGCTCTCCCTGCCCCCGGCCCAGCCAGGTCCGCAGCACTTCGTAGTCCGCAGCAGAAGCCCCCGTCTGCAACAGTCTCCCAGATTTTCCTCCTCCGCGGCCATGAGCTCTGAGGAGTCAGGGTCAAGTGTTTGGTAGCATGTCCCTGGAACTGGGTTAGTCTCATGTTTGCTCCTGATTAGTGGGCTGTGGATTTGGGGGAAGAACATGCAGGACTGGTGTGTCCTCATCCCATCCCATCGGGGCTGTGCTCTATACACACGGCTTATCATGGGCCATGGTGACCTCGGCCACGTACTTAGGGGGACACCTGTGAGTGTCCAGCCCTGGAAAATTCCATTTCTTCCTCCCCATGTCCCGTCCGCATTTAAGCCGCACCTCTGGGCGAGTGCAGCATCAGTGAAGAGCAGGCACAAGCCGCAGCCTTACAGGGGCCCCAGGGCTCTGCAGCCCTTCCGCTTCTCTTCAAAGCTGGGGGGCCAGTCCCAGCACCCACCGCGGTCCTCGCCACAGCAGGCCTCACTGATGGCGACTTACTTCCTTCATCCCCTGTACATGTGTTTTTGGAATTCTCCTGTAAGGATGACACGTCCCTTCTCCATTTATTTATTTGTCCAAACATCTATTTCGATCAGTGTGGGCTCCGGGTATTTATTTCACAGGTCCGGTAATGGCCCGATGCTCTCCCCACTCGTCTTGTCGCTCCGACTGCCGCAGACTGGCCATTGGAGGAGCTCCTGGATCGACTCCTGTGTGTACTTTTGAAGCGGTGCATCCTTTTTTATTTTTTCATACTGTCTTACGTCCTGGCACTGCAAGATGCCACAGCTCACCCTGAATCCTACCCTCGCAGCCTTAGACTCGAGCTCCGAGGGGCCTTGGACCTGTTTCCTTTACAACCGTCTCTGAAGTCGTGGCCATCGCTGGCTGGGAAGTGCCGTGTAGGCCCCTCTGACTTGCAAAGGGCCATGATTATGAAACGTTTTGTTTCACGACCGTTTTATGCTGCATTTGATGACATGCTCGAGCACGGGTTTTCCCGGTAACTTTCTTTTGCAATAATAATGCTTCGTTGTAAAGCCCCTGCAGATAGCTCCACAGTGCGGGCACCATGCATACAGGGCTCTGACTGATGTGTGCTGACCAGGTCACTGTCCCTGTGTTAAGCCATGACCGCACCAGAAGGCAATGGGGTCGCCCATGGTGGCTGTGCTGGCTGACTGGAGTCTCAGATATAAGCCCCTAGAAATTCCATCCTTTACACTTTCTTTGGGCTGTCCTACATAGTCGCCACCACATGGGGTGCATACTCACGATACTTAGTGATATGGGTCCACGATGCCACTCTGGACACACTGGTAACATATGGGTGCTGAGAACGGGCTGCGACTCATGGCGCGGGGGCCACGGCTGCGCTTTGTGGGTGCGCAGGCTTCCGACAGCATTCCTGATTGGTGCCTCCTGGCCTCCTTTTGGTCCCCTCCAGGTTTCCTTTGACAATTTTTTCTAGGCAGTGAGCACTGTGACTCGAGCATGGGGGCCGCCTCCCCATGCAGGTGGGGTTAGCAGTTTGCACACACATCTGTTCTCCCTCCCTGAGAAAGGCGCTGACATCTGGGGGTCAGACCCCAGAGGCGGGATGGCGTTTCCATGCTGGTTGCTCCAGAGTTTGGGCAGGAAAGGGACTAGAAAGGGTCTCTCTCGGGGTGAGGGTGTCTTCTGATATAATTAGCCCATGTGAATCTCACCTCCTGTGGCTCTTTGGCCCAGGAGCTGTGCATTTGTCAAAGGAGCTGCAGTGGGACCCCCCCCCCCCACCTTGCAAGGGTGACATATGGCCGAGGAATTCGCATGGCCAGGAGCCGCCTTGGGAGCGCTCTGCTTCCAGATTCGTGACTTAACCTGACGGTGAGGGGCCTGTGTTGGCAGCTGTCTTCCCCTGGTGCTGAAGCCCCTGGAAACAAGAGCTTATGGAGAAGAAGAATCATCCTCGAAACTCTTTCTTTTCAAAGGCTGTGACTCACGAAAGCATTTCAGTTATTTCAGCCAGTCCTACTGAAGGATAATTTTGGGCAAGGGGTCAAAGGACTTACAGATAATGAATGGAGAGATGCAGAGTCTACTAGGCAGGAAGGGCTCTCGTAGTTTTATGCTCCTCTGTGATAAAAGTCGAAAAAAGTAACCACTGTCTATTGAGTGCTTTCTAAGTGCTGGCATTGGGCCAAGCTCTTATATATTTGAACCACGGGAAGCTGCCTGCTTCTGAAGTAAAAATAGCTCAAAAGTCAGTAATTTCATATGATTCGAACTAAGTTATTTCCTCCAAGTCTAGGAGATGGTTGGTAATATCCCCATTTTGCAGATGAATAAGCTGAAGCTCAGAGAGGTGAAGTAGCTTGGCCTCAGTCACACAATTATGAAGAACAGCAGAACCAGGATTTGAATCCATGTCTACATGACTCCAAACTTCACGCTTGAAGCCAGCATGGTAGGGTGCTCCTATTACAGAAAATAATTTTTATTAGGTGCTTGGCGTGGTCCTTGACCCAAGGGAAATGCCATGTCAGTGAAGTTCAATGAGAACAAATTACCGAAGTATTCTGTATTCATTCCATTGGTTACTACACATTAAATCCCAGTGGGTTTCGCATAAGGTCTTCCATCTCTGACTATGTCTGGGATTTGCCAGAGTCCCCCATCTGGCCGTAAGCCAGTCCCGTGGCCCCAAACACCACCACCCCGCCCATCAAGGCACAGAGTCCCGCTTGCACACAGGACTTTCCCAAGAACCTGGTCACACGATAAAGCCACATTTTCCTTTTGGAAAACGTGGGACGTGTGGGTACTTTTCCTTTAGCACCCCAGGCTTACAGAACATAGAAATCAAAAGTTCCAGGGACAGATTCCGGCCTAAGAGAGCATCCCCAGAGAGCAGGCAGCTGGTGACAGAATACCTGGGCTCCAATCCCTGCTGTGCCTGTGAGCACATCCCCTGACTGCTCTGTGCCTCGGTTTCCCCATCTGTTAAATAGGGGCATAACAGTACCCATCCATCCACAGAGGTTTTCAAGGATAAAATGAGCTGGCATATGTAAGGCACATGGGGCTGCCAGGGACACTGTAGAAACAGCCATTATTCTGAAGGGCATTGGAGAGATGGTGGCCATGGCCCCACTATGGGCTATTTATATCTGATTGGAGGCTTCAGGACCCCAATGCCCAAAATACGGGTAGATCTCAGGCCTGATGGAGCGCCAGTGAGAGAAGGTATTCTGGGGTGTGTGACACAACACGGATGGCTAATAACTGGTCCCTGGAGATGGGGCATACCGGGCTCCAGGGGCTCAGGGGGTTAGCCATTTAGGGCACCCCCAGAACATCAGCCCTGTGTGTGGGGGCTTGGCCCGTGAGCCTGTCCTGTTCACCCGCTATCCCCCGGCTGTCAGGCGAAGTGGGTTTGGGCTGTAGAGGCTGGTCCCATCCTCAGCCCACTGGTGAGGACTCTCTGGGGTTCCAGGGCCTGGTTGCTGGGCAGGGAGGGGCCACATGGGGCGCCCGGACCAAAGCAGCATGTTCCCTGTCTGTGTCCCTGCTCCCACGGGACGGGAGAGGGGCTGTCCGCCACAGCTCTGCCTCCTCTGCTGCCCCCGCTGCCCAGATGGGGTTCCCCTCACTGCCCGGCCCCCTGGCCGCCTTCTCTCCTCCCGGAGGCAGGACGCGGAGGCCCAGGGCTGGAAGCAGCAGCCCCAGGACCACATGACGGCATTGCACTTTCCCTTTCCGGCCGAGCCCAGAAGAGCGTCCTGAGCCACAGCTCCACCCGCCCCCGGTTGCCACGGATCTCCAGAGGCTCCCAGCTGGCGAGGGCTCTGCCTCTCATCGTCACATTAAAACTCATTCCTTCAAAACAGTGTCCTCTAAACAATGCCTGGCGTCACCCCTCGCCTGTCGCTGTGGTCCCCCCCCCCGGCATTCCTCCTCCGTCCCCTGGCCTGTGAGGGGGCTGCAGCCCTCTGCCAAAGCTCCACCTCATTTTCTCATGAGAATTAGAGCGTCCTTGAGAATCCTCGCCATGAACCACGATGATGGTGCTCTCTGTCGCTCACTGAGAACTTCTGTCATGGAAGGGGCCGAGCACCGACACCTTCACATGTGTCTTATTCAGCTCTCCCTGGAGTGATTCTTCCCATTCCAAGAGGCGGAATAACTGGCCCAAGGTGGCTTAATTTGTAAGTAGGAGAACCAATACAAGTGTAGGGGTTCGTGAGGGAATCTAACGCAAATTAGGAGTTGGTGCCCACGACTGCGGGGCTGGCTAAGCAGGTCTGAAGTTCATGGGGCGATGGACAGGGAGGGGGACACACAGCTGGCCGTCCACGGGCCTGGCTGCACTCTCCCCAGGACACGCTCTCCCTCCCTCCCTCTCCCCCATGCTTCCTCTGCCTCAGCCCCTCCAAGACATGCTGATACCTGTCACACGGCGGCACTGGGTGCCCGTAGGGTGCATCTGTTTCCGCAAAACCTTGCTGCACCTCCCCAGCCTCCCCTCCAGGCATCTGCCTGGGCCAGGAGCACACGGCCAGGCTACATGTGGGGCTTTTCAGGGGCCTTGCTGGCGGGTCTGTTATTCTCATTCACAGATGGAAAACCAGACTCAGGAAAGTCAAGAGACCTGCCTGACAGGAAAGCCATGGAGCCGGAATTGGCAGCCAGTTCACACAGAGGCAGAGATGCCAATTTTTTTTGGATTGGTTCAGGCTGATCCCAGAGGAGGGGTTTGGAACGATTCTTATAAGGTTCTTTACGGTTTTTCTGTGTGAAAATAATGTAAACACAGAAAAAGGCGGAATGTCAATGTGCATGTGAAACAAACAGCCATAAAGCCATCTCCATGCCATCACGGTACGGTCTAGAAACCAGACCGCCAGCGCCCCAGGCCTGTGCCCTGCAGCGCCTTTCCCTGCACCGTCCTCGCCGCAGAGCAGGTGGTGGCCTGGTCTCCGTGATCGCTGTGCCCTGCTCGCCTTTCCTCTGGATGCATGTCTGTGCGGCCATAAACACATAGGGAGTCCTGCCTGCTTTGGGACTCTACGAACACATACTCTCAACATATATACATGTTCTGTTACTTGTTTCTTTCGTTCATGACTGTTTGTGTGGCCACGATCATCCTCCCAGACGGCAGCACCGTTACCCACTGACGTTGGTGTCAGTAGACGCCTAAGTTATTTCCAGCATGGACCCCTTAAAGGAGGTGCTTCCGCAAGCAGTCTTGTGCAGACACCCTGTGCACCCGGACGCAGGATTCTGTGGGGCGCGTACCTGCGGATGGATGGCAGGGTCACAGGATGTGCACAGCTCCCCCCTAGACGGTTCCAAACTATTTCTCCAAGAGGTATGCTGGTCAGCACAGTTTCCATCTAATGAGCTGCAGTCGGCTTCCACGTCACTTCTAAACTCATTGGTTTACTGTGTCCTCTGAAAACACCAGGACCTTCTTGTGCCAACCCTTCTTTCTCACAGGTAGCCGAGAGCCCAGCACAGCAGGTGCCCAAAAACACCTGTTGAAGGAGCCAATGGGCGCGTTCAGTGGAACGTATTGTGCCCGCCCTCCTTTTGTCTTTGACGCTCATATTCTTTCTAGCAGAGCCAGGCTAGCCTGTAAGCCGTCTGGGTGGCCAAGTTGCAGAAAGTCACCCCCTGCCAGATGCAGGAGCAGTGGCTTAAAGGCATATGACTACTTGGTCCCGAGCCAGCATCCGCCCCCTTGGCCTGGTGCCCCTGTGAAACACAAAACTGGGAACAGCCCTGAACGGCAGCCCTCGTCCGCCTGCCTCCCTGTGATCGCCACATGTTCCCCTCGTCCACGTTCCTCCTAAACGGCAGCGCCTAGAAGGTATCATACCCCAATCCTGCTGGTTCCCAAGAAAGCAAATTTTCTAGACAATGTATATGGGGATGTGGAGTTGAAAAACATCACAAGTCCATCGGTGAGCTTTAGGGAAATGACAGCTAAGGACGACCACAACTCCGTATTTAGGGCTGAGCCTCATTCTGCACCTCCAAATTCCCTCTGGCTTCTGTTCTGGAGTCTCAGGCCAGCTGCCCAGGCAGGCCGCTCTATGACACTTGGCTCCAGGGAGGCATTGTCACACCACAGCTCCCCCTGTAAGAAGATGCAGCATGATTCAGCATACAAATTCCAGAAAAGAATCTGATTCTGGCCCAGTGGTTTGGAATTAACCTGCTCACTTCACCCAACTAAGGAGCAAATCAAATTCCACATTTGTGGGCAGCGTCTGGGCTAACGGCACCACAGCAAGTCCATGAGCAAGAGTGGGCCTTCTCAGGAAAGAGAGGGCGGCCCTGTCACGGAGCCAGGCCAGCACCCCCTAACACGGTGTTTTATTGCTACATAATGCAATTTCACGACAAATCCAGGGCAGCCCTCCCACGCCTCCTATTAAGTTATTTCTTTTTATTATGCTCATTTTATTGATGATGTCATGACATGGCCCATCAGCCCTTAATTAAAACCATGGCTGCAGCTTTAGCTTCCTTTAAACCATGAAAGCCAGGGCGTTGCGAGGTCTCTGTGGGGAGCGATGGGTGGTGCTCAGTGGCAACCAGTTCCAGGAGGACTCAAGAGGGTCTCAGCGGTGCTTTGTGCGGAGGGACTCAGGGTGTTATGGGCTGAACTGTGTGCCCAGGAAAAGCCACGCTGACATCCTTACCCCCAGACCTCAGAATGCAACCTTGCTTGGATAGAGGGTCATTACAGGTGCAATTAGTTGAGATGCGATCAGGCTGGATGGGGTGGACCCCTCAGCAAGGACGCCTGGTGTCTTTTCAGAAGACAGCGTGTGAAGACAGAAAGGTGTAGAGGGTGGCCCTGCAGGTTTGAGGGAGCACAGCCTCGCCAACGCCTGATCCCAGACTCCCAGAAGAGGGAGACAGGAAGCCTGCTGTCAGACACCCGTTCTGTGGCACGCTGTTGGGCAGCCCTCGCAGACGTGAGCAGGAGCTTGGCTGGACCTCCTGGGGTTCGGCGATGCTGACCTTGAAACAGAGGCGTGCAGGCAGATGCCATGTCCCCTCCTTCTGAACCCCAGTTCCTTCTCCCTGGCAGGAGCCTGACCCAGAGGCCAAAGGCGGGTCGGTGAGAGGCTGGGTCCCAGGGGGCCCTTGCTGTTGATGTTGCAGGGGTATCTGGGATGGGGTGGACATTTCCCCTGAATCCTCTTGGGGACCCTGGTCTCCACATGCAAGTGAGGACACTGGTGGGCCACGGAACACACCAGGGCGCCTGCATCCCAGTGACACGCTGACTGTGGTCACTGGGCATGGGCTTGCAAGGCACTAGCTGTGTGTGAGCACATGTGTGGGCACGTGATGGGCACATACGGTTATCCCCCATGGGGCATGAGAAAGATCCGTGTTCTCATCTCACGAATGCAATGTTGTCTCATCTCCCTCTGAAGTTATTAATGGTCATTTATCATTTTAAAAAGTTCTTATTGGGTAGATTATTTGTCTCTCCATTGCCTTTCTGTTATTGCAGTAAAATACACTTTACCTAAAATGCGCCTTTTTGGCCATTTAAAGGCGGCCAATCAGATGGCATTAAGCACATTCACAAGCAGTGCAAGCATAACCCTGACCCATCTCCGGAGCACGTCCGCCACCTCAAAAGGGGACCCTGCGCCCACCAAGGTCACCGTGCACCCCCCACCCCACAACGTCTCATCTGCTTCTCCTGCGCCCAACGCACACCCACCCCCGAGGCTGAGAGGGGCCGGGGAGGAGGGAGGCTAGAGGCGGAGTCACTCTTCTTGAACTCACTGTCTGAGTGGCCAGACTTGCCCTGAGCAGATGAGGGCAGGTCAACACCGCGGAGTCCACAGGCCGGCACTCACTCAGACCCAGGGCCGCGTTCTCTGGAAAAGTCATGCTTCAGACATTTAATCCAGCTCAGACTTCAGGACATTCCGGGGGCTGAACGCACCCTCACCCAGGATATGCTCACCGTGTCAGAGGTCAGAGGCCACGGTGCGAGATGTAAACCAATCACCAGCCTGAAATTCTACAATTATCTATGATGCAGGTTAAAAGGCCAGCAAGGACAGGACCCAGTCACCACAAGTATCCTTCTCATGTGTCATTTCTTAGAAATGCACAAATGACATAAAAAGCATTGCTCGTGACTTTGGTAAAATTCTTGTGACTTTGCTTTAGTGGCACAGGCACAGCAAGAGTGGCTTCAAGGATGTTGATGTGCCTGGTGGTTTAAAATGAAAGTGGAGCCAGTTCAGGGAAGAAAGAAAAGAGGACATTTTTAAACCCCCAAATCCCAAAAATTCTCATCCCGGGAAATCAGTGACCCTCATGGATGGGCAGTTGGAATAAAGGGTCACTCTAAATGGGAAAATGAGAACAACATCTCTATTACAAAGAAAGCATGGGCGTAAGGGAATACCAATTGGTAACAATTAGAGACGGATCAGATAGGTGGGGGAAAGTTCAGATCCCCTCTGGGGTGTATTTATATATCCTCTCCAGAGCAAAAGGCTCGTTAACCTGTGACTGGCTATCAGCTTCCCCCATCAGTGACCTGGCCCAGGCTCTCTGCAAGGAATTTCAACTGTGGATGACTTTACCTTATTTGTGAATATGTCACAGAGGACACATTTTTCCCAACTGTCTGAAGCATTGCAGACTCAGCTGCCTACAGGGACCAGGCAGGCCATGTGGGCTAGGGAAGCAGATGGAGAGCAGGCAATAAGGAGTGGTGGAGACTGTGGCAAACCGAGAGGCCAGACCTTGCCCAAAGTGGCAGCCGTGGCTGAGCTCCAGACGCTCATTTCTGGAGGGGAACACTGGCCTGGTGTGGCCAGATCTTCTGAGTTTATCAAGAGCAAAAGGATATCTGGATTTATATGTGAAATGGCCCATTTTTAAAATACTGTGCATCAGGAGAATATGCCTGCAGCCATTGACGAGCCGGGACTAAGGTCACTAGAAATGGCAGTGACTTCTCTCTATACATTCCCCAAGCCCTCTCTCTCCCATAAAGGGGACCTTGGTGCTGGGCAAAATATCTACCTGTGGTTTATGTGTTGCCTTCTGGATTGGCCAGACAGCTGCCAGCCCTTGCACCTTTGCCTAGTCTGGTCCCCCTTGCCCCTGTCTAAATGCAACAAAGTCACAAGGTGAGGTTTCCTCTGGGATTTGTGAGAAGTATGTTCCTGCCTGTGAATGGGGACTGTCAGCCGGTCCACCCACTATAGACCTCAGACTTCCCAGTCTCAATCCTTCTTCACTGCGGCTTCACTCACTCACTCCCAAGTGTCAATCAGATGCCCTTTGCGTTCTGGACAGGGTGGTCTTTGTAACTACGAGGTTCATGGCTTGGATCTAAAATGCAATTCTCAGCCTGGCTCTGTGGCCCCTGGTGAAGCTGATTACAGGTATGACGCTCCACCAGTGGGTCAGAATCAGCACCTGCATATTTATAAATCTCCTGCTGAGACGAGTGGTCCTTTAAGTCTAAGCACGCCCATGAAATCTCACCCAACGAGCATAACTCTCCCCCAAAATGTCTCAAACTTGTTTCTGCTCATTTGATACTTGGGACAAAAGAAAAAAAATAAGTCAATCAGAGATGACCCCTAGGGTCAGGGACCACATTTCAGCACCTCCGACCGCATGTTGGCCGAGGATTGTTCCTGACAGATGCCTCCACTTTCAAAATGACCAGGTTTGCCAGCGTGAAGCTCCCGTTAGAAGAAAATAATCAGTTGCCTGGTTTAATAAGCTACTGGAATCTCCCTCCCCAGAGGCGCAAACCTGAAGCCCCATGAAAGTAGATGCTGCAGAATTTGATGGAGTGTGATCTCTCTCCAGAGAAGCAGCTCTCAGAGAGCTCTCCTGTGCCAGGGTGGAGGTGTCTCCCTCTGGTGCTCTAGCTTCTTTTTTGTGGAAATGGGCACAATGCAATTCACAGGCGCAAACAAAGCAAATTGAAGGAATAGGATCGGCTTGGCATTCAGATGTTAATACTCCTAACCCTCAGGGGTTGATAACCATGACATACTGGAAACCAGACACCCCTGGTCGTTACACACCAAGCAGTAGGTTGTGCCCTGAACTCTCCCAGTTCCCTGGGTTCAAATCCCAGGGGCTGACTTTTGTGCTAGACTTTTTTTCATTTTGGTGGGACACAGTGTAATCTCCACCTTGCCTTGTCCCCTTAGGCCAGGGTCACCATTCAGCAAAACAGAGGACACACGGCCAGGGGTCGGTGTTTATTTTTCAGTTGTCATTCCCAGTTTTGCCTTGCAAACTCGATCTGTAAATGAGTAACACATAGCTGCAGAAATCTATCCAGGGATTTTTTTTTTCTGCAGACAGTAACTGCCCATAAGCCAATCAGGATAAGAAAGATGGTGGTGTCACTGTACAGAACATGCTTTGCAAAGACCAATTTTACTCATCCTTGGGCACATACATGAACATGGTACTGGTTAAGCAAATAAATGAAACCAGAAGAGTAACATCCCGTCATTTTGGAAGCGGGAGCAACATGTCTGCCCCGGCTTCCCTGGACGCCCTCGTAGGCACTGGGCGTAGAGCAGATCTTGCTTGCCTCGTCCTCCTTATCTCTTCTCTGCCAACTTCAAAAGCTCACACCAGCCCTCTCCCAGAAGGGTGAAATTTCCAGGGTGACAGATGCCAAAGAGCAAAGCACCCTGAGGTCAAAGGCAAAAAGAAAACAGTCTCTTGTCTGATTAATGGTTTGAATTTAATTAGTGGGAAAAGCTCAAATCAGACAGTTTGTGACTTGGTCAAGCCCCAGGTCCCTTCTTGCAAAATCGCAAAAGAGTTGGTCTGCAGAAGACTGACCTTTGTAAGGTGATGGCTGTTTTCACACTACGTTTAAATAGCGGGTGAAATATGCGCCCCTGGAGGGAGGCTGGTGAGGTTCCAAGTCAATGGTGAAAAGGGCGGGTTTCTGAAGTTGGAAGTCTTGAGGTTTTTGCATATGACGCGAAGTTTTGGAAATACGGCCGCACCATTTTCTCACCCTCCAGCTCTATCTCCCTGTGAGATGTGAGGGCTTTCGAAGAGGTCTGGACTTAGAATTCTCACAGCCATAAAGAATTGAAGCCGGTAGGGATGTTGCCTTTCCAGAACTGAGGTTATTTGAAGTAACCCTCGCATTCGTTCATTCATTCATTTATTCCATGAGTATGTACGGCTGCCAGAGAAGGCAACAGGCGACACTGGTGCCAGGGATGTGTGACATAGACCAGGTCCCCCCGAGAAGGAGCTGGAGAGACTTGGCCACGATCACCCAGGGAGGAGCAGCTGTGTTTGCATGAGTGTCCTGCCTCCTGAAATGCAGCGCCACCCTCACCGTCACCCCGGGGTCCCCGATGACACCCTGTTTGCAAAGACCCAGCAGACTGCCTGGTACAAAGAAAACAACTCATTTTACAAGGTGAACACAACAGCAGAGGATAACGCAGCACCACTGGTCTAGCCAGAGACTCCGAAGTATTGTTTGTTCGACTATGGAGTGAAACAAAGTTGTTTTTTTTAAATGAGAAGTTGAAAGACCCCCTACCTGGCCCCATTTCTGGAGAGAACATTGTCTTCCAAACAACTGCGAGTAGCTTCAGAGTTTGGTATAAACATGGCTTAAATACGAGTATCATTTTTATACCCCAAAGGATCCTATTTCATGTATGATTCTACAACTTCCTTTTCCCTTGCTATGTATTTCATCCTCATCAATTTACAGATATTTCATTTTTAAAAGTTTTCAACACATTTCACCACATGAATATTCCATAATATTAATGGACTTTGGGCCCTTTCTAGTTTCTTATAATAATGACTAGCTTTAAACACAGATCTTCATACCATTTTGTGTGTGGGGGGGGGGGGGTGCAAGGCAATTACTGGGGCTAGAATTTCTAGATAAAACTGATAAATGGATACATTACAATTTGATAAAAAGTACCAAATCAGCTTTTCCAAAATACATACCAACTGTGTTTGAGAGGACCTGCTTCCCAACATTCCAACCTACTGGGAATATTTTGTTTCTTGTAAATCTTAGATAATCTGGCAGGCAAAAATTAAGTCTCCTTTTCAAATGTGTGCCTGTGTATGTATGATCACAAATAAAGTCAGGCATATTTTACGTGTGAACTGGCTGGCTGCGTGGTGCTTGTGAGATACCTGCTCACATCCCATCCTTTGCCCATATTTTTCTTCATAGTTTATTAGATGTTTATTTCTTCATCCTGCTATGTAGGCATTATTTGATAATGTGGCTCTTAATCATATGTATTGCGAATTTCCAGGTTATTGACTCTCAATTTTTTATACAAATCTCTGTGAAATATATTGCATATCATTCTGTCTTACTTAACAGACAACGGGACATAATTTCACTCCATAGTGGTGACCCACACCTTGGCCTTTCTTCACATGCTCCTGAAGTTTGTACAATCGTGTGCCCTTTCACTAAATGGCCTTGAATTGCCATAATTCTGAGTATTTGTCTCAGTTTTGTTGCTTTAGTCTTAAAAATTGTAATACTCTTTCCAATTTCCTAAATGTACTTTTCCCTCTCAGCTACTGCTGGGGAAGCAGATGACGAAGTCTGTTAGAAGAGTGTGTAGGTAGAAGTCATTAGGTCATGAATGAGGACCTTAGGCTCTTGTCCCCAACCAACTGCTCATCTAAGCTCTCTGAACAGTACCATGGGGGACAGACCATTCTTTAATTGGGGCATTCCATTATGGACAGTTCTCATTTCAAACTGTATCAACACATGGAACATAATTCCCCAGAACATCCATCCCATCGTCCTAGATCTCTCTGTACGTGGCCTCACCCTGTGTGTGTCTTTTCCATAATAAGACTGACGATTGCTATGTGGTCTGCACATCTCCCTTGGTGGGCCTGAATCCCCCCACCGAAAATACCCCCTTCTGCCCCAGGGATAACACTGGGCTCTCCGAGTCCCACGGGGAATGTGGGGCTGGCCTGGGAGTTATACAAACTGCCGCTTGATCTCAGTAATGGCACCAGACCCAGTGGGCGCCAAGTGCCTGATGAGGTCATTGCTGGTCCAGTCCCATCTAGCCTTCCCCAGACGCTGCAAGGACCCTGCCCACCGGGCACATCCCATGTCAATGCCAGCCTAGAAGGGTTCTAACCAAAGCTGGTTAGTTAGGTTTAAGCTTCCTAAATCTTGGCTGCTACTTTGAACACTGCCAACCGGTTCCTGTGTCCTTCAGGGGGCAATGTCTTTGTGTCTCCAAAGTCAACTCTTCTTGAACCCCCAAAGGAAAGAAATATGCAGGTATTTGTTTTTCCAGCAATCTCTCAAAAATGAGAACTCAGGCCTGTAAGCCCAGATGCTCCCCTTGAGGAGCTCCTGACCCCACCAAGCCCCCAGCACCCCCTCAGCCACTGTGGGGCTGCCACTGGAAGCGGGTCCTTGATCACAGGGGAGGCCAAAGGCTTGGCCTATGTGATGCCTAGCTCAGCTCGATGCAGCCCTGTGTGGAGCAGAGCACGAGCAGGACAAAGGAGGAGGAAGAACACAGTACTGAGAACTCATATGGTTGGCCAAGCACAACGACCACCCTGCCTGTAGGCTGAAAAGAATCACCAGATACCTACCTAGTCTTGGGCAAGAGTATAAATACATGGAGATTTCTTTTTCCAGATTTGCAGTTATCTTCTCATCTGTAAAATAAACTAGATGATCCTGAAAGGTCCCATTAAATCTAATGTTTTTAGAGTCAAGTGGGTTACCTGGGGGAATGGGCACCAGCCCACGTCTGCTGCCCTCACCTTCCAGGACCGTCTGATGCTCCTGCGCACAGAGGACAGCCTGACATGCTGAGAGGCCCCATGGCCCTCAGGGCTGTCCCGATCATCGCAATCACCATCTTGTGCCTGGGGTTGACATTCAGGATGGTTGCTGTCCCAGAGGCAATGATGTCGGGGTTCTTGCTCACAGAGCCAAAGAATGAACTTCGCGAACAGTCAACGTAGGAGAGCAAGGTACTGGCTTTATTTAGAGATACAGTGAAAAGACAGAGCTCCTGACTCACGCCAGGAAAGGACAAGAGAGTCCCAGGATGGTACTTTGTCTAGGGGTTTTTACAGGCAGTTGAAAGACAAAGGGCTAGGGATGTACACCTGTTAAGTGGTTCCAAATACTTTTGAAGAAATATTAAGTTTCTTATTAGTCTTCCTGGTTATTTACAAGAACTTTACTGATCTAATTTCCTCCCAGGACAGCAGCTTCCTGGTCTGGGAGCATATCACTCAAGGCTGTCTGCTTTGCTCTAAAGGTGGGCTGAGTCACTGTTTTACTTTTTAACTAATTGGATTTCAAGATGAAATCCTTCCTGCCTTATGTTGTTTTGGGCTTGCAATAGTTTTGGGCTTGTTTGCTACATTGCCCAAGTTGCAACAAATCATTTGTTTAGGGCTGGAGGAAGGAAGGCAGCACTTGCCAGCAGGCCAAAGCCAATCTCGCAATGGTTATCTTGTTTTGTTTTTTCCAGAGGCCCTCACCCTACTGTCTAAGCCCTTGGTCCCTGTCTCAGCAACACCTGTCCCTCATTCAGTGAGTATAAAATTTGTGTCTTGTGGTGACTATTTTGATATCTGTCTCCGCAACACCCCCTTTGTATCAAATTCCCCGTCTCTTCTCCATCAGCATATGGGCGCATGCACCCTGGATAGACAGAGTGGAAAATGGTGACAGAGTGAGGCATCTCTCATGGGGGATTCTATAAGCAGGACGCCACAGCTGAGTAGTAAACACGGTGAGGGAAGCAGGCAAGGCGAGTCCCTGTCTGGACCACACCCTGCTGCCTGTGTGCCGTGTGTCCCACTTGCTGAAATGGGGTGTTGAGTAGCCAGTGGATTTCCTGCACGCTAGTGGGGAGGGGGCAGAGCTCAACTTCTCCCTCTACTTTCTAAGCCAATTTGATATATTCTGACAGAATTATATGCACAGTGTTTTTCTTAACGTCTCTTCCGCTTCTTGCTCATCTACACAAAGACCTTTCAGTACCTCATCTAGGACAAGGGCAGGAAGAAATTCTCAATGTCTACATATATCAAAACATCAAGTTATATATACACTTTAAATACATACAATGTCTGTGTGTCACTGACATCTCAATAAAGCTGTGAGCGAGAGAGGGAGAGGGAGAGAGATTGAGAGAGTGCGTGGGGTGAGGCCACAGGAGAGAACATCTCAGAGAGCCACATTCCCAGTTCCTTCTACTGAAATCTAGAGCGAAACCTTTTTAAGCACAAAAAGTATGTACACCGTGCTGATGTGACAGCAAAGGGTTGAGCCCTGTCTACTCTAGAGGTCCCCAAATTCTCAGGGTAAACATATAATTGATTGTCCAAACGAGCCCACCTGAGAATGAAAGGAGACATTAAAACCAATTAGTGGACATTAATTAATTAACAATCTCCTCAACTGAAGTATCCCAGCCCAACAGGACTGACTTCCATTCTACAAATATCAGACCCTGGGCTCAGCTGATCTAGAACAGATTTCCACCACGGGATAAATAAAGACAATATGAGTCTGTACAAGTATGTTCGCAATCAACTGCCCTTTCTCGGAAAGGTACGGCCTTCATCCGTGGTGATGTTCCTCCCATGTTTTTGGTTGGTTAAAATGTCCTTTTTAAAATAAATTAATTGGTTATAGGGATTATAATTAATGGATAATATAGGGATTTGTGTTTTTTGTTAATCTGCTTGTACTTGACTGACACAATCGAAGTTGGTGAGCCTATATCAATCCACCTGATTTTTAAAAATGTCCTGGTCTCTGGCATCCCCGCATCTGGGACCCCTTCTCCAGACCTCTCAGCCGACTAGGGAAAGGATGCTCTGGGCACCGCCTGTGGGCTGCCCCCCACCCACCCAAGCTCAGGAGCTCCCATCTCTCCGGTCATGCTGCATTATTAGTATTCCCTAAATATCATCGTCTGGTATTAGCTTTTACCTTGAACCCGCCTCCCCACAAACCATTCGGGAGGGTCAGTTCCCTGTGCCCCACAGGAACAGCACCCCCACGTCGGCCCCTCCCCGGCCCTCCCCCACTCCAAGCAGGGCAGCTGCTCCTCCTCGCGGACCCTGGAGCTGGCCTCAGAACCATCTGGCAAGCATCGCTATGCAAACGACGTCCCCACGGAGGGAGCCCTCGGCCAGATTGCTATCTCAGGACCCCCTGTGGCGTTGTTGTTATTTTTAAGGACAGCTCATTCAGCCGCTGCAGGGAACTAATTTCTTTTCAACGCAGCCCTGCCCGGGTAGTCATCCCTAAATTAGGGAAGCCAGACAGAGATGGACGAGGTGGGGGTGGGGGAACTATTATTAGTACGATTTCTAGGATCAAAGCCCTTGATGACCTGGAAGATCTCAGGCTGGTAGATTATAAATTGGGGTTTAATTAGAGCCTTGTCAATCAACTTTCATCCCTGCCTCAGTTTGGGCAAATGGTTACTTTGGCAAATCATTAATTAAGAGTTTTGGAGAACACAAGCTCAGGTCTTTCTGTCAAGCAGAGAAGCAGATGTGGGTGGTTTTCCAATCACAGGGAACTTCTTTTCCGTTTGGAGAGAGGAAATGCATTCCATTTGCTTCAGGGAAATAACCAGAGATGCAGAAGTTTAGAAGTCTGGAAGCATCTCTGTCTGGTTATATATGGGGCAAAGGCAGTCACAGCTTGGTCTAGAGGTAAGGGGCCTGAGATCTGCGCTAGCCACCCAGCATGGAGTTCTAACTCAGGTCCGATAACCTCGGGCGATTAGCTTCCTGGGCTACATTCCCCTCATCCCTCCGGTGGGAGGGTGATAACACCAAATCGTGGAGCTGTCATTAATACTATTCTCTCCTTCTACTATCTACCCATCACTTACTGTGTCCCAGGCACTTGGCTGGGTTCTGGGAGTCCTGTTGTCAGTAAAAAATAAATAAATAAAAGCCCGTGTGGAATTTACACTCTGGGTAGGAGACAGAGGGAAGAAACAACACACCAGTGAGTATATGGGGGAATGCCCAGAGGAGGCAAATGCCATGAAGAAATAGGATGTAGGGAGAAAAATAAGGAGGTGCTAATGCCTGTTGAGGGGTCAGCCTGGTGTGCAGCACATGCTAGTGGTCAGATAAAGTGCTGACGGCGGTGGCGGAGATGACGGTGGGGTGGTGGCAATGCTCCTGATTGGGTGGTGGCGAGGAGCCGGGTGGCAGTGGGCACGGTGGAGGTGGCTCCTGGAAGCCCCTGGCTGCACCAGATCCCCTTCTTCATCTATTTCCATCCTTGGAAACAACCCTTCGATGATCCACACGGAGTGAACAGCTCCCAAAACCATACCCGCTTTTTCTCTTGTTTCAAGTTCAACACTTTCCTTTAGATTTGGCCAGAGTTTTGGAGTGAGCCTCCAGCTAGACCTTTACTGAAAAGCAACACACACGCAAAGCCCAAGAAAGCATCCAGACTGGAAAAGAAAGGGTTCCTTGTGTCCTGCTGCTTGGCAACAAGCTCGTCTTAAATCAGAACAAGACTGATTCTGTGTAGATAGGGGCTCTTGGAGCCAGCTTTCCTCGCCGCCGTGAGCCACACAGGGCTGACCGCCCCTCAGCCACACCTGCACCTTTTATTAAACCCTGGGAGGGAAACACCGGGGCCAGGCTGTTCCATTACTAATTTGGTACCGCAAAGCACAAGAGCCAGGAAGAGGGAACTTCCCTCAGCCCCCCAGCCCTTACAGTGAATGCTCACCCCCCCACAAAAGAAAACAGACGGTCACTGCCACAGACCTGTTCCAAGGGCATTTCTGGCTTCGGCCCAAATGTGAGGCCATCGTGTTCATCGAGTTTTGGACAAAATCCAAATTTCGCCATTTGCCATTAAGACTAACCAGGCTAAGTGAGTGAGCGCATCATTCCCGTCCATTTCTCTTTCCCGGTCTCCACGAGCGAGGGGGAGAAGGTAAAAGGTGAGAGGTAACACGCAGGGAAGCCCATGCCGTGCAGCCTGCGCTCATCCCTGCAGGTCAGGGATGAAAGCCTTTTGGATGCCGAGCGCCATTCAGATTGTGCTGCTAACTAATGGCGCTCTACCAGGGAGGACAAAAGGAAAGTTCCATCACCCGGGGATTTCTCATCGCAATAAAACGTTTCTATCTTAGGATAAAAAGGAATTAATAGGTTGTTCTGGGACAGTACACAGGCTTGCAGCGAGAGCTCCAGAACCGGGGCTCAGGATTGCTGGGAACCTGAACCGCTCTGGGCCCCATGGGGCAGTTTGTCTTGAGGCCACCGTCAGAATGAGCGCTCGGAAGCTGGGCACACACACACACACACACACACACACACACACACACACACACCAGAGCTGACACTGCCTGACACAGGTGTCAGCATAAATATGACCTGGTCCCACCTTCAGGAGCTCACACGGAGGACAGAATGTCCTGCAAACAATTGCCACACAACTGGGAGCGGCAAAGCCGAGGCGTGGAAGTGCAGACGGGGGCTCCCTGTGCTGGCAGCCTGGGGGAGAGAGGAGGGGGATGTCAGGCCTGGGTCTGAGGGGGACTGACATCTCCAGAGAACCACTGACATAGAGTCTGGCCAGACCCCTGTGGGTCCTTGGGGACACCGGTGTGGGGTGACCACTCTGAATATTCTAAAAATGACATTCGAGTCTCATTCTATGCATATACGTTCAGTGCACATAGCCACAGAGCAGCGTGCCGTGCTCTACCTAGAGCCATGTTCGGCTGCTTCCACCAACCGGGAGGTCATGTCTCCGGTTGCATGGATCCTGAGCAGTCCCTCGCTTGACTATATCATAACACTATGAAATCCCCTAATTTTGGACATTGGTATTACTCCTAAATCTATCTTCTTCTTTAAAATGTGGTGATAAACAGCAAACATTCTTGCAGAGAGCAAACAAGGAAAAATATGAGCTGGAAGAGGAGTAAAAATAACCTAACAGTATGCCCAGGTAGAAAAATCTAAAAGGAAAGGGCAGGGGGTGCAGAGAGAGCTGAGGAAGGGTCGAAGGCAAGCAGGTGGGGGCCCCACGGATGCTGTGAGACGGCACTATAAGACTGCGCACTGTGGAGACATTCACGCACAGAAGAACCCTGTCGGACGTAGGGTTTTTGTTTGCCCTGGCTGCTGTGCTGAAAGTAGACCCTGAGGGCTGAGAGTGGAAGTCAGGACACCAGTTAGGAGGGAGGAGAGGGGGTCCAGGCTTGGCCTGCAGTAGCGACAGCCCCGGCAAGAACAGGTGCATGTCCAGGTGAAGTCAGCTGGGTCTGCTCACGGGCTGAGGGGGACAGAGCCAGCTGGGCAGGTGACCCCACAGGACCGGCCGGCCCCAGTACTTGGCAAGAATTCAGGACGGGCGGACATTTGAGGGGTGGGACGGTCAAGAGTTCAGGTTGGAACATGAGAAATCCAAGCATCTGAATGAGTGAATCCCACAGCACAGATAAAGCGTGGAGCACCTGGCACCCAGAAAATACTTGGAAATATTAACCATTTGGACGATTGTGGAAAACCTTACGGTGGGTGGGGCTCTGCACCACATTGCCCTGTTCGATGTTGTCTTTTTATTATCGTGTGTCTCCTCGCATTTATCTCCCAAGTGAAAGGCCCAGGAAATATGAGCTGCGGCTGGATACGGCCAACCCAGGCAGGCGGGGGAAGATCAGTGTCCTGCCGGAAGGGTGAGCTCCCAGGGTTCATGCCGCCCACGCATTCCGAACCTGATCGTGACCGCGTCTTTTAGGAAGATGGAATCCATGACAGGTGATTATTTTTGCTCTGCCACTTCATATCCAACATGATGGATTCGTCGCTTGTTAAGGGCCAGCTGTTGACAAGGACGGGTGGAAGGCAGCACGCAAAGATTTTGGCCTCTCTCTCCAGGATCTAATGGTGCTAAGCAGTGAGTTCCTTCACGGGGGACGGGGCCATGGACGGCCCGGGAGCTGGGGTCCTGGGGCTCTTTGGAACGCCAGCAAAACCTTGCAGCCGGTCTCCCGGTGTGACGAGTTCCTTCTGATCAGTCGGGGCTCCACGGCATGGCACTCCTCCAGGAGCCTGCCTGCCCAGCCGGGATGCAGCCTCCCTATGGTGTGTGTCACGCCTTCTCCTTGAGACACTTTGCCTTCTTGCCATGCGTTTATTGATCATCTGTGGTGACTCGTTCAGCACCCATCTCCCAGTGACTGCGAGCTTCCTGGGGAAACCCCACAGCCTATCCCACAGGAAGGATCGATCGGTATTCGCCAATGGGCTGCTGACACGATCTGTGCAGAATGGAATGGGAAAAGCTGGGATCGTGAGCAAATACAGCCCCCACTGCCGCTCTGTGCCATTCTGACCAGTCCAGACCAAACGGGAGTGGCTGGCGTGCACCAGTAACCTCAAACCGGCGCCTCCAGCCTACAGGCCACAGGTTTGGCACAGGGAAGGGCAGGCAGTGCTGTGAGGGATCCGTGAGTGCCTGCCGGACCAAGTGTTACCTGCATTTAAATTTTTATCATGAAACTTCACATGCATAAGTAGGCAGAGTCCTTGGGCCAGCACGTGCCTATCAACCACATTCCCCAGCGTCAGACTCGGCCACAGGCCCACCCTGCAGGTCACTGCTCTCCTTCATGCTGAAATATGCATCTTTTAAAAGTGTGGGCATTTTCTCGCAATAACAGCAAAAACATCTTTAGAGAGTGTGCCCTGCCTGGCCTGCATGAGTTGGATTATCACTTCTTAAAGTGTGTGCGATAGCCATGATCCGTTTTCTAACGCACGGTGTTACAATTCACCGAAGGCATTTTTGTCAGGATATATTTTAATTCACAGATACAAAATGTATAACAGCTATCCTGGAAGGTCTGTGATGTTCTTTGACGCCATACGTGGGAAACTCCAATTTAAAACTCCATTTCAGCCACGCCCAGGACGGTTCCCCGTGTCCATTCGTGACAGACATTGCCCCGGGACACATCAGACAGGAATGGGGCTCTTTTCCTTCGCTTTGTTCCTTTGCCATCTCCCACTGAGCTGTCCCTGGGCAAACTGGAGCCAGACAAGAGGGGGCAGACAGGTGGCACGGGGTCGATGCCACAGAGCGTGATGGGGGTGAGAAGAGTACAGAATTGACTTTGGCTTCTAAATTGTTTAGAAAGATGGATTCAGATGTATGGCACGTGTCAGAATACGCGGTCCTCACCTGCTGCTGCCGTTGGCCAACGGTGTGACACAGCCGCCAGGAACCCCAGGTTTCAGTTCTGCCATTTACAAAATGATGCTAAGAATTCTACCCTCCCTGGCCCCTCTCCTGAGGTGAAAGAGCCAAACGACCCAGCCTGGGGAAGTGTTCGCAAGCTGTTAAGCTCTGTGCATACACCAAGAGCTAGGATGCCCTCCCACACTCAGGCCTTTGTAAAGCTTCCTCTCTGTCCTCCAGCATCCTGGACCTTTAGCAGCAGCCTAGCTGCCCCCTCCCTGCCTCTCCGCCTGCTCTTTCCTCAGCGTCTCAGCAGGAGCATCTGGGCCCCATGCAAACGAACCCCATCAATCAGCGGCTTTGCCCGGGACGCCGAACACCTTCAGCAGCTGCCCTCATTCTAAGACGACCAAATGGCCATCAAACGGCTGGAGCCTAACCCCCACGCCCAGCACAGCCCCGAGCCCAGCAACTGCTGCCACATGTGCAGTGGTGTCAAGCGCAGGGGCTTGTCTCCGTGCCCGCGTGCTGCTAGGTGCGTCTCCTCTCATCCCAGAACCACCGGGCAGGGCTGACGAAGGCCCCGTATTCAGGCCTCACTCCGGAGACGGTGGGCTGGAAGCCCTGGCACTGGGCTCCGGCGTTTGCTGGAAGCTGCCCAGAGCTGGGAACTAGTTGGCGAGAAATGCATCAACCAAATCAGTCACTGGATAAAAATCATTTTCTAACCAAAAAAAATTAGTAATATGGAAAGTTTATCCAGAGGGACACTGACCCACAAAGGTCAAACAGAACCACCACTGGCCTCCAGCCCTCAGTGGAAGAGACTCCGGTGGGAGGAGGCCCCTTGAGAGCTCAGCCGGCTCTCATCCGGACAGAGATCCCTGGTGGCCATGCCGCTGGCTATGGGACAGGACTGAGCTTTCTTCCTGGGCTACTTTTGCTCCTTGAGATTTGGGTTTTTTCTCTGGAGTGTTCCTGCTGGGACGCCCCAGGTAGGTGAGCTTGAACAACAGAACCACATCATTGCCACGGACGAATCTCGAAGCCAGCAAAGCAATTTGCAGAGTGCAGTGTGCGACGGGAAACCATTTATACACAGCATAAAAACATGCACAACAACATTTCATATAGTTTTCTGGATGAATCCACCAAATATAAAATATAAATTCATGCCAAGATATAAAAACATGAATAGGAAGGATAGACATCAAAATCAAGGCATTGGTTAGGCCCAGAGGAGGAAGGGTAATGGGACCGGGGAGGGGGAGAGACAGAAGACTGGCAATGCATCTGAAGCATTTTCTTTTTACCCAAATAAACAATGGAAAATGTTAATGTTGATTAAATCTGGATAGTAGTAAGTGCATGGTTAATAGTTATTTCTTGCTCTGTCTTCATCTGTATGGTTGAAATATTTCAAATTTTTAGAAGCACAGTTTCTTACTGAGCTGGACTTTACATTTTAGATCTTTTGGATTTTAGATATAAATGAAGGATTTTACATGTCTCTGCTGAAGGTCACCACTTTGGACCCTTCATTCCAACTTACTAAAATTCATTTAGTTCATAAACATTCATTCCAGCACCTCTCAGGTCCCAGGGTGTGGATTCCCAGAGATGCACCGGGCCTAACTGTCTACTGTCACTTGAGTCATTCTTTCCTCACCCATCTCATGAGAATTGCTTCTGGGCTTTGTGAATTCTACTGTTTGACGAGAGGATTTTGTCCTCAGCCAAGTATTTGTAAAAATGGCAAGTCTGTTGTACAGCAATGTGCATGTGGTTAATACTTCAGCCCATTTGAAAGTGGTTAAGGTGGTAAATTTGATGGTACGTATATTTTACCACAATAAAAAAACAGTGAGTAGGCCGGGTAAGCACAGAGCCCTGTGGGAGGCTACTAGAAACGTCTCTGCAGATTAACTCTGCCATCCTGAGTCCGTGCACACATAGGCATGCATGCTTGTACACACTGCATTTCACAGGCAGTAACATGGCCCCGGTTTTAGATGCTCAACTCAGCAAGAAAAATGTCTTGAAGCGTTTCTAAAGTGTTTGCTGAGTTAGTCAAAGGGGGAAAAAAATTGTTGAGCATAGATTTTTCCATGTCCACTAGGAAACCTAAGTGAGACTATTAAGGAGGAAAGGGAACCCTCTGCCGGCCTCCTTTTGGGGGAAGTTTTCCCTCTTGCTGTTCATGGGGTCAGGTCTGCACTGGGTGCTCTGAGACGCCAGTACGGATGGCTTCCCAGGTCTTTCCCACTTGATAAAGAATCCCACCGTGGCAACTCTTTAGTCATCTCCTGTCTCCTCCTCCTTCTGCATTTTCATTTTATTTACAACTCATCTTTTCCTGTTTGTTTCTCTTCCCTATGCTACTCCATCAATATTTAGGTTCTAAATTGCTGTTCTTGCGCTGTTCGGCCAGAATACTTCATCCCAGTGAATCGCTTGTAATTTTATTCACTCACCGCCAAGATTCTCGGCCCTGGCTGCACATAGAACCTGGGAAGCTTCTAAAAGGTACCCCGGCCCCAACCCAGATGAATTCAGTCAGCGTCGGGGGCAGGGCCCAGGTGTGAGCGTTTGTCCAAAGCTTCCCAGGAGACAGCACTGTGCAACCAGGGTTGAGAAGTGCTGATTTCTTAGGCATTAACTAAATCCTTCTAGGCACCGAGATGGCGCTTTCTACGGGGGTGACACGGAGGCCTTCCTGGAAGAGGTGGCATGTCAGTGTGGCAGGTTGCACTTCCCAGAGCACAGGCGCAACGCCCATCCTTCACGCTCCCCTGCCGAGGGACCATGGTGCTGCTTCTCATGTGGCAGGTCCACTTCTCCCCACCTTGAACCTGGGCAGCCCCATAATTGCCCTGACCTGCTCCCACCCCGAGCCCTTCCCTGGGCTTGGCATCCTCTGGGTGGAGTCTCTCCTCCAAGGGGGTTGGTCCACTTTATCTGAATTATCGGAGTCGGGAGCGCGCAGTTGCTGGTAGGATTCCTCCTCTGCCCTGTTACTGTCCACTGTGGCGACGACCCTTTCCTTCCTGTGAAGGGTTTTTGTGTCCTTGCCTATTTTTCCTTGGTTGTCTGGCTGGAGGTGTAGTGATTGCGTTGAGCTCTTCCAAGAAGGAGCTTTAGGTTTCGCTCATCTCTATCATTTTCCTGTTTTCGGTTTCAATGATTTCTGCCCATTTTTTATTGTTGATTTTCTTCGGCTGCCTGAGGCTCAGACCCCTCTGCCCCCTCCAGGTGCCTAAGGCAAGGTTAGACTCTCCCTTCCAGCATCTGCCTTTAGCTCCATCCATTTCCCTTTGGGCACTGGTTACATTGAACCCCGACATCACGCTGCAGCCCAGTGTCTTTGGTAAATTTGATTTCTGTTTTCATTTAGGTCAATGTATTTTTCAAAATTTCTCTTGGGACTCTTGGACCCAAGGTGATTTAGGAAAGAGCTGTATCTTCCTCCCTTGGAAGCTCCTCAGAACCCACAAGAGGGGAGGCCCAAGGTGCACGGAGAGGCCAGGCATGGACACTGGCCGAGCCCCAGCGAGTGGCCACGCTCAGCCACGTAGCGCACCCCCAGGCTGGCCAGCCCCACTGAGCCCTCAGGCGGTGCTCTGGCCATGCTCCAGCTGCTCATGGGCCAGATTCATGAGCTCCACCCGCCTCCAGACCTGAGGCAGGAACGCTAAGGTGTCGCTTGAAGCCGCTGACTTAAGCCGTCAAATGAAGCAGCGCTGGGTGACTCAAACAGCCCCTGGGGACTGCGGGCCAGTCACTCAGTTGAAGGGGACAGTTAGGACCTCCCCAGCCTCGGGGACAGCAGGCCAAGTCCTGACTCAAAAGAGCCAAGCACAACCGGAGCGGGGCCTGGAAAGAAAGCTCCTGTGAGCAAAACACCATTCAGTCTCCCAACAAAGCAGCAAAATCAGGGCAGAAAGTCATGCTTCCAATGTTTCCATATGGTACCTTGTGCCCAGTGCTTAGGAAAACCAATGGGAACGTGACGCTCTGGCCCAGCTCCAATTCGGAGTCTTTGCATCTTTGTGTCTCCCGCTGAGAACCCACGGGCTCCCCACATGTATCGTTTGGAGCTCAGGAACCGGCCGTTTTCCCTCTGGGGTCTGGGCTGAGGGTGTGGCTGGCATCAGCTTTGCTCAAGGTGTTGGAACATGGATTTTAAAAGTCGTTCCTCCCACTTCCCTTGAGGGAAGTTTCCTTGTTTATGACCCAGTGACACACCAGTGATGACCATCTCTATTCTAAGAAGCAGCGCTTGGCATCTGCTTCCGAGCTGGGAGCCCAGGACAGGAGTGCACGTTAAGGCCTTCCCTAGCACCGTCTATAGGCCTCTGGCTACCGCCATGGCGAGCTGTGAGCTATGTTCCAGCTCAGAGCCCAGATTTTCCCTGGTGATCCCCACCCCTGCCCTAATTGGAAGGATGGAGCTAACTCCACTGCTTCTGAGGCGTCCCTGCAACTCAGGTCTGGCCCATCAGAGTATCGCTGACTCCTGCCTGTGGCCAACGGGGCCAACCAGTGTCAGACTCATTTCCAGGACTTCTGTGGAATGCGAATGTCACAAGGGGCTCAGGGGAGCAGGAAAAAAAACGAAGCCAACGCGAGAAGAAGCAGAGACGGCTCGAGATGAGCCCTGGAGACATGGCGTGAGCCTGATCCCCGGGCTTGGGCCTGCTCATGGTCTCCTCATTCTGAGGCTGCAGGCAGTCAGTGGGGCTCAGCCAGTGAGTTTGGTTTCTGTCGCTCATAACTGGGGAATCCCTGTTAACACCCCACGTGTAGGAAACGTTCATTGATTGGAACAAAGCTGCTCATCACTAGGGAGACTGCGTTTCCCCATTTCTGGGCAGTCCTGGGGTATATTGGGGTTCTGGAGTCATTTTTAATAGCACAACCACTTACACTCAAGCTCTCCTAGTTAGGTGGCAAATTACATGGTTGCTGTTTTAGTTACCGGTCACTGTATAAAAAAAAAAACCCCAAAATTTAGTGGCTGAAAACAACCACTCTCTTATTTGCACACAGTTGAGTCTGGGCTGGGTTCTTCTGTTCTCTTGAGGGTGGGCGTCTGTGTGGCTCCATTTAGCTGGAGGGCTGATGAGCTGGGCTCAACTGGGACTGTGGGATAGTGTCTCAGGGACCCTCGGAGCTACTCCCTCCCCACGTGGCCTCTCCCGCAGGTGGCCAGACTAACATGGCAGCTCAGGGCAAAAGCAGAGGCTGCCAGACCTGCCAAAGCTTAGGCCTGGAACAGCCCCAGCCTCCCTCCACCACCTTTATTAGTTAAGGTGGTCACAGTCCAGCGCAGGGTCAAGGACTGAACGAGTGGGGGATCTCTGCAGATGTGGGGAGAGTCCCCCGGGAGCCGCATCTACCTCCTGGCTGGAGCCAAACAAGAACCTGGGTCGCCTCATACCAGGGGTGTGAGCACAGAGGGCAACAGGCACGCCACTCCTACCTGTCACTTCTGGACTCAGAGAAATGGATTCTGGGCTCCTTCCTCAAAGTGCCAGGCCGCACTAGGAGCATCTGAGGGGGTGCCTAGGCCCCACCAGACCCAGCGAACGGGAAGCTGCATTTTGGCAAGCTCCCCGGGGCACTCAGCCGCACCCCGAGGCGTGAGAAGCAGCGCTCTAGGCTCCGCACTGTCTCAGACCTCGCTGCAGGTTTGCCCAAGGAGGCCATAGAGCTAGGCAAAAGCCACCACCATCGTCCCAACGACAGGCTCCTACGATGCGCTCTGGCATCAGGGCCACCCTGTCTGCACCCGGACGCACACCCCAGGGGACAAGGCTCCTGCTCACACCCAGCAGGGCCGAGGAGCAGCTCGCTCAGGACGACTCTCGCCTGGTGCCTCCCGAGCAGTTGTGTGACCGCCACCTCCCTGCTCTTCAGTATCCCTTCGGACAGGGGGCGCAGGGTGGGTGGCTGTGTGCCCCACAGGCCCGCCGACCCTAAGACTCTGGGAAGGCAGGAAATCCCGATTTAGATACGTGGCTTCGGAAACTGGCAACAGAGAGAGGGTGGAATCCGGAAGGCCCCCACCACTGTGCACACGGCGTCTAGACGCTGAAAAGCAGACCACTGAGGCAGGAAGGAGAGAAAGTCCCCTTTCTCGGCAATCACCTTCCGGGAAGCCATGACCACACAGATCTCAGCAGAGGCTCACCCTGGGGCACGCCCAGCCCGACTGTTATTGTCCCCTGGCGGTTCGGGTCCAAATACTCACACACCCAACCTAGTGCTTCCTCCGTGATAACCCCAGTAGCAGGAGCTGCCCCCGTGTCATCCTGCACAAACAGGTGATGTTTATTTACAGCGTGTAACAGAGCACCATCTGACCATGCCAGCTGAGAGCAACAGGGGCTGATAAAGGCGGCTTATCACACAGGATTAGCAAATGGTCTTTTCTCTTTGTTTGTTTGAAGTTCGGTATTTGGACAATAGCTGTGAGCCCCAGTGCCATGTGGCCAAGTTTAACAGTGGCCACAGAGATAGCCTGATGGCCGGTGAGGATGAAACAAGGAGTGGGCGGCCCACGCTGTGTGCAAGGGGCGTCCAGGGCAGGCATGACCAGGCTGAGTCCTGACAACAAGACCCAAAGTGTGGATTAAGGAGCCGGTTTGGCTTCAGACAAAACAGCCATGAAGCACAGCCTGTGCACAGGACCAGGCTTCTCAACCTGGGCTGCACATGAGACCCACCCAGGCACCTTCCCAGCGCTGGGCCACACGCTGGGCAGCAAAGTTGCATCTCTCGGAGTGGCCCGAGGCCCACCTTTTTAAAGGTGGTCTGAGAAGCTGTGCCCTAGAGCCCTGGTCCTCAAACTTTGATGAACCGTCCAGCTGCTCAGGGACCTGGCTAAAGTGCAGATTCCCACTCAGAACATCTGTGTCTGTGACACCCTTTGGGGCTGCCTGTGCTGCTGGCCCGAGGACCACAGTTTGAGTGACAAGGCTAGCTGACTGTCATTCACTGCCTTCAGCACCACCCCCCACCCCACCCAGCACTGCACAGAGCTAACAGACGCGGGGAGGGGGCGAGGTAGTGGGCAAGTCACCCCTGGTGAGGCAGAAAGGAGTGCAGCTGTAAGCAGGGGGCCCACCGGCCGTGAGGCAGGCCACCCTCCAGCAGGTGCCTGGGCCCACAGGCCCCCAGAAAGTGACATCTCATGGGGAGCTCTTTCTGAAGCATCTTTTTTGGGGTATTTCCCGTGCCCTAACATTCTCCCATTTCAAGTGTGTTACAGTCAAGGGTTTTCAGCTGTGTAGCCATCATTGCAGTCAAGAATCGACAGGTTTCATCGCCCCTGGGGGTGCTCTCACAGGCTGCCTTCTTCACGCCAAGGCCAGCGCCGCCTGCAGGAGGAGTGCAGCATAAGACTCCAAAGGAGCCCAAGCTGAGCCCTCTTGGAAGCAGGGGCAAGGGGCGGGGAGGACATTGATTATCACCAACTCCAGGAAGCCCTCCATGATGCCCCAGGCCAGATTACATTCACTTCCTCTTTGTTCTCCAAGTGCCCTGGTCTTCTTCCACACCTGTTAACCTCCCCCGCCACGGGGGCAGGCGTCCCACGGGGCAGGGCCTGTGTCTCTCGCCTCTGCAGCTCACATGTGGCCCTGTGGCAGACCACAGTGGGTAGAGCGAGTGCTGGGGGCATGCACAGAGACCCCACTCTGCTGTAGCGTGGATGTCTGGTAATGGGCAGGTGTGCTTTTTCAATCTGTCCTGTGATCTTAGTAGGAAGAACACCGAACTACCACCCAGTTGGCTTCATGTCAAGTTCACAGTCAGCCCCTTGCGTCCTCATCTGTGAAATAGAGAGGGGACCCCTCCAGGGCACACAGCCCCCCCAGGGGCTCTATAACCCAGAAGCACTGAGGATCAGCCCTCCTCTGAGTCAAGCTGGGAGCAAAGAGTGGAAAATAAAGGTTGGAAAGCTCTAGCTGAATATAAAGAATGGAGAGCCCCTTGAAGCTGGAGCTGCCTTTAGGAAGTGAGCCTCTGTACTTGGTGACCAGAGAGAATTCAGGCAAACGATCTTCCCAGGATGTTAGACGGGAGGCGTAGGTGACCTTGGAGAGCGTCTTGAACCCATGCTTCTGTGGCAGTGTTCCTATGTGTGAGAGACGGAATCTCACTGAGCACCTGGCAAGCTGAGCAGGAGAATGACAGGCCCATTGATTCAGGTGGGGGCCTGACAGCGAGCTGGCTCATCACACCCGCGCCCACGGAGGGCCCAGCCACCCCTTCACGGCTGAGCACTGCGGCAAGCCCGGCAGGCGTTCCTGGGGATTTGGTGTAGGGTGGCAGTGTGCCCAACTAAAATCTACGCTCTCCAGAATGTGTTGGTGGCGGCAGTTGCTGGGTAGGGGTGTCAGAGAGGCATTTAAAATGAGAAAGACGTTGGTCTTTTGCTCTTCGCCCTCTCCCCCCTGAGGGCCTGGAATCGTGGGAGCCATGCCCTGAGAATGACAGCAGAGGGCAGGGCGTGAGGCCCCAAGGCCCTGGGCCCCTGGAGCTCTCTGAGGCTGGCGCAATGGCCCCGAGGTACCTACCGCCCGACAGTTCGGCAGGAACAAGCAAACAGGAGCCCTGATTTGTCCCACGTGCACTCCAAGGTGACAGTCCCTCTTTCCCACCCTCTGCCTTCATCTCCCCGGAAGCCTGGCCCCACAGTCGCTGCTTCCACCCGGCAGCCAGGGCCTGAGGGGGCCTGACCACCGGGCTGTCAAGCAAGGCGGCGCATGTGCTCTTGAGAAGGACTGGGGACTGGGCCCCAATTCTGGTGGCTGCTTTCCCTGGCTCCCAACAGAGCCGACCTCACAAGCCAGACCTGCTCGCCAAGAAAGGCCCAGCCTGGTCCCAGAGGGGGAGGTGCCCAGGGTCCCAGGCAGCGAGTGTGGGAACATGGGTGTCAGGACGCACATGTGGCGGGGTGGGGTGAGGGGCTGGCGGGCGGACTGCTGGCTGGTTTGATGATTCTCTGTATCTTCTATGAGAGAAGGAAAAAATCCTCCTTCTGAAACAAAACCCCCCATGAAAAACACTAAAATATTCATTTACAGACTCAGAAATCAGACATATTTGGCTGGTAAGAGCATAGTTTCCATCTGACATAGGACAGCTGACAAACAGACAGGAACTCCTCTGCCCTCCCGCCTGCCACCCCCTTCCATCTGCACAGCGACACTGCTTTCTTCAGTTGTACAGTTATCTTTTTATATGCACAACACTCATATCTTGTCCCGTTTGAAGCTCACAGCGTCTCCGTGATGGCCCTCTGTCCCCGCGCGGGGCCGAAACGCCACCCTGTCACAGCACAGAGCCAAAGCCGGGCAACCACAGTCATGGGCTAGTCCAGCAGTTTGACCCTAGAACTGAAAAGTAGGTTTTTTGATCAGCAGATCAGCAGAGTTGATAGGCAGCTGCTGAGAAGATGGAGGAGAGCCACGTGGTCCAGAAGTTAGCCATGAACACAGAGCATGAATGCTGTGGGGGGCAGTCGCGCAGAACCACCGACAGCCCACCTGCCTGAGAGCGGCAGTCAGGGCCACCCAGGCTGGGACACACTCCACCCGCGATGACTCTAGACGGGCCGTTCAGGGCCCCTGGAAACCACCGAGCGCTGCCCTGCAATTGCCCGGCTGACGTCAGGAGGAAGCCTGCAGGCCGAGCAGGGGGGCGCTTGCTGACCAAGCTGGGACAGGCGTTGGCTGGAAGCCTTTGGCAAGGCCAGAGTCCAGCAAGAGTTGAGTAAGTGTTATGTCCACTTCATTTATTTCTATGTGAGCTCCTCATGGCGATGAGAAATCACTATTCCCATCAACGGCCACGCTGTAAATAGCTCTTTTAAAACAAGGTAAAGTAAAAGCAAAAAAAGAAAGCCGATTTAAAGAAGTATGAGATGCATGATAATAGCTCAAAGGGAAGGGATACAACAACGTGTGAAGCGGGAACAGCCATGCCTGAAGTTTGGGAAACAGGGTTTTCAATCAACCCGACTGAACGAAGGAAAAGTGACACAAGAACACACAGCAAGAGCCTACTATCATCAAGATTTTAACTTGTATTTTCAGTTCTCCCTGTCATGTGAGTTATAAGGCGCTAACAGGGCTACGCCTGGAAAGGAGCGGCGTCTCTAAAGGGCCGTCGTCAGAGGTAACTTTCATGCTTTATGAAGTTCTGAATTTTGGAAAATTTGTTCTAACACTAACATATTCATACATTATTTGTAAAACTTAAATCATATACAGAACAACAAAAAACCTGCACTTAAGGGGAAATCCTGATTGGTCCCCATCTGCAGAATGGGTCAACCGAAGAGGCGGCCGGGCAGTGTGGGAAAGGGTCTGGGGCTCGAGAAACCTGGGTGTTCATCCAAAGGCTGCCACTAATTGGGGATGTCATCTGCTCAGGCCACTTACCCTCGCTCTGACTCAGTGTCCCCATCTGTAAGATGGGAATAGTGATGCTGTCCTGCAGGAGTTGTGCGATTCAAACAAGCGCTCTCCTGCGTGTGCGTGTGGGTGTACAGGGTAACACGGAGGATCGCAGCGGCGTCTGAGGAAGGCGTTCCCCGCTGGGGAGGCTGTGAGCCGGGGCAGTGCAGAGACCGGTAGGGACATCCTTCTGGAAGGCTACGTGACAAGGAAAGGTGGGCCTGCGTCAGCCTGGGGCCTGTGCAGGGCGTTGCTTGCTCACCCTGCATTCATTCACCATTTTTTAAAGGAGAGGGTTTCACAGGAGAATATTTCAAAGAACTGGGCAGCAGGTGGGGTGATCTCCAGGGCTGGTGCCATCCCCTGCTGGTGACCACAGGGCCAGGCCTGCTGCGGTGAGGGGAGGGGCAGTTCCTGGAACTCGAGGGGAGCCTGGACAGGGCAGGAGGCAGGAGCCCGGCTTGCTAGCTGGGGGTCCAGGGCTTCGGCTGACCAGACAACCTGGAAGGAGCCAGGCAGCACACGCCGAGCCTGCTCCCGTCCCTCCCTCTGCTCTCCTCCTGCGCTCCCTGCTAGCCAAACCCAGCTGCCCTGTGCCCTGCAGGCCACAGTACAGGGTGGGCATCTGAAGGCACAGAGCACCAAAGCCCAGCAGTCTGCCCCAAGGCAGATTTCTGGTTTCAAGGTAAGTATTTCCTTCCCCTTGTGGCCAAACTTCCCCACCCTGCCCCGCATTTCCTGCTCTCAGAGACTTCCTGCGAGCTAACTGACCACTTCCCCCTGCCTCCAATCTCTCTCCAGCCCTTATCTGCCCTGGACCTCCTCCTCCGCTTTGGTTCCCAGATCCCACCCCCCAACAAGGACCCCCACCCCCTCCGGGACCTGCCACCCGGACACCTTCGGCACCCGCCCCAGCAAGACCCACCCAATGGGCAGGGTCCCACTCCAGGCTGCTGTTTCTCTTGTGAAACTCGGGGAACAGCCTCAACATCTTCTGTAGCAAAATGACCCATGGTGTCATTTGGAAAACATGTTTTCTAACCGGGCGTGGCATCATCTCTCGGGGTGCTGTCTAACTGCCTGGAGCATCTCCAAAATTTCTCTCCATGCTCTGCGGCTGATCGGTTCAGCACCTCATCTTTGCCTGGTTGTTTAAAAAAAAAAAACAGGCCTTTTCTTTTTTAAGGAAACATTAAAAACAATTGACATAGCTGCCGTATATTAGACATCCTCATAAACATTTTCCTAATGCCGGCTCCTTATCATGAGACTCCGTGTATGAGCTCTGGCCTGGTCCTGATGGCGCTGGGATTCACCCAACATCACAGAGCAAAGGGCAGGGTCGGGACTCCAGCCCAGGCCTGTCCAGCCTCACAGTGGCAGAGCTGTGAACCCGACAGTGAAAGATACAAATAAAAAATTAAAAAACAAAACAGGAAAAGAATGTCCAAAAGCCAGAGAGCCCACAGGTGAAGAGAGAACAGCTGGAGGAGGATAGAAATCAGGAGCAGCACGAGGTGGGAAAAAGACAGAAATCTAAGAATTGATGAAACCCTGAAAGGAAGCGTCATGCTGGACGTGGGCCTTCTCCCCCTCCAGGGCCCTTGGGTGGCGGCCCCTCATTCCCACTGAAGAGCCTGGTGCTCGACAGTCAGACCAGGTGGTACAGAGTCCCAGCATCGGGTGGGCTCGTGCTCACCTCTCAGCCCCTCTCCTGCCCCTCCGGGCCACTCTCTCTGCTGCCAGGACACTTTCTACAACGCGAATGCGACTTGCCCCATCCCAGCTGCACATTCCCCAGTGGTGCCCACTGTGGGCCGGACGCAGTCCCAGCTGCCCCTGGGAACCCTGCAGCCGCGGCCCCCCATCCCTCCCTGCAGAGAGCCAGGTCACCTCTGCTGGGTGTGGGGTCACTCTCCCATGCACCCCTGCGTGAGCCGCCTGCCTTAACCCTTCTCGGCGCTGAGGACGTTCTTGGGCTCCTTGGAGGCCACTCCAGCACGGACCCCTCATTCCTTGCCCTGCAGCGGCACTGCTATCTCTGCGGTCGGCCACGTACAGGGGCACTTCAGGTCGGCTCCAGACCATGACAATAAAGGGAATGTCTCAATAACCAGTCAAGTGCATATAAAAGTTATATATGTAGTCTATGAAGTGTACGCTAAATAGCATTATGTCTTTAAAAAACCCAAACAGACCTTAATTACAAAATACTTTATCGCTAAAAAATACCCTCATCTGAGTCACAGCCTTTTTGCTGGGGGAGGTCCTGCCTCCGGGCTGGTAGCTGCGGACTGCTCAGGGTGGGCGCTAAGGGCGCGGGTGGCCGCAGCAGTTCCCTAAAGTCAGACAACAGTGATGTTTGCTGTGTTGATTGACTCCTCCTGTCACGATGATTTCTTAGCCTGCGATGCTGTTTTGGTAGCATTGCACCCACAGTAGGACTTCTTTCAAAACTGGAGTCAGTCCTCTCAAACCTGCCGCCGCTTTATCAGCCGAGTTGATGTCAGATTCTACATCCTTTGCTGTTGTTCCAGCATCCTCCACAGCACCCCCGGATAGACTCCATCTCAGGAACCCACTCTCTCTGCTCGTCCACAAGCAGCAGCTCCTGCTCCAGGGAGTCTGATCCTGGGGTGCAGCGGTTCAGCCCACCCTCAACCTCCCCACTCGGGTTCCCTTGCTGTTCCCACCACACCTGCAGCGACTTCCTCCCCTGAAGTCTGGGACCCCCACAGTCACCCACGAGGGCTGGAACCAGCTTCTTCCAAACGCCTGTTAACGCTGATGTTGTGACTCTTCCCAGGAATCATGCATGTTCTTCATGGCATCTTGAATGGCGAGTCCTTTCTGGAAGGCTTTCCGTTACTCTGCCCAGACCCATCGGAGGAATCACTGTCTATGCAGCTATGGCCCTAGAAATTTTATTTCTTAAATAATGAGACTTGAAAGTCTAATTCACTCCTCGGTCCACGGGCCGCAGAGTGGGTGTTGAGTCAGCAGCATGTCGACAGCATCAGGCTCGTGGTCCGTCTCCATCAGAGCTCGTGGGTGGCCGGGCGCACTGCCCGTGAGCGGTCACGTTTTGAAAGGAATCTTTTTTTCTGAGCAGTGGGCCTTAACAGCTGGCTTAAAATATTCAGTAAACCATGTCACAAACAGATGTGCTGTCACCCAGGCTTGTTGTTCCATTTCTAGAGCACGGGCAGAGTAGATTCAGCATCATTCTTGAGGGCCTTAGGATTTTCAGGTTGGTAAATGGGCACTGGCTTCACCTTAAGGTCTCCAGCTGCATCAGCCCCTGACAAGAGAGTCAGCCTGTCCTTTGCAGCTTTGAGGCCAGCAGTGACTTCTCCTCTCCAGCTATGAGAGTCCTAGATGGCATCTGCTTCTAACGTACGGCTGGTTCGCCTGCGCTGACAATCTGTGGTTGAGTGCAGCACCTTCGTTAGTCACCTGAGCTGCGCCTCCTGGGTGACCTGCCGCTTCTCCATCAGCACCCGCTGCTTCACCTGCACTTTTATGTTGTGGAGACGCTTCTTTCCTTAAACCTCATGAACCAACCTCTGCCAGCTTCACACTCTTCTTCTGCAGCCTCCTCCCCTCTCTCAGCCTCCATAGAACTGAAGGGAGTCAGGGCCTTGCTCTGGACTAGTCTCTGGCTTAAGGGAATGTTCTGGCTGGTTTGACCTTCTATACAGACCACTAACCCTTTCCCCATATCAGCAGAAAGGCTGTTTCGCTTTCTTATCACCCGCGTGTTCACTGGAGGAGCACTTTTAATTTCCTCGAAGAACTTTCCCTCTGCTTCACAACTTGGCTGACCGTTTGGTGCAGGAGGCCATGCTCTCAGCCCGTCTTTGAGTTTGGACACACCTTCCCCACTGTGCTTACTCATGTCTGGCTTTTGATTTAAAGTGAGAGACGTGTGACTCTCCCTTCCACCGGAGCACTTAGAGGCCACTGTAGGGTACTAATTGGCCTCATCCCAGTCTCAGGGAACAGGGAGGCCCGAGGAAAGGGAGAGAGACGGGTGAACGGCCGGTCAGTGGAGTCATCAGAACACACAACATTTGTCAATTAAGTTTCCTGTCTTCTATGGGAGCAGTTTGTGGCCCAGAACAATTATAATAATAGCATCAAAGATCACATTGCCATAACAAAGACAATAATAATGAAAAAGTTTGAAATATTGTGAGAATCACTGAAACGTGACACAGAGATATGCAGCGAGCAAATGCTATTGGAAAAATGGTGCTGACGGACTTGCTCAGCACAAGGTTGCACAAACTTTCAATCTGTATAGAACTCAGTATCTGCAAAGTGCAATATAATGAGGTCTGCTTGTATAAACCTATCTCCTCACTTACTTCCAGAACTCCATGAAGGCAGGGCCCACGTCCTGCTCATCTGTCTCTCCAGCGCCTCGCCCAGGAAGAGAATGGCAGGGCCGAAAGAGTGAAATGACAGAGGAGTCTGGTAAGATCTCCCTTTAGTACAGGACCCAGTGAATGCACATAAAAGGGGCTGCTGCCAAGGGTGGTGGATGGGGCTGGGAAGGCCTCCTGGAGGAGGTGATGGGCAAGCTGAGAGATGAGCTGCAGTCTCACGGAGAGTGGGAAGAGTGTGCTAGGCAGAGTGGAGGTTTTGGAGCATCAAGGAATGCTGCCTCTTTGAGTATGAGTTGAGGGGATGGTGACAGATGAGGGTGGACAGTAGGCGCAGACTGGGAGTCCTTGTGACAAAGTTTAGGCTTCGTGGTGAGAGCCATGGGGATAGCTACAGGTTCCTTCTACAGCAGGAAGTGGTGTGGTCAGGTCAGAAAGGTCACCCTGGCCACAGTGGGGAGGATGATTAGGAAGAGCGGAAGCTGGGCGCCATGTTTGGTAGGGCAAGTTGGGCACTGCACAACCCCATGGGTGCCACTGTCCCCTCTGTGGTGGCCATGGCTCTCAGAAAGGTCTGACAGCATCTGATGGCAGGGATGCCCATTAGCCAGTGCAAGACAAGTTAGTAACAGGTAGTGGGCATAGAACCAGTAGCCTAGCTGTGGATGCAGAAGGGAAGGGCTTGGATAGGTCCCAGAGATTCCGGCATGGGAAAAGGAGGGCTCTGACCTGTGCCTGGGAGTCCGCCCTGAGGCAGGACCTGCTAGCCAGCTGGTCCCGGAGTGTGTTCTCTGTGGGACCTGCGGGCTACATAGAGGTGGATCATCGTGACGCAAACCCAGTTTCAGCCTCAGGGCCTGAACTTGTATGGCTGTCTCCCAATGAGTTCCCAAGAAATTTGCAGAAGCAAGACATTTTCTTCTGCAGAAGACTTCTGTCTTCTTCCACTCTGGCCCTCTGTCACCGCTGTTGGGTGGCATGGGCACTCTTGGCAATTGGCTAAGGGAAGGGTGTGAAGTGAGGGCAGGGCGCTCGCAGCCACTCCAGCACAGTGGGCACACCACTGGCTGTTCTGCCACAGGGATGGCCTCCAGGATACTCACACTGCCCTGTGATGAATCACCTGGTGTTGTGACATGAAGGTGCAGATCCCACACCTGGACAAGTGAGATGAATGTGCCTCATGACACCGGGCACAAGAGGTATCCATGCTGGAAGAAATGTGAGGCTTGGAACACCCAGAGCCTGACACGGGTCTGCGGGAAACCCCTCCGAACTGATACGGGTGGTCGTGAATGGACGGTCTGAGTCACTTGGACTCACAGTCAGATGAAGTTCATTCTCAGCAGAAGTCCACTCGGTGGTGCACTGTAAACAGTGATAAGTGTGCCACAACCTTTTAAATCATTTTTGGTGGGAATGGCATATTTGATAACATATATGCCATTATAATTGGAATTTGGGGTGGCATTTTGGAATAGTTCAATAAAACAAACAAGACGTTACAGACTCCTAATTTGGACATATGTGAAGAGGATCTTCTTTTGTCACCCTGAAATTCTTTTATTAAAGAATCAAGTGACAGTGATTCAAATGGCGGCGTGAGAAAAAACGCAAGAGATGTTGGGAACAAGACAAAACACATCAACATAAAATAAATGTGCTGGATTAAATGTACCCGTTGGAAAAGGATTGACAGAGTGAACAACAAAATAAAAATCAGCTATATGCTACTTACAAAACACACACTGAAAGGATAGCACATATGTTTTTTAATTATATGCCATGCCAGTCATTATCATGGCAAATGTCAGTATATTGTTTACTTTGTCCCAGGACCTACCTTCAGCACTCTACAGGCTAAGTTCCATTTTCTATTAAAAATTTATTACAAATTATTAACAGAGTTTAAATAAGCTTTCCAAAGTCATACATTTTAAATGGTAAAAGCAAGGATACAAACCTAAGAATTATTTCCACCTAGTACTTGAGAAGAACTCATTATGCATAATAAAGATTTACTACATAAAAAAAAAGAATCAAGTGACAAACTGAGATAAGATATCAGAAGATAAAAAGATAAACACAAGGTGAAATGAACGTTCTGACATGAAGTGAATTATAACTGAAAATGTCCGGATTGTAACAAAAGAAGTAATGAGTTATAAGAGGTCAGTTTCAGGTAGAAGTAATTAATAAGCACTTAGATGGTTTAAAAAACTAATCAATGAAGAGAACTGAATCATATAAATACACTGCAAACATATTTACATTTCTTGGTAGATTGACATGAAATGACTGACATTAAGGAAGACAGTGTAAAACCCACAAATGAAAACAGTGATGGTACACTGAGTATTGTTTATTCAAAGGCCTTTTCATTTTACTAATTCTACAAGAAAACTTGTAATGACCTGAAATCTTACAGCTCCTGTATGAAAGAAATTCAACAGAAGTTCCCCCAAACATGACAACGGTCTTAAAAATTTTCCCACGAGCTGCAGTTGGGACCTGTGAGCCAGGGTGAGTGAGGTGTGACTAGGTCGCAGTGAAGTCAGAAGACTTTTTTCTGGGCTACCAACACACGCACACACACACACACACACACACACACTATAATCATATACACCAAAGGAAATCCTAACTCATCTTTCTATCCCCTAATGAGAATGTCACCAAAAGTATTGGCAATGGAGTCAGGCAGTTAATTAATATTATAATTATACACATATATCATTATAAAATATAGAATAATAATAATATGCTAACTTATGGAGTTAGTGGTGTCTGTCCCATTTGTCAGCTTTTTAAAATCTGCCATTTGTTAGTTTCTTTTCCAAATATTCATTTTTGTAACTACTTTTATATTTGCAATTTTGAATTTGAATTATTATATTTTGAATTATGTTTCTTAAAAGAGGATGCCCAAATTATATGAGGTTTGAGCCCAGAACACCTGAATCTTTGGGTGGGGGCCAGGACTATCCTTCTGTGATTTCAGACCGATGGGAGGCCGTGTGGGGAAAAGACCGGGGGGCAGTCAGGATGGCTTGCTCAGGCTCGGGCCTTGTGGGTGGCTCTGGCTGAACCCTGGGGCTCCGAGGGTGTACTCGGGGCCTGGTGAGCCTTTGCAAGTGGTTCGCTCATTAATATTTCAGAGCTCAAATCTATGGAATTGAAGCCTCCCACCCAGCGCTCTGTCCTCAAGCCAAAATAACACACTCTAAGCTCGGATACAGTTGAAAGTAAAACCACATGTTTTTTAGAGGTTTAAAAACTCGTTTGAAGAAGGGCAGAGGGTCAGGAAAGAAGGAGCTGCATTTAAGAAGATTGGCAGCCCTTGCATGGGGAAAAGACCCACTCAGAACGTGCGCTCTCGCCACCCTCGCTGCCCAGGTGGGGCCAAGCAGGCCCCTCAACGCTTCTATCTGCAGGTGACGAGGACACAGCCTCACAAGCAAGCTTCTGGGGCTGAGGCGAGCCTGGGTGTTTCAGGGTGGGGTGAGGGCTCGGCCAGGGGTGGGAAAAGTGGGGGACAGCTGGGAGAACTCTGAGCTGAGACCATCAGATGCACAGCTGGCCAGGACATTGGGGGTGACTGGCTCCATGTGCCTCTCACATGCCGAGGGGACAACTCCGGAAACCTGGAGCAGGTGCATCTTGCATGAAGTCACTGGAATTTAGGGGCAGAGCAGAGAGTGCAAATCTGCCTTTTCACAGAACCTTCGGAATGGTATTTGTTACATCGACACATGGTTAGCATTGGGATTTCCCACTGAATCTCCTGGCTGCTACTCCAAAAGGCTGTTTCGAGATTCTCCATCATCCACACGTTTGCATCGCGGGGTCCCACCCAGGGGGCCGTTCATAATGATTCATGACAACAGAGGTAGCACTGCTAAAACCGTCTGTGTTGTGCTTTACAGCTGAGGAACGGGTTTCTTCTGCACCATTTCATAAAATCCTCCCAAGAATCCCACTGCAGAGGTAGCAGTTCTCAGTTTTATAGGAGGGAAAACAGACTCAAAAATATTTTAAAAGTGAGGGGCTTGCTCAAAGTCACCTTGGTTAATAACAGGAAGCCCAGGACTAGACGCCAGTCCCCCTGATGTAGTTTCAGCATTTGGGGCTCCACTGCAGACTTGTTGGGGTGTTTCCAGTCATCTGATGACAGGGGGGACAGGTCGGGTGCTGGAGGGAATGCCTGCCCTCACCACCTGAAAAACACGCTGGTAGAAAAGATTGACAAGAGCCAGCCAGACAAGAGCCCCCGTGAGCCCCCAGACCCCGGCTTCAGGCCTGTGCCCAGCAGGACACTTGTCAGGTCAGGCGTCATGTTCTTGGCCCCTACCTGGGCCTCAAGATTTAAAGGAGCCCATTTTTCTTCCTCATGCCACCCACATCCCACTTGATTACAGCCATGTCCCACTTCCCAGTCTGAAACAAGCTTCTTTCTTCTGTTGCTTCTTTAATGTCTAGCTCACTCCGGGGTATTTTAAGCTCCAGGAGAACAGAAAGGTCCAGTCAAAGAGAACCCTATTCTGTCATCCGCCTCCACCCAGTAGCGTTACGAGTGCAGAGGACACTTCTACCATCTAGAGACCTTAGAGGGGACACTAATCAAAAAGGATGTCCTTGAGCATTACTATTCCACCCCACACCACGGAGGAGGGAACAGAGGGCCAGGTTGGAGTATCAGTTCTGTCCTTCTTTGCCATAGAACCAGGGACAAATGATGAGACCTCGCTTCCCCATCTGTAAAGAGGGTCGGACAGCAGTGCCACACCGCTGGTGGCTCTGAACACGAATGCGAACCTGAAAACACAGCCCGGCACCTGCCCCAGAGGCGGTGCTCAGTACACGCCAGCTGAAGAACAGAACTGGGCTCTGCAGACCAGCTCCGGAGCCTTCAGACACCATGTGGCGTTGTGTCCCTGGGACCGACAATTCCACGTGCCAACCTGACTGGGATCACAGGTGCCCGGGTAGCTGGGGAAACATGATCTCTGGGTTTGCAGAGATGAGCACTGAGTTAATAGACTGATTAAAGCAGACCACCCCCCGCCCCCAGTGCAGGAGGTATCACCTGACCCACAGAGGCCCCATCAGAACAAGAAGGTGGAGGAGGGACACGTTTGCTCTCTCCGAGCAAGTGGAGACACTGGCTTCTCTGCCCTGGGCCTCAGGATTTTGGTCTCAGTCGTGACTTACACCATCGGCTGCTTCCCCCACCACCACGACACTCGGGCCTTTACACACAGGCTGAACCACACCAGCCCTCCTGGGTCTCCAGCCTGCAAAGGCAGATCACACAACTTCTCAGCCTCCAAAACGGTGAGCCAGTTCCTGGAAGCAAGTCCTCACATCGGTTCTGTTTCTCTGGAGAACCACGACGAATGCGCTATTACTTCATGCTTAACCATCACTGGGCAACTGACAAACACCGTGAGCCAGCGTGGCCCCACCTTCTTGTCGAACGAATGTCTGCACAGGCGAGTGAATGAGTGAGGTCACGACTAGCTGAGTGGGGAGCCTGCCTAGATGTTGATTCTTCAGGGGCAGGCCGGTGGCCCAAAAGAAAGAAACAGTGGGGACTTGGGTGAGCATCTGCTCCTAACTGAAGACACCAAAAAATGAGAGTGTTGAAACATGGTGCTTACTAAATCCAGCTATCTCACTCAGGTCGTCCTACAGGCCACCTGCCTGCAATCTCTGATACGCTGCATGGGGTCACCTCTTTGCAGGTGACAGTTCTCAATGAGATTATTTCAGGTCCCCAACCCCTTATGCAGAATCCAGAACTTTCATGGATTTTAGAAAGGTAGTAGGGTACACACCCCCCCACATCATGGAATCTCCTCTGCAGGCTTGGGGCAGCCCTTTATCTCAAACCGTTCTCACTGAAAGATGGAGAATTCAACTAAGTGGCAGAAACAGAGACAAAAATGCATGTATGTGTTCAAAGCAGATTTTGTTGCTCATTGAGGTTTTTATTTAGGTTTTTGGTTTTTCAATGTTGAACTTGCTGAAAAGGTTTCCCGGATCCGGGCCACCAGGCTTTCCAATCAGTGCCAGGGCCTGAGTTCCTACGGTCCCGCTTCCCTTCGCTGGTGTGCGGCCTCCTGTGCGTCCCCCCCAGCACAAAGGCATCTCCTCTGTCCTCCTCTCATTGCTGACCTCTCCATCCCAGCTTTGGGGAGCTGGAGGCCTTTTTCTCTCTCTGTGCTTCTTGCAGGATTCAGGCTTGGAGTGCAAAGGCCAGCTTAGCTGCCAGCATGGAGTGTCAGCCCCAGATGAGTGCACTGGTAGGGTTGAGAAAGGTACTTCCATCAGCTGGCAAACTGGGCTTGGAATTCCATCTTCTGGTTCCTGTCCTGGGCCAATTGTCTCTGAGGAAAAAGAACAGCCCAGGGTGTCCGGGCCCAGACCGTACATCAGACTGACTTTGGCAAGGAAGGGGGTGGCCTGCATCCACACCCATCTAAAACCCTCTAGTCTTTGGCAATCATTTCTCCTGAAAGTGAAAACCCCTTTGTGGGAAAAACCTCATAAAAAAAGAAAAGCCCAACCAAAAAGCACATTGGTTTCTATTTATAATTTGGAGGAAGGAATTTCACACAGATTCAACTTATATATGAAAAAAAGAACCAGTTAATCAGAGGTGGATGTGTATCCCATTTCCTATTAGGTTTAAGTTTTGAGGTCACCGCTCAGCTCTTTGGAGATGGTTTCATTCAAAAATGACTTATTTATCGAGGACATCGGGGAAGGTGGTGAGCTGTGAGAGCGACAGGCATGTACCCGGGACCTGCCCTCCCCTCCCATTTAGGACTTGCCGGCTTCTCTCCTGGCATCGCAGAGCTACCAGCCGTGTCCACCACCCAGGAAACGTGTCACCTCACCTCAGACTGGGAAAGACGGTCGAAAGCAGGGCATGTTTTCATTTCTCCCTCACGACAGGAGAATTAAAGTCCAAGGACTGATTTCCAGGGAGGCAGAGCCGGGGAGGACAGGGAATCCCCAGCTGTTTTTTTTTTGTGTGTGTGTGTGTCTTTCTTCTCTCCTGCTGGCAAGTTTATGGAAAATGGCAATACCTTTGAATGAACTTCATCCTGTGGTAAAAGGCAGTCTCAAGGCTTGAGGAACCTGGGGAGATGTGAGGCTTTTGATGCCTCAAATGGGTCTGTCTGTCTGCGCATCCAGGGACATGAGGAGGTCAGCTCTGCTCACAGTCAGACGGTTTAGATCAAAGACGGCAAAGGGACGAGGCCGGTCATTCATCGTCGGCCGAAAACCTCCCAGCTGAGCTCTGGGATGTGTGTGGTGTTTCTGCGCGCGTCAGTGTAAACTCGCAGCAAGACAACTACAACGTTAGCAGTGAGAGCGAGCGTTGCCGAGCCGTCTGTCCTCCCTGGAATTCTCAGTCAACTGCTGGTGTAGGTTGCGTGGTGTCCCCCACAGCTACTGGAGGTCCCAACCCCAGTACCTGTGGATGTGACCTTATTTGGAAATAGGGGTTTTGCAGATGATCAAGTTAAGATGAGTTCATTAGGGTGGGCCTTGACCCAGTGTGACAGGTGTCCTTATGAAAGGGGGACTTTGGACACGGGGACAGTGTCACACAGAGGGAAGGAGGCGTGGAGACACGGCGGAATGATGTCTGCAGGCCAAGGAAGAGCAGAGGCCCCCAGAAGCAGGAGCGAGGCCTGGAGCACATTTGTCCTCAGAACCCTCGGGAGGAGCCAGTGTGCCGACACCACGGCCCCAGATGTGTGGTGTCTGGAGTGCATTTCTGTTATTTAAACCCCAGCTTGCAGCACTCTGTCGCAGCAGCCCCAGGGAACTGGTACAGCTCCCCAGGGTCTGAGGTGGGGGCCTTTATGATTTCTCCATGGATGCAGTGCTAGAGAAGTTTCATGGTGGCAGAAACGAAGGAATTTAAGCAACTTCCCCAAATCAAACAGCAGGTATGTAATACTGAGGAACTGAACTGAACTCCCTCTGACCCTAAAGCCCCGATCTGTCATATCACTCCACAGGTCCTGGTGAACACGTGTCCCGAGGGGGGTGCATGTGCCTTACCCACCCCCATCCCCTGCCACACCTGTGCACAAAGGCAGTCAAGGATGCTCGAAGGGGTCTGAGAACATGGGCAGGCCACTCGGCCCATCAGCAGCCATGTCCACATAATGACCCTGCGAGGAACCCAGCCAGGGCTCAGCCCCCTACACCAGGCTGACCAGGAGCCACTATGAACTGGAGAAAGAGCACATTGGGGTCTGGAGTTCTGGTGGTGCCCCAGGGTGCTCATTCTGTGGGAGGGCAGATGGTAGACGAAGGGCAGGGGAGGAAGCCTGTGCCATGGTGCCCACCACGCCCAGCCACGCGGGCCAGGACAGACATGGTGAGCTGGGGCTGGAGTGTGTCTCTATGACACCCTCAGTATCCAGGTTTCAGACCAGAGTGGAAGAGTTTGAACCTGTGCACATGAATGCTTAGAAGGGTGGAAAGGGAGACCACAGGCAAGGGGATGTCCTGCTCGGCTGCACAGAAGGGACCGAAGGGCCCGATGGGATGTTAGAATCAAGAGTCAGTGACTGACAGCGGCTGAGTAAGGAGCATCCTCTCCAGACTGAAATTTAGGGAAAAGGAGAACTTAGCAGGTCCTTTTCACATACCCACACCCTCTGTCGGCAACAGTGACAGACACAGTACCAGGATGATCATTACTCATGCCTGATGGCTGCCCCCACGCGTGATGGAGAGGACTTTGCCTTTAGCTGGCTTTTCCCCAAAGGGGATGCTGACTTCCCAGACTGGCATTTCGGTCATACACACGAAAGAGAGGCAGGTCTAGTTTCTGTTTCAGGAGAGAGGCAGGGGAGCAGCTGTGGTGGGCGGCAAGGATGGACGGGACAGCAAGAGGAAAATGTAAAAATAGATTGCTTTGGCCCGTTTGTGCTCTTATGCTGGTTGGTGGATGCAAGTTAGCAATTTGGGTTATTTTTAAATTCGTCTGGTTACCGGACTCAGACTCTCTGATGACTGCCTTGCCCTGAGACTGGACCATGCGGGCCATGGCTTGTGTACACAGTGCCCATGGGTCGCTTCTGAATTCCATCGGTAAGGCAAAAACCACATGTGGTGAAGGGCACTCTTGAAAGCCATTGAACTTGCCCTTGAATGGCAGGACTTGAGTCCTTAAGAAGCTCGAAAATCTAAGAAGTTAGTTCTTTTGTGTGTCTATAAAATTTTGGCCATGGATTCCCTTCCCCTGGGGCTGGTCTAGTTAAAACAGGAGGAAAGGAATTTAAAACCTGATTTCTTTTCAAGCACATCTAATCAGATGCCAGTAAGAGAAACGTCTGCGGGTACGCTGTGATCTCCCCAGGTGCTTCACGGAGGGGAAGGGTGGCTGCCCCTCTCTTATCCCTTCGGACTATGCCCGCCCTCCTTGCCCCCAGACCCTCCTTCCGGGAGCCGAGGGCGTCCTTTTTCTCCTCTGCTCAGTCTGACAGATGCACGTTTAAGAAAAGACCCTCCACGTAATTTTAGCTTCAGGGCTTGGCGACTTCTCCATGCCATTCATCTTTCTAAAGTGGGAACATCATAGTGGGAAGAGGAGGCGATGTCAACAGCCACCGGCCTCAGAGCAGGCCTCTCAGAGAAGGCTGGAAGCCCCCAGACGGCAGGACCACCTCAGCGGCCGGGGGCGAAGTCCAGGCGGCAGGCCCTCTCCACGACGTGGAGGAAAGCCTCACAAATGGCTCTTTGTCGCCTTGCCAGGGGATCTGGGACGTCCCATGAGTTGCAATACACACACACCCACTGGATTAAGAGCCGTCAGACTGGTTCCCAAAGCAAACACTGAGTTAATTTTTCCAGCATATTCCTTTCATGTCTGGGCTGCTTCAGGCTTTGCTGGGTCACTGGGCTCTTTGTTGTAGGTTTTGCCAAAGCCCCCCGGCCCCCTCTGCCTTGCTGGCTCCTGGAGTCCCCTCCCCTCTACTCCCAAGTCCTAATACAGTGTTCCGTTTCACTTGAGGAGCGGGAAGAGCCCCCGAAGAGACTGGCTTTTGAAATCCGCGTGTCGGTGAGTGAGCACCCCCTGGGATTTCAGAGAGCATTTCTCCGGGCCCCTGGCCTGTAGAAGTCAAGTCCTCATTTCAGGACGTGTCTGCCTACTGGGGATGGTCTGATCATGCCACACCACCCCCTAATCCTTAAAGTGCACTAGGGGTTCCCCACATCTCAGATCATAGTGACACCCCTCCATGCGGTTTATAAGGTCCTGCCTGGCCTAGCCCCACCCTCACCATTTGGGTCAATAACTTTCAATTTGTTTTCTTTCTCTGAATGTCCCTGTGCTCTCTTACTGCCATGACACAAGAAGAAACCTATTTGACATCTGAGGTGGGTCCAAACAGGGTAGTAGAGAGTGCTCTGAATATTGAAAGCAGAGAGAATTTAATCCAGGGGATTGGCTGCGCAAGTGATGGGATTGCTAAGAAGCCAGCAAGGGACAGTGGGGCAGCCCACAGATGAATGAGTGGGGCCTCTCCAGTCATGAGCTGGGGATGGAGGGACCAGTCACCCAGCAGAAGCAGGAACCACGGGGCAGGGAGAAGAGACAGTGGCTGCCCAAGGCAGAGGGGAGGAGGGGAACCACCCAGGCCTCCCCCTCCCTCCCACCTCTGACCAGCCCCAGTGCCTCTTATTGGCTGAACCAGCTAGAAGCCAGCTGATCCAGGAGCCTGGGAACATCAGCCGGCCCAGAAGACGAAGCAGGACAGAAGGAGGGCAGGGAAGCTTCCAGAGGGCAAACTGACTGAAGAGCAACATGCCATCCTGACTGCAGGCCGCCTGCTCAGATGGGAAGCCTTCTTTCCACGTCCGCATTTCTCTTCTTACCATCTGCCTATATTGTTTAAGTCTCTATTTATTGCAAGTGACAGAAACTTATCTAAGTAAGAAAACGAACGTTGTTTTGCTTAAAAACTCCAGTGGTCAGATTCAGGTAGGGCTGGATCCAGGACTCAAACAAAGTAAGGCCCTCTGGAGCTCTCAGCTCTGCTTTGTTCTGTGTGGGTTCCGTTCTCAGGAAGGCAGCTGCAGGCCTGAGACCCACCTTCTCCAAAACCTCGGAGGGAGATGCAGCCTCTTTCTGCCACTAGCTCCAATCAGAGCCCCAGAATTGAGTCTTATACGCCTGCTTGCACTACTTGCCAACATTTGAGCTAAGGACTGTGGCCTGGGTGGTGGAATGCTCTGACTGGCCAGCCTGGAGCCAGGACATGGGGACAATCCCTCCCAATCATGGGCCAATACAGGTGCTGGGAAGTTGGGTGATGGGCAGTGACAGGTGCTGGGAAGCCAGGAATCCTTTGCTTTTTCATAGTTCTGCTGCCCAACCAAACGAATGGGATCACTGGCTACATTTCCCTCTCCGGTGACATTGCCTGACTTTCCCATCAGAGATGGAAACGCGCATCTGAGGGACATGGCTTTCCAGCATGTTCCTCTGGTTCTCTTCTTGGGGATCTGCTCTCCATACAGTCCTGGCCATCCATGGTTTCCCAAGCCTTTCACATCAGTTAGCCCGTTCATTCGCCCCGATTACCCTGGGAACATGCAGGAGAGAAGCTTCTCTTGCGGCCCAGCTGGAAGGTTGGGAAAGACGCCCGGGGCCCTGGCGAGGACCACCAGGAATGCTCACGGCCACCAGGATGTACTGAGCACTGGCCAGACACCAGCTCTGAGGCTCTGTGCCTACTGTCACCTTATCTAATGCTCACAGCCGCCCAATGAGGCAGAGACAATCTCCCACTCTCCGGATGAGGACATCGAGTCTCAGAGAATTTAGGGCACTTGTCCGAGGTCACACAGAGGGTAGTGAGGAGGCCAGGATCTCACAGCGGGCGCTCTGACTGCTGAGAAGGCAGGTTGTGTCTTCCCAAACTCACCTCTCCTCTGCATAAACATCCAGTTCTGTTCTTTCAAGTCTGTCTCATGGGCTGGCTGACCACACCCCCAGTGGTCCTGGACCACTTGGGTTTACATCGTGTCCAGCAGAAATACCAGGAGCTCCCCTTTAGGTGTGGACGAGACATCAAATGGCTATCCTAGCCTTAGTCAAAACCACCATTCTCATCCCCGCGGCCTTCTGGCATCTTCTGCATGCAGGTTGGGGGCACCGCCCCAACACACCACCCCAGCACCTGCTCTGGCATTTAGGGGTCCAGAGTGGACAGTAGCCAGGCTCGGCTGAGCAGTTCCTTCACGAGCCAGCCCCCCAATTCCCGCCCCCCAGATGCAAAGGAGAGGCCCTAGTTTTAATCTCCAAAACACTGTTGAATAAACCTACTCATCCTCAGGGATCAGTGGCCTGGGGAGTTGTCTTGAGAGCTGTGGCGGGGACAGAATCTGCCCCACGGGGAGAGGCCAGTGCCTTGCTCCACGGCGTCCCAGGTTCATCTGAGAATGTGTGGGGCTGGGGATTTTGCAGAGGCGGGCTGGGCACTCCGCAGCGCGGCTGTGGGGAAGCTGGGTGGTCTTCAGGTCTTCCTTCTCTGGCATTGTCCCCACTGTCTCATTGGTTCAACTAGGAGGTGGCTTCCTGAAGCAAGAGCTAGAATGGTCTCCAGATTTTCTGCCCAAATTCACTTTGCAGGCCCAGCAGGGAGAGGGACCCAGCAAACAACCAGCGGGGACAGGAGCAGGAACCAGCTCTTCTAAAGACAGCTTGCCTCTGAGCACCCGTGTCCCTCAGCCGACCTCTCCTCTCTCGGCACCCATGAATCCGGCCCTCCCCCTCCATGCTCCGCCAACGCCAGCCAGCTGAGCGCATCCTGCACATTCCACGCTGGGTCAGGGTTTGGTGCTGGAAGGTTTTCCCATGAGCCTAGAGTGAGCTTGCTTGCCATTTCCCAAGCTGGGCATCCCAGCGTGGCTCAGACCCCGCCTTCTGCTGGAAGTGCTTCACACTCTGCCTCACTGCAACAAAAACAGCTCTCTGCCTGGTGGTTCTACGGCCCCTGGGCCCTTCAGCTGTAGCCCCTCCCTGGGCATGATGCACAGCCATCGCCTCCCAGGGCTGTGAGCTGGCACAGTAAGGATGGCACAGGAACTTTTTCCTTCAATCCCCTCTGCCCCTGACATACTACTTGGAAGATAACGGCTACCAGGTACCTATCAGATGAAAGCATGCGATGGGCACTCAACAAATACTGACATAAAAACTGAAGCTGGCTGCCTGCTCTGTACCAAGGACAGTGGGGCAGCTGTTCTCAGCTCTGGCTGCACCGGGAAGGGCAGCTTCTTAACAGTACTGATGCCGGACCCCATTCCGGCTCACAACATCTTTAGAACTTCCTAAAAGCTCTTGGGATGAGTGTAATTAGCCATAGGGGAGACCACTGTGCTGGGGATGTGACGACGAGTAGCTATGGTGTCCCTTCCTCTGCAGCACTGACACGGCCAAGGTGATTTTTTTCTCCAAGGCAGTGAGGGGGGTCCCGGAGCAGCAGCAACGTGTCGCCTGAGACCTGGTTGGAGTCAGATGCTGGGGCTGTCTCCGAGACCTGCCGAGACGCCGCAGGGTGGAGCTGGCAGCGGCGGGCCTCCTGGGGATGCTGGAGGCTGAGGACCCCTGCTCTGCGACTCGCCTCTCCAGGTGTGGTTCACTCACGGCCACATCAGAAATGGAGATATTGGGAACGTGTAGATTACTGAACCCCTTTCCAGCACAAATGACTCAGCGCCTTGGAGCTGGGAGAAGGTGCTCACATTTTACTAAGAGTCGGGAGATGAAGTCATACTTTATAAATGATTCTTAAGCTTACAGAGGGGGGTACCCAGTGCCCTAATATAACAACAGTTCAGACAGATGCCATCCGCCTCAGCCCCCACCCCACCCAGAGCCTGGACTTTAGCGGATTAGGGACAGTTGGGAAGTCATGTCAGATCACCTCAGGGACCTCCAGTCCGTAGGGCGTCCTGGAGGGTTGCCCATGACCCCGCTTGGAAGTCTCCTTGTTTTGTCAATGCGCAGCCTTCACGGGCACTGGGGTGCGGGGGGAGCCTATGAGCATCACCCCCACTTTGCCCCTGCAGATATCTCCTCTGCACCTCCTGCGCCGAGAAGGGGCCTCCTCCTCCAGGGGAGATGATCCCTTGGGACTCTGAATCAACTTGCAGCTCCATGTCTGGGGCCAGAGAGCTGTCAGATCGTCTACCAAACACACTTTTAGAATGAGAAAACACCCTCTTGTGTGCAGGGGTGGGGCCAGCAACAGAGCTGAGATTTCATTCTGTGCGCACTTAAGCAAACACGAGCTTTGCAGCGGCTAACTCGGCAAGGGTAATCATATCCCACGTTCCATTTTATTCCACTGGTGAAGCAGTGCCGGGCCTAAAGGAAGCAGGGAGCTGTCCCGCCAAGGACGGCCGAGGCCCCTGCCCCGCTTCCTGCTGATGCTTTCGTGATCCAGACCGAGCCAGGTCACCTCTTTGGATGGGCCAGAGGGAAGTTCTCATGGGGCTCCAATCACTTGCCTGAAAAGGACCTGCTCTGCTCCACACAGGGCCCACAGTGGCTTGTGAATCAGAGAATTTTAGGCCTCCGCCTTGGTGGGTGGGCAAGATTGTGCCTGTGGGGAAGACCAGCCATTTCCAGATTCAGGAAAGAAAACATTTGGCTGTCAAAGCACCTAGTGAATCCCCCTGGGTACACCTCATGCTGAATTTCATCCATTTCTTACCACCTCAGGACCCGAAAGATGGCCAAAGCCAGATAAATAACCACACTGCAGACTGGGAAGGCCCAGAGAGAGTGGCTCGGGCTGTGGTTTTCAAACTGGGGTCTAAGGAACCCTAAGGTGCCTCGAAAAGCTAGTGGGGAGAAGAGGAGGGTGTCTACTGAATATCGGTTGGGTGACCTTGGGGACTGCATTTTCATCTCTAAGCCTCATTTTCCTCATCTGTAGAGTGGAGATAATAGTCCTACTTTGCTTTGTAGAGTAATTGTGATGGAATAATTAAAAGTGTGATGAAGTAATTAAGTGGGACACTGGCTAAGCCTGTGCTGGTACTCTTGGACCAACTTTCACCTGCAGGGATGAGCGGGCAGAGAGGGCAAAGGGCGCTTTAGGAGAGAAGGCGAGCAAAGCAAAGGCAAGGTGGCGGGCTAGTGCGGGAGACGCACCCACCCTGGGGGAGGGAGCGGGCGCCATGGCTTCTGGGCACTGGCAGCTCTCACAGCTCCCCTCAGCCAATCCCCCTTCCAGAACGACCAGGTTTCTCCCTTCATTTGCTTCAGAGGCATTTCCTTCCTGGACCCACACAGATCAGTGTCAGGCAATGGGCTTCTCTTCCGCATCGGCCCGGACTCAGGGTGAGGGCATACTCTAGAGAATGGTCTGACTGCCAGAAACTTTTGGAAATCTCTGTAACTGCAGATTAAGTTGCTTTGCTATTCCTGGTAATGGCATGGTGATAATGAAATCATCAATAGCATTACCACCACTGCCACCACCACCATCACCAATAGGTACGACCTTCATCTAATGGAAGCGATGAAAGCAGGTACCAGGGAGCCATTCTCTGGTTAGTATTAGATAGTGTCCATCCGGTGGGAGATAAACTTGACTGTTGAACATAGACCTAAAATATCAGTGTACTGCTGTTTTCCTAGCTTTTGCCCCAGTGAGGCAGAGCACGCTTGTCCACATACTATGCATCATGCACTCGGCTTCTTTCTGAAAATTCCCATACGCCACTGCTGCTCTGCTGTGAGGATTGTGACGCAAGGTGGTGCTCGACTGGACAGTTCTCAAGAACTCAAGCAGTGGCAGAATGCTTCTTCCTGGTGCTCCGCTGTCCGGGCTGCAGAAGAACAGACTCCAAAATGTAGACAGTGGTCGCCTCTGGGAGCAGCATTAGAAGCAGGTGCTGGCGTGTCACAGGGGGTCCCGGTCAGCCCTGGATTATGCCTGGAGTCTTCTGCCGTCATTACTCATACTGCCCCTCTCATTGCAAAAATGTCCTAAGCTCTCAACAGGGGACTTCCTTGATAAAGAGTAAACCATTAGAATGGTGAAGCACCAGCTGAGAGCGGTTCCCTGCTCCTCCAGCACGGATCACTCAAGGCAGGGCCCTTGAACCCCAGCCTCATTCCTCGCCTGACACAGGGCAGGAGGGCATTGAACACTGGCTCCAAGGAAAAGGTGAAAAGCCCCACCCCACCCTATTTGGGTAATGGCTGTCCTCCTGGCGATAGCAAGGAACTGAAACCCTCCTATGCAGACCGAGCACCCAAAGGCCTTCTCCCAGGATTCTGACCCATTTGCTGCTCACACCACGGGATAACTTTTGGCTAACTTGCCTGCCTGCTTGGTGCTTCTCTCCGTGGGAGCAGAAAGAAATTAACTCAGGAACCACGCCCAGGACTGAATTGCCGACTTTGCACCTTTACTCTGTGGAGTTTTAATAAACTCCTGCCTGTTTTTATAGGGATTTTTTTTTCCACCCGCCTTTGAACTACCTTAAAACAATAAAGTGCCCTCTTTGGACAGGTTGGCCCAATGGGAAGATTGACCCAACTTCCATTGTCCTACTGAAAAATGACAGTCCAGCCAAGTGCCTCTGGGCCAGGGGGACGCCGGGATCAGATGAGAGATGGGGGTTCACGCCACTGCAGTGACCCTCTGGAAGAGGAAGCAACTGGACATTTCCTCTACGCATTGTCTTTTGCAAAGTTACAAGTAAGGAATATTTGGACTGGATTGTTTTTCCTGCCTTTTATGCCAGCAAAAACTTGCTAAGTTTAAGAGAAATGGGGAAAAAGCCCGTGTTATTAAATTTTAATGGACAGTCAAGTTCAAAGAAACCAAAGCGCCTGCTGACCCCCCAGCCCCATGCCCGCCCAGTAGCCGGAACTCACTGAAAGGCCCGAGCACCTCTGGGGACGCAGATTTCAGACCAGCTCCCAAGCTTGACACCTTGCCACGCTCCCTGTCACCTGGCAGGCTTGCCCACCCGGCTGCACCTGGGAACCACCTCTGCTCTTCCTCTTGGAATCCTCTTCCTGTCTCTTCCCTAAGGTCTGGCGTGATCATGAATCTGCGAGGGCCGCCTTCCCCGACCACCCATCAGGCGCTGCTTCATTGTGTGCCGACCGCCATCTTTGCTGATGCTTCCTGCTGACTTGTTGATTTTCTGTTTTCCCACCCGGGAGGCAAACTCCAGGAGGGCCGGGACTCATACTATTCATTACTGGTCCAGAATGAGAGAGCGAATGATAGATTAGCACCTAAAATGCTCCTATGCTTAAAGGCCCAGAGCTCGTTTGCAGGAGAGCGGGCCGGGCGGTTCCCAGCTACCTCCCACTTTTATGAACCTGACGCCCAGTCACCTTTTCTCTCCCTCTGAACAGAATCCACAATACCAGACTCAAATCTGCCTCCTGCAGAAAACCTCCCCATGCAGCCAGGGCCCCAGCATATATTGGGCACCAGCTGGGTGCCAGCTCAGCCCCTCAGTGGGATTCAGCCGTGAAGCAGCGTCTGGGCGGGAAGGCTCCCTCTGGGGGAGGCGCAGACGGAGGAGGGAGGGGTGCCAGGCTCCACGGGCCAGAGGCCTTCCCTCCCCTCGCCCAGTCCCCTGCTCTAGGCTGACTTAGGGTCTTCCTCGCATTCAAGGTGCTGTCCTCCAGGCCAGCTGGAAACCGGCAGAGCTTCTCTCAGGCCTTTTCTCTACTTAAAAGTCCTGCTGCTCGACTAATCTACAGCCCTATCCAGCACCGGAGCTGGGGACAGTACTGGGCACAGCCACCTTCGGGGGGGTGGGGGGGGGAGCGGAAAAGCAGGTGGGGAGGAGAGGTTGGGAGGGAACTCACGTTGTATATTTCTTCTTATACTCCTAGTCCTTTTAACCAAGCGCGCTGACAGGTAGTATTTGTGTAGACATATTAGGTGCTCTGAATGTACGCCTAATGCCCTGTCAGAGACCCAGCTCTGATGTGATACATCATGACACTCACACCCGCACTCACACACATACACCTACACTTGCAAAGACCACTCTCATGTATTTGCACCCACATACTTCCCACACAAACACAATTCACACACTTACACAAACACCCTCCCCCAGCAGATATAATCGAGTCTAAGCCATCTCTGCTTTTTTCAATCTCTAAAAAGCTGCATTTACCAAACTAAGCAAAACATGTGAGGTATGGAATCCACCTTGCTGAGGGCTGGATTTTATTGGTCAAACAGTAAATCAAAACACATGGAAAAGTGCTACATTTAGGAACACACTGCGACTGTATTACCCCTCGTTTTATTGGTTCATCTCTAATCGGAACCAGCTGGTAATAAAGAATAGAGTTCATGGGAATCCACCCTTTGTTGAAAGCTGGGCTGGGGTGGATGCTGGAAGCCAATGAGCACAATGAAAACAGCTGTAATTGACTTGTGAGGTCAGGCTTTGGGTGGAACTCGGGGACAGAGGTGACGCTACAGCTGGTGCATTGAATGCCGGGCTCCTGGTCACCTACAACTGTGTAAAGAGGCGCCAATGAGAAAGGGGACCATTTATGAGGCTCCCCTGACCCTGGGCTGCCCTTGCCGGCCTGTCTCAGGTAGCTTTGGAATCCCACAGTCACTCTGGGCTGCTTGTTGCCATAATCACAGTAATCATGGTGATGAACCCATGATGATGGTGATGGCGATGGTGGCGACTATGGTGGTGGTGGTGGTGGGGGTCAGCAACAGTGGTGGTGGTGATGGTGATGGTGGTGGGTGGGGGTCGGCAGCAGTGGTGGTGGTGATGGTGATGGTGGTGGGTGGGGTCGGTGGCAGTGGTAGTGGTGGTGATGGTGGTGGTGCTGACGGCAGTGGCGATGGTGGTGGTGGTGATGGTGGTGGTGATGGTGGTGGTGATGGTGGTGGTGGTGGTGATGGTGGAGGTGGTGATGGTGGTGGTGTGGTGGTGATGGTCGCGGCAGTGGTGATGGTGGCGGTGATTTTGGTGGTGCTGATGGCAGCAATTAGAATCTTCAAACAGCCCCGCAAGCACATGGGGTATCTCCATATCAAAGCACTTCAGTGTAAATGCTGTGAGAGTTGTAACCCTGACAACATAAATGAACAACTTTCCTTTTTCCTTGTGACTTTTTCCCTAGGCATCTACATTCTAGAAATGGAACATACATACTCACCACCCCAAGTCCCTTCCTGTCTCTAATCAGCTCACTGGGTCCACCCGTTGGAAAATTGTGATACACCAGGAGGGTGTGTAGGATATTTTTAGCACCTGACACCATTCCACCTCTTCCTCTGCCTGCAGGGTTGGGTACCGTGTACATTGTCTAACAAGCATACTGTAATTCACTTTACAGATGGATTTTCTTTTTTTCACCATTTTATTAATATTTTGAGATTTGTGGAGGGTTCAGCATGGGAGTCGGGGCTGCCTGTGTACACGTGGGGCCAGGACACACTCCACACATTCGCTGTACTTCCTCCAGGCCCGGCGCAGACCTTTGTCATTCTCTTGCACAGAATCTGCTGCTAGTGTCACATTCCTTATCGACACAGGGTGACTGGGATTCAGCACCAACTGCTGGAAGTCGGTGAGATGAAACTGATCTGTCATCCCTGGAGATGTCGTAGTAAAAATAATACCAGGTCTTTCCATTTCCAGCTCAATCCCTTGGCCTCCACTGGCCCACAGTGAAAATATGGAATGGATTAGAGTAAACCGCATCACTGCACCATGAACACAGAAAGACCGAACATCGTGATGGTCAGCACTCTCTACACTGCTTATTGAATCCATCTGGGAAAACTACTGTTGGAAATCAGATAATGGATTAACTCACCCCTGGCTGTCAAGACAGGGAAGTCGTAGGCATGGACAGGCCTGCTCACCACTCCCAGCCAAGGAAAACACCCTCTTCAGAGCACTCCTCTCCTGCACCACTTTGTCATTGGAATGCAAATGTCATGAGGGCAGCGCCTTAATCCGCCTCATTCCCTCATTTTCCTGAACAGCGCAGGGCACACAGGAAGTGCTCTATATATTTATTGACTCAATGAGTAGATGAGGGGACCTCCAAATTTCTAAGTCCCTGGGTAGAAGAGTGGGTTTCTCTCAGGGAATATATCTACTTGGAGTGCAGATATATTGGCTGAGTCCTTGAATATGGAGAAAACAGCAGAGAGAGGAAGCCCCGACTTGTATTTCCAATAAGAAATGTATGAGTTTTCCTCTACTTATTTTTGTGACCATGGGGAGCTGTTTCATGATGAGTCCCAGGTGCAGCCGTGGCAGGCAGGTGCCCAGGGACGATAGATCGCATTTCCCATCCTACGTGGAGCCTGTGTCTATGAAGAGGAGGCACGGGGGTGAACAAGTGAACACGGTGGAGCATGGATCTGGGGTCTGATTTACTTTCATGGCATTTCTGTCTCTGCTTTGCTAAGGTGATGACAAGATTGGAGCTCCTATCTCATGAGTCAGACCTCTTGGCCTCTCCCAGCTCCAACTTTGGCCCATTCTCAGGACCTGACTTCCTGGCAACCTGGAGGGAGGCCCAGAGCTGTGTGTGTGTACGGGGCACATGACAGGGAGGCCAGGATCTGAGGCTTCCAGAGGGAAGGACCCACACACACGAGGGTGTGGACGTGCCTCTGGTGATGAACAGCCACACGAGGCTCACTTTACAATCTACTTGGAAAGACTCCAAGCGGCCCGAGAATGCCAAGGGGTTTCCTTGGCATGTGTGATTGATTCCGAAGCTGTGGAGTTGGCTTGGTGGATGTCCTGTAAAGTGACCAGGGCTGTCTTCTCTCAGTGAACAGGACATACTGGAGAACATCCTTCTCACCAGACATGATCCCAGTGCTTTGGAGGATCTTCTCTGGAGAGAGGAATTCAGGGAGACTGGGTGTCCCCAGGAACTCTGATGAATGGAAACTATTGCTACCATACCCCCAATCCTACACCAAGCTGGGAGAGGTGTCCAAATGGATCACTGCAAAGAATTTGGGCCCCGGTTCTGGAATTAAGCATAAGACTAAGAATTTTGCTTACCTTCAGCTAAGACATGGCCCCCATCCCTTTTCTTTATTCCTGCTCTGTCTTCCAGTTACATCCTTTATATCATGGTGCCCAAAGGGAATGAGGGACCATGACCTCACTCGTGAAGAACCCTCATTGGGAAAAGGCTGGCAAAAGTGATGTTAGACAGTGCAAGCCAGAGTCATTTTTTGAATGTCAAAGGGTCCCCATACCCAACTATCTCTCCTTTCCTCCTAAGAGAACCCAAGTTTTATGCAAAGAGACGATGTTCCCAGCTGAAAAGTATCATGTCCAGCTCCCCTCACCACCACGGGATCTAGAAGCACTGCCACCACCACTCCCTCTGCTGCTACTGCCTTGGTGATGGCTGATGGACACTATGCCAAGCTAGCATAGCCCTCAGCCTCCCCATGGCACTGAAACTGGTATAGAAACATCTGTGGCTAAGAACGCTGGCCATGGAGTCTGAATTCCAACCCCAGCAAGTCCAAGATTTGGAGCCTGGGACAAATTACTCTCTGTGCTTCAGTTTAATCCCTGTCTACAAAATGGGAGTAGTAATAATTGCTAATATAGGGGTGAAGGGGGATTAGATAATTGGATGGTGGTGTTGGTGTTGGTGTTGGTGGTGATGGTGATGGTGGTGGTGGGGGTGGTGGTGGACGTGGTAGTGGTCGTGGTGATGGTGTTGGTGGTGGTGGAGGTGGTGGTGGTGGTGATGGTGGTGCTAGTAGAGATGGTGGTAGTGGTGGTGCTGGTGGGGGTGGTGGTGGTGGGGGGGTGGTGATGGAGGGTGGTGATGGTGGTGCTGGCAGATGGTGGTAGTGGTGGTGCTGGTGGAGGTGGTGGTGGTGGGAGGGTGGTGGTGCTGGTGGAGGTGGTGGTAGTGGTGGTGCTGGTGGTGGTGGTGGTGTTGGTGGTGGTGGTGATGGTGGTGGTGGTAGTGGTGGTGCTGGTGGAGGTGGTGGTGGTGGTGGTGATGGTGGTGCTGGTGGAGGTGGTGGTGGTGGTGGTGCTGGTGGAGGTGGTGGAGGTGGTGGTGATGGTGGTGGTGGTGTTGGGTGGAGGGTGAAAGGAGGTGGTGGTGGTGGATGTGTTGGTGATGGTGGTGGTGATGGTGGTGCTTGTGGAGGTGGTGGAGGTGGTGGTGGGTGGTGGTGGAGGTGGTGGTGGGTGGTGTTAGTGGTGGTGGTGCTGGTGGTTGTGGTGGTGATGGTGGTGGAGGTGGTGGAGGTGGTGGTGATGGTGGTGGAGGTGGTGGTGGAGGTGGTG
>JAVSCE010018720.1:600000-771140 GCA_032199065.1 Smutsia gigantea | reverse complement strand
ATGCATAAATTTATAATTGTTTAGAGAATAATAATAAATATTCCTTACCATTAGCATGTTCACTGAGATAATCTCCTTTCTGCTTTAGAATGACCTTTTTAAGCAGGTGGTGCATATATTCTAAATCTGTTTCTATAGCAGGCAGAAGTGAAGTCCAGAGGTCCCATTGGCTGGACAGAATTATAGAACACCAACCTGGACTCCCGAAGACACCTAGGGCACTCCCCACTGGGTTCACACTAAGTATGGCCAAGGCCACTGCAAACTTTTGAAGGTCATGGTGACTCACACTTTTAGATGGTCCACCCCCCTCACAGCAAACATATTAAAAAATACCTTACATCCACTTACCATTTTTATTATTAAAATACTGGAAAGATTTTTTCCATCTTTTAAAACTACCCATCTATATAACTTGATTAATAAGTGACTGTGATTTCTCAGGAGTCATGATACATTACTAGGAATCCTTGCAAACTGAGAAAAGCAACCTCACCAATAGTTTTAATAGTAGCACATTTTATGAGTACATTTAACACTTAAGTTGACATGTTTGGAAGTCATTTAACTAAACATTTATTAATTTTGATTTTCCATGTTTAGTTTTACATTTTGGAGACAATATAGTTTATTTAAGATCTTAGATTATTTTTTAGGCCCTTGGAATGTTTCAAGACTCTGTCATGGTGCCTTTGTTACTTAACAGATAAAAATAGGCTTTAGCCAGGCTTGATGGAGGAAGTTGAGTTTGAACTGAGCCTCAAGCTGACTGAGAAGATCAAAGGATAGGGATGTTATATATTTTGGAGGGAAAGGAAAGATACTTTGAAGTATTCAGAGGTGAGAAAATGCAAAGCAAGTTTAAGGACCTCTGAACAAATATTATTGTGTAAGATTCTAATATTGGAGATAAAAGAAACAAGAACAAAGGTTTGTTCATGATTGAGGAAGCACTTCAACATCAGAGTAAAGGGGTTGGGCTAGAGAGGGGAGGGTGGGAACTTTATTCTATAGGCAGTGGAGAACCACGAAGAATTCTGAGCCTCTGAGCAGTGGCACAGTCAATGTAGTGTTTTTATCTAAGATTAATCTAAGCATGTGGAAAGCATGAAGGGAGAGAAAGGAGTGTAAATGTCTTCATGCTGTGAGAAAAGGTCACAAATTAAGTTTGAACATTGTATCCAGCACAGATAAATCTTTATAGATTTCTGGGGAAATTTTTAGGGAATCTCAGAAAATTAATGTCTATTTGTAGCAGTGCCTTCAGTCATTAGTTCAAAAGCATTTTGTTAGAACAATTGTTGATCCTTGTCTTTTGTTTTATTAGAGTAGTTTTTATGTATGTATGTGTGGGATATGTGTGTTCATTTCTCTTCTTACATATCTTAAGACTGCAAAGTAAGGTGCCTGCCCTTTAAATAATATTTAGTTTCAGTGACCAATATTCTGATACTTGCCTGTGCAAGTGCAAAAACGCATATGCATAATATTGTGGAGAACATAATGGCTCTTAGACAAAGAACGTAGAGTCAGACCTGGTGTAATGTTAGAAAATGTACAGGTGATTTCATTTTAGGTTCCAGCTGACCTGGAGGATTCAGCTTAATCTGACCTAAGAAGGCATGAGCTCCACAACAAGCCCAGATTTATATTAAGCCCACAGGAAGACAGATGAGGGTGTACGGCTTGTTAGTACAGGTATGAAAGGAGAGAGAAAATTTCTAAGAGTGTTCAACCAGACTAGTAGAGAATCTTGGATTTGTCCCTTTCACCATATGATTCCATCCCAAAGAGTGACCTAGGTTTGCATAGGCATCCAGAGATTAGGGTGTATTCATACTCTTTGCCCTTCCTCACTCCTCTAATGGAAAGATTCTGATCTTATTGGTGAGATTTGAGAAAAGTTATTGGACCACAATTATTAGTGGTCAGAGTCACATTAAAATGGAAGCATAAGGTTTCCAGTAGTCCCTCTTCTTGCACATTACCATCAACTTTTCTTTCGTTGGTTAATAGAGATGGTAAGTTTTGGATGTGGACAGAGGGGTAGAGAAAGGTTTCCTGCTCCAACCCAGTCTTCCAAAGTTCTAATAATAAAGAAAGATTTTATTACCCACTTATCGTTGTTACCTGTGTTTATAGTTCTCCTGAGAAGATAGGTGACTTTGGTCTAAGATAATATCCAGGTATTCCTAGGTCACCAAGTCATTACACCATCTGAAAGGGTATAAAGGATTCAGAATACCACATTATTTACCAGAGGGTCACCACTTAGTTGCACTGAAACTGGGGGATAGGTAGGATTTGAACATGGGAAGGCAGGAGAGGAGGTATTCTAGGGACAGCATGAGCAAAGACACAGAAGCCACAAAAAGCATGTACAAGGCATAAGTTCAGAAAGGTAGATTGGGACCAAGTAGTAGTAAGCATTGAATACTACTAGACTTCTCCAATTGTCCTTTATTTATTTGGTAGAAACTCATGAGCCTTTGAAAATTACCTTTAACCCTGAGTAGCTGCAATGGAAATAGCATCGAACTGAAGCATGGGGTCCATCAAAGATAATACAGACATCTGGGTGATTGCCAGATGGGGCTTGATGGGCCTCGATCTTGTCTTAAAGTGATGTGTTTTCCCATAAGGCATTTTGAGGCTTCAGAATTTTTAAGGAATATTGTCAACACAAGCAGAATGTCTTATTTGCAAAGGACATGATTTGCTCCAGCATTTTTCTGTGACCAGGTTAGAAGCAACTTCCTATGAACTTTGACAGCAGTCCCTGTTTGCCTGACAATGGAGAAAAAAAGGATTTTTATCTACTGTCTGCTTTCCACAGGCAGCCTATGTACTGCTGTGTATTATGATTCAGCATTATTGACCTTCAAAATGAACAGACAGAGGTTAATATTTCTACTTGTTTTAATCAGAAGCATATCCCCATCCCCGACTTCCCAACATCTCCCCAAGTAGCATTTCTAAACAATTATGGATCTGCCGTTTAGTCCAAAGAGCTTTTCTTATTTTTCTCTCCATTTCTATGTGCTGAAAACTCAAAGCTGCCTTTTGTCAATATTCAATTAGGATTTGAGTCAGAAGGCCATGTTGATCTCTTACAGAGGGGTGTAATGTAGTCACTTGCTCTCGCCTCCATTTGCTTATCTGTGGAAAACAATCCATCACTTTTCACTAACGAAATGTAGGTCTGTTGCAGCATAAGTTATATTTTCCAAATTAAGTGTCTCTTTACTTCCTTAAGACCTGGCAATAAATGGTGGTATCAGAAAAAAAATTGTTGGAAAAGAAAACTAAATTCAACATTACACATATTGTATATACCAAACTTTAGGGAGATTTATGATCTATAAAATTTTCTTCTTCTCCACTCACAGTAAGAACTTTGTGCATTTCTGTTTTGTATACTCATCCAAATGCTTTTATGTAAGGGTTTATCTAATCACTATCTTTTGGAATAATCTTTTGTTTCCAGCACAATCTATTATTGAATATTATCTTTGTCACTGAGCTATGGTTTCAGAACAAAAACATTTCACTCCTAGGATAAAAAAAAATCCTAACAAAGATTTTCTACAAATAAAAGAGCAAAAAAATATTTAGAGAGTGCAGTAATTTCTTTTTATATTAACAACAATTTACCCGCCTACTTGAAATGCCAGCTCCTTGGAGACGACAGCAACATAAGACATTTATGTTAAGCTGGGTGAAAATTGATATTGTTGCATGACCCCAAACTCATATAAGCAACACATCACTAATGTGATGTTGATACTACAGATTTTCCTACTGAATTTAATCAGTATGACCAGCCAATTGAAATGGTTGAAATGAGTATATATGTAAATATTAAAAAAACAAATCTGCATATCCTATTTTTAGTGGACATTAAATTTACTCCCCAATTCCAAGTGAAATTAGTTTTTTCAGGTAATTTTCCCCCATCCCCAGCTTCAGAAATAAATGCAGATCAGCCCAGACCTATTAGCACAATGACATTGTACTGGAAGTATATCTAGCTCATGGGTGACCTTGTGATCTAAGTTGAGCCAGTCAGGCTGAAGGGAAAAACTTGTATTCCATGCTTGGGAGAAAAGTTTTTCTGCTACTGATGGACATACCATGGAAGTGTGTGCTCCACTGTTACAGGCAGCCATTCCAGAACCATGAGGAGACCCAATTTAGACTCAAGCCAGGACTGAAGATAATGAGGTAGTTGGGATAGAGAAATGCTTGCTTTTCCGATGACAGTATTGGGCTGCAACATTAAGCCAGACCTCGCGCCCATCTTTTATCTGGACTTCCAATAATGTCATTAATTTCTTTCTTGTGTAAATCATTTTGAATTGGAATTTTCCATACTTACAGCCCAAACCAGTCTATACTGTGTTTCTCTTCAAAACAGGAATTCTGGGAGTTGAATTTATCAGGCCTTAACTCTCTAGCTTAGCATATTTGGATTCAGACCTAGGTAGAAATATAATGCTATTTATGATGTAAGAAGCAAAATAAGAATTATTTCCTCTAACTCATGTATAATTTGGCCAAAATTGTTGATTAGAAGTGAATTGTGTCTTAGCTTTTATTGTAATCAAAAAGATAAGATGAATTCAATGAAATATTCATCATCACTCTGACTTAAATGGACTATTTTACATATTTTTCTATAAATAAAAGCCAAACATGTTTATTACAGAAAAATCAAATAATATGAAATTATAAAGTACAAGTTAAAGTAATCCTCTGTTGCCACCATCCAAAGACATACACTCTGCACATAAAATATATTTATCTACATATATATATATATACACATCAATATTATAATGCTTTTGTATGAAAGTAATAATTCCATCCATATTGTTTTGCAACCTGCTTTTTTGCACAGTAGTATATAAAGGAAATCTTTCCATGTCAGTAACTATAAAAATATGTCTCCTTCTAAATGGCTAGTAGCAATGCAGTTTAAGGATATACCATAATTTATTTATTCAACCAGTACTCTATTGATTTCTGTTTCCACTACTATATCAATTCTACAGTAAGCATCTTTGTATACCTATCTTTCTACACTTCTCCAAATGTCTATGTCCTTAATATAAAGATATGTTCATTTAGATTTTGTTAACAATTTCCAAAGCATTTGTAAATATTTACAGTCCCATTAGAGGAGCATGACCTTGTCCAGTTCCCCATATTAAAACTGGACATCATTTTTTTCAGCTTTGCCAATCTGATGGGTAATTTTTAAAAGTCTGTATCTGCATTTCTTTTTTCCATGTTTATTACTTTTTATATTTCTTCTTTTACAAATTCCCTGTTATCTCCCATCCACTTGTTTATTTGTTTAAATAGCTCATTCTATTTTTGTGGTATTAACACCTTGTCATACGTGTGAAATTTATGTTTTGTCCTTTTTTGTTAGATCTTTTTTTGTGTATGTGTTTATTTGTTATGTTGTTGGCTTATTTCTGTTAGGCTGAGCAGAATTTTTTAATGTAGTGAATCTGTCTACTTTCTCCCTGTATGGATTCTCGGTTTCATGCAATGAAATACCCTTTATACCCAGAGTATAAAACTGTTCATACATATTTTCTTCTAGTACTTTAATGGCTTCATTTTGTGCCTTAATATTTTTGCTCATCTTAAATTTATTACAGTGTAATGAATGAAGAATGAAACCAATTCTCCAAACAATTAGCCAGTTGTGTCAACATCATGGATTAAATAATATATTTGCTCTCCAGTTATGTTAAATGCTTCCTTATCAATACACTAATTCTTATTAATATATATATTTTCTTTTTGAGTTCTCATGGAAAGCCATTTGTCTAACATTCCCTTCTTTCACCATAACTACTCTGATTTCATTATGTAGCTTTGTGATAGGTTTTAGGATATATTAATTTTAAAAAGTTCCCTTTATTACACTTTTTCAGAATATCCCTGATGCTTCTTGAATTTTTTATTCTTTGGAAAAATATTTTTTAATTGGTCTGTGAGTGTGAAAATAAGGGTCATTTGGATTTTGATTGGAATTCTATTGCATCTATATCGAGTGATCCTGTCTGAGAACTAAGAATATTTCTCCGTTAAATAAAACAGTTTTATGTATCTCAGTTTAATTTTAGTATTTTTTGACATACATGCCCTAAATATTTGGTGTTCAACTTATTCCTAAGTAAACTATAACATTTATTAGCTGAGTGTCCTTACCTGATTCCGTGCATTAACCAACACTCTCCATTCCCTTCGAAAAACATAGATGCTCAAGGCTCTTAGACTTATTCTCTAATATAACTGGGCATTTCTTCCCCCCACCCCAATAAATGGAAATGTATGCTCATCAAGAGTAATTGTGCTTCCCAAACCTGTTTAAGCTAGTTATTACAACTTGATAATTCAATTAAATATTGTATAACTTATTAAGTATGATTGTGAAAACAAAGGATTGTCTTTGTTTATATTAACCAAACTGATTGCTTTGGGAAGATTCAATTACATTTAAAAAATGTCATTAAGTTGTAGTTGGGCAAAACTACAGTAGCATCTGGACAGAAAAGTAGTAAAAGCCTAAAGGATTCTTTGGTCAGATTGCTTCAAAAAATTCTTTAGTTTTCTATTCCTCTTTGAAGAAACAAAAACTGGAAATCATAGGTCATATATGGTGGGTGCTAATGAGGATGTGCTACTTCAGTCATGAGCCTCTACATGAAGGCAAGGTTCTAACCCTACATCAAAAATCAGCAAATGAATAATTATAAATTTTAAATAAAATCAGATATCTGTTACTTTATATGTTATGATTCTCTGTTTTCACTATTTTTTTTTCAATTAACCCATTGCAGTACTATCTTGATGGTATTGGATAAGAGGAATTCTGCAGTATTTTATGTTTTCTGTTGGCATGTGCAAAAAAGTACGAATATTTAAAATATTACTTGTCATTCTAAATAGTTTAAGCTATTTTTGGTGTTTCCTGATAATTAGTTCAAATTAGAAAAGTAATTTTGCTTTTTTTTGCATTGTTTTTTTCTTTTCTAATTTCATTGGCTAACATTGACTTCTCTATTACTATTACACATGGCAAGATAACGTGATGCTTAAACTTTCAGGTACATGAACTTTGAAAATTTTAAATTCAGGACAATTAATTTTATTGTAGTTTTCTTTTAAAATAATTGGAACTTATATCTAGTGAAATCAAATATATTCCAAGAGAAGAAAATCCAATTTTCTTGCTGAGATTTCCAATTTCCATCTATGTTATTTTGAATGGGGCCAAAAAAAGATGAGTGGTCCTTCCACCAGATACATATATGGCTTGTCCTGGACTAAAAGACTTGAAATGTACTGAATAAATATTTCTATTTTTGAATCTTTGAAATAAATAATATAAAATATAAGTGGTAGCCAACTTAAAAAAAAAACAAAAAGTTTGCACTCTATCTCCATTTTCATCTCACTAATATTTCTCTTTTTAATGAAGAAATTATGCAAAAGGGAAATGTTTTCAGGCTTAGGGTAGGAGCTTTACATTGGGAAGAGAGATAATGAAAACAGCACCATTTTAATTATGACTGCATAATCCCGGCCAACCACAAGATACATGAAATTTTTTGCAAACTGAACTTTTCCCACCCTAGTGATATTTTCACTCACATCCATGCAGGAAAACAATATATAAAACTCTTGAGATAGTGTTAATATTCTTCTTACTGGTCTCCATATTCCTTGACAACAGAGAACACCCAATCCTATGTGCATTTCCCAGATCCCCTTTGTCATTAATGAGTGTCCTCCCTCGGAAAGGTGTAATGTGAAGCTTAAAATCAGATTCTAAATAAGAAACTCTAGAATAAAATTCACTGCACCAAAAAGGATAAATGTCCTTACCACCAGATACATTGATTGCTTGCTATGACCTTTAAAATACAAAATGATAAAGTGACTGGAGGAAACTTGTTTTAACAGGAAAATTAGTAATTTTATTCTATCAATTCCAACCACATAGATTCTATCTTTCAATTTACATAACTGAGAAGTGTGGAACTTGTGGGTTGGAGTTGTTGACAAGCAAGTCACTTTTAAAACTTTCTTAGCTGAGGTTTCTGCATTTTAGTTCATTCCAGATAGATTTTTTTAAACAAATGGCCTTGGAAACGCTGAGATGAAATGCCAATGGAGCAGCAGCAGATTGAGAATAAAATGACACCAAGGAGAAAAAATTCAATGATTTCCTCTTACTTATTTTATCATCTATATTTTGGATGCTCTCTTACAACATATCATTCTATTCTTGAGTATAGGCAATAAATACTGAATGCAGTGTGATTGACTATGATGGAATCTATTCTGACTTGACCTGGTGAAATTGTATTTTATTTTCTGGAGGTTCTTTCTTTTTATTTTGCCTATGGATAGAGGTGATAAAAGTGGCAGAGATCACAGTGATGTTTCCCCCCTGTTTGTTCTGCTGTTCATTTAGGAATTCAGTTCATTCCTTTTGTGCAAAATTAATGTGTCAAGTGTAAAATAAAGCATTTAAACCAACTGCTGAGGTAGGCTTCCTGGGGCTTTCAGTGTATTTAAATTTCATGGAGAATTGAGGAAATGATGCCACAAGGTATTACCTGTCCAATATTTTTCAAACATGTTTTTCAAATAAAAGAATAATTGAATATTGAAAAAATTGGTGACATATCTCTGATCTGAGTTATTTTAAGTTTACAGTTATTTATTCGTTCATTCAGTGCTATGTAGACATGTGGATAAGTAACAAAATATGAATTATTGAATGAAAAATGCCAGAAGTAAGTAAGAGACAAACTAAAATGGTCTAAAATGGTTCATGGCTTATGAACACTCCCTGAAGGAAGTGGTTCTAATTTGAGTCCTGAAATATTGCTGGGATTTCAGAAAGTGCAAATTGTGGATCAGCTTAAGCCAGGTCATGAAGGTGGAGAAGCACAGGTCATTTTTAAGAAATTAGTGTGATAACTTTTGGAGCATAGGATATGCTCCAGGAAATTCAAAGCAAAATGAGGATTAGCTGAGGCCATAGTAAATCTCAAAAGTCAGGTCAGTATATTTGGGCTTATTTTATATATAAGGAGGGATGCGTTACGAAAGATTTTTAAATAAGGGAAAACTATGCTTACATGAGTTTTTTTTGGAAACTCATTAGATGTCGGTGAGAAAAAGATTAGAGAAAGGGGGTCAAATTAAGGAGGACATATTAGTAATCTCATAATGGGGTCATTGTGAATTGAACTTGACTCCTGGCAGAGGAAAAAGAAAGAAAGGATGGATGCAAATTCATCACAAAGGCAATGCTGATGGGATTTTGTAACAGAAAAGGAGTTGTGGGGGCAGGAACATTTGTCATATCAAATCACAAAGAGGTTATTGATAAAGTTATCAAAGGCTACTAGGGTCACATTAGGACTCGGGGGCGTAGTGAAATAGCTCTGGCCAAAGAGGGACCAGTCAGGCATTTAGTAAGGATAGTAACTGAAATGGTTTGAAGCCTGTCAACCTTATTGAAATCAATAACTTTCTAATAATACTAAGAAAAAAACACTCATTGGTCACTTATTTATGTTGCCAGAAAACCAGTATATTTTGAAAACTGATAAATAGAGGGAAAGAACCAAGCATTTGTCCTGCCTTTTATTACAACTGTACATTAGGCCGACCAGATAAGGGAAAGTTTTTCCTTATAAGAGCATTTCAAATGACATATGAAAAAGGAATGGTAGAATTACTAACCCTAATGAGTTAATGGATGTAGGCAATGAATTCAAGTGCTGGCAAAATAAAAAGAGTAACTGGACTTAGGTAGCTCCCGATGGAGCAGAATGCACTCCCTACAGAGTAGTCTTGCTAGAAAATTGAATCCGAATCTGATCCGTTATCTAGAGAGGCACTTGCCCTATACCCGGTGGGGATGAAATCAGGAAAATTCAGGCTATCAGAAACTCTTCAGAATAAAAACAACAGGTCTGCTCAACAGCAACAAGATAACAGGAAGAGATAGATGAGAGACAGAAAGGGAAGTAGAGAAGAAGTAAGAAAAGTTGATAAAAGAAGTTTAAGAGGTATATCAACCCAATTACATCAAATACTTCAAGCAAGGATTAAAACAAATTTGGAATTAAAATTCTCAAAACTCAGTGTTGATAATAATGATAATAACAACAACCATGAAATTATTATTGTATTAACATTGAGGGAATCAAGGAGTTTTCCTTCTTTCCCATTAACTGCACATTAGGCCAATATATTGAATACTTACTGTGGACCTTGTAATTTGTAGCTACATATACAATCTCCTTTGATCCTCAAAACAACCCTATGAAATAGTCATTAAGTATCTCCTTTTTAGAGGTAATGGAACTGAGAGTTAAAATAACTTGCTCAAAATCATACATCTGGTAAGTTGGAGGTTCTGTGTAAAGGGCTATGCTTTTGCCTACTGAACATATGGATACTATTTGAGGGAAATTGTGAAGATAGGAGTCTTGGAACACGGGGCTCAGTCTTCTGTGACAGAGCTCAGATCTGATGGGTCTGAAAATTTAACATTAGATTGGCACATCTGATGGACCTTTCCTTCTGAGATGAAAAGTGTGGAACTGTTGAAATGAGAGAACAGTATGCATTTAGAATTTATTCCACCTGCAGTGATAGCATTTTGTGTCCAGTAGGAATAAAAGAAACAGAGTTAAAAGGCCCGCCCTGTGATTGTGTGTGTCCATGACTGTTTCCAAGAATGATCTGGCTCTTTCTCAGCAACCTAGCTTCAGTTACTGCCTATTTTCCAAACACATTCTTCCTTCCTGAAGACCCTGAGGCCTACCCAAAAATTTTCCAATAAATTATTTTTTCTGTCAAGTTAACCAGAATTAGTTTCTCTTGTTTTCAATCAGTAACCCTGATTAGCCTAGCCAGAGTTTGACAAGTTTCTTTGAAACTGAGCCTCTCAGTTTGCCACATAATTAAAACAAACAAAAAAAAAGAGTAGTCAACTCTTTCTCTAGTTTACATATGATCCTAAGAATCCATTTTCTCATTTCTAGTAATATGTTGAATAATTTACCTCTTATCTTTAAGTCTCTAGTTTTAGTCTTTAAATAGTTAAGAGGCCATGGTAACTATGGCCTCTTGTGACTTCCTCGTATTTGTATTCACTCTTAGATCATTTATTGTTTCCCTCCATGCTTGGATGCTGTGTGCTCTTAACTTTGACAGGCTGTCATCAGGGGGAATTTGTTCCTTAGTACAGGGGGGAAAAAAAACGAAGAAGAAGAAATAACAGGGAAATCTTCCAATGAATTAAACATTAAAAAAAGAAATCTGAAATAACCCATATTTTCTCTTTCATTACAGTTTTGTCAAGTCAAAGACTTCTGTTGTTAGCATGTTTTTTTTTTACTGAAAAACAATTGACATACACTACTGTATTAGTTTCAGGTGTATAACACAGTGACTTATTATTTATATACACTATGAAATTGTTACCACAGTAAGTTTAGTTACGACTTCACCACACAAAGTTGTTATAATATTATTGACTATATTCCCTGTGCCATACATTACATCCCCATGCCCCATTTATTTTATAAGTGGAAGTTTGTACCTCTTTATCTCCTTCACCTATTTTGTCTATCTCTTATCCCCTCCCCTCTGGCAATCCCAGTTTGTGTTTCTGTATCTGTGAGTCTGTTTTTTGTTTTGTTTTAGATTACACATTTAAGTGAATCATATGGTACTTGAATTTCTCTTGACTTATTTCACCTAGCATATAATACACTCTAGATCTATCCATATTGTTGCAAATGGCAATATTTCATCCTCATTTATGGCTGAGTAAAATTCCACTGTGTATATGTACCATATCTTCTATATCATTCCTCTACTGATGAACATTTAGGTTGCTTCCATATCTTGGCTGTTGTAAATAATGCTGCAATAAACATAGCAGTGTATATATCTTTTCAAATCAGTGATTTAATTTTCTTGGGGTAAATATCCAGAAGTAGAATCTCTAGGTCATATAATATTTCTATTTTTGAGGAACATCCATACTGTTTTCCATACTATCTATACCAACTTATATTCCCACCAACAGTACACCAGTGTTCCCATTTCTCCACATCCTCACCAACACTTGTTTTACCTTGTCTTTTTAATACTAACTATTCTGACTGGTGTGTGGTGATATCTCATTGTGGTTTTAATTAGCATTTCCCTGATGATTAATGATGTTGAGCATCTTTTCATGTGCATCTTGACCATCTGCATGTCTTCTTTGGAAAAAATGTCTATTCAGGTCTTCTGTCCACTTTTTAATCAGACTGCTTGCTGTTTTGATACTGAGTTTTATGAGTTCTTTATATAGTCTAGATGTTAACCCATTATTGGGCATATCATTTGCAAATTACTTTCTCCCATTCAATAGGTTGTCTTTTCATTTTGTTGATGATTTCCTTTGGTATGCAAAAGCTTTGTCATTTGATATAGTGCCTGAGGAGAGACAGATCCAAAAATAAGACCAATATAAAAAAGGTTACTGCCTATGTTTTCCTCTAGGGGTGCTATGGTTGCAGGTCTTACATTTAAGTCTTTATTCTGCATTTATTTTTGTATATGATACGAGAAAGTAGTCAGTTTTATCTTTTCATTTAGCTGTCCAGTTTTCCCAGCACCATTTAATGAAGAGAATTTTCCCACTGTATAGTCTTGTCTCCTTCATCATAGATTAATTGACAGTAAAGTGTGGATTTATTTTTAATATAGTTGGCAATCTATGAGTGTAATGCCTCCAGCTTTGTTCTTCTTTCTCAAGCTTGTTTTGTCTATTCTGGGTCTTTTGTAATAAATGGTGAGAATAGGCATCCTTGTCTTGTTCCTGATCTTAGAGCAAAAACTTTCAACTTTTCACTGTTGACTATAATGTTAGCTGTGGGTTAGTTATAAATGACCTTCACTATGTTGAGGTATATTTCCTCTAGACAAGGATATCACATTTTATTGAACTTCACTTTATTACAGTTTGCAGATACTGTGTTTTTTGTTTGTTTGTTTGTTTACATATCAAAGGTTTGTGGAAATAGCAAGAGAACTAGAATTGGAAGTGGAGTCTAAAAATATGACTGAATTGTTGCAATCATGATAAAATTTTAGTGGAAGTTTTTTCTTACGGTTGAGCAAAGCAATTTCTTGACATGGAACTTACTACTGGTGATACTGTGAAGATTGTTGAAATGCAACAACAATCTAGAATAATACATAAAATTATTTGATACAGCAGCAGTAGGATTTGAGAGGATTGACTTAAACTTTGAAAGAAGTTCTGCAGTAAATAAAATGTTTTCCAACAACATGCATGCTACAGAGAACTCATTTGCGAAAGGAAGTCAATGGATGTGGCCAACTTCATTGTTGTCTTATTTTAAGATAATCCAACCATCCAACCTTCAGCATTTAAGAGATTGATTGACCCATTGGTTGAATTAACATTCAACATTTAAGTCAACATTCAACCACCCAGCCTTCAGCAATCAATCAGCATTGAGGCAAGATCCTCTACCAGCAAAAAAACTATTATCTTGCTGAAAGTTCAGATTATAGTTAGCATTTTTTAGCAATAAAACATTTTTAAATTAAGTTATGTACATCCACATAATGCTATTGCACATTAAATATACTATAGTATTGTGTAAACATGATTTTTATATGCACTGGGAAACCAAAAAATTCATTTGACTTACTTTATTGAAATATTTACTTTATTACAGTGATTGGAGTCAAACCTGCAGTATCTCTGAGCTATACCTGTATCCACTTTGCAATTTTTTTGTTTTTTTAATCATAAATGGATGTTGAATTCTGACAGATCCTTTTCTGCATCTATTCAGGTGATCATATGATTTTTATCCTTCATTTGTTAATGCGTTATGTCACGTTGGTTTGTGTATGTTGACCCATCCTTGCATCCTTGGAATAAATCCCACTTGATCATGGTGTGTAATCTTTTTAATGTATTGTTGACTTTGGCTTGCTAATATTTTGTTGAGAATTTTTGCATCTGTGTTCATCAGGGATATAATTCTGTAATTGTCTTGTTTTATTGTCTTTGCTTGGTTTAGGTATCAGAATAATCCTGGCCTCATAAAATGATCTTTAAGTGTTCCTTCCTCTTCAATTTTTTGGAATAGTTTGAGAAAGACAGGCAATAATGCTCCTTCAAAGGTTTGGTAAGATTCACCTGTGAAGCCATCTGGTCCTGTACTTTTGTTTGTTGCAAGTGTTTTTATTATTGATTCAATTTCATTACTAGTTATCTGTTCAGATTTTTTCTTTCTTCCTGATTCAGCCTTGGAGTATTGTATGTTTCTAGGAATTTACCCATTTCTTCTGGGTTGTCCAATTTGTTATCACATAATTGTTCATATATGTTTTTTATGAGCCTTTTTATTTTTGTGATATTAGTTGTAACTTCTCTTTCATTTATAATTTTATTTATTTGGATCCTCATTTTTTCTTGGTGAATCTTGCTAAAGATTTATCAATTTTATGTTTTCAAAGAACTAGCTCTTAATTTCATTGATATTTTCTATTATTTTTTGTCTCTATTTCATTTATCTGTGGTCTGATATTTATTATTTCCTTTCTTCTACTAACTTTGGGCTTCATTTGTTCTTCTCCTATTTAGTTCCTTTAGGTATAAGGTTAGATTATTTATTTGAGATTTTTCTTATTTCTTGAGGTATGCCTGCATCACTGTAAACTTCCCTCTTAGAACTGCTTTTGCTGTGTCCCATACATTTAGAATGCTGTGTTTTCATTTTCATTTGTCTCAAGATATTTTTTTGCTATTTCTCCTTTGATTTCTTTACTGACCCATTGGTTGTTTAGTAGCATGTGTCTAGTCTCCATGTGTTTGTGTTTTTTCCAGTTTCTTCTTGTAATTGATTTCTAGTTTCATACTGTTGTGGTTGGAAAAGATGCTTGATATGATTTTAGAATTCTTAAATTATTGAAAGACTTTTTTGTGGCCTAATATGCTGTCCATCCTGGAGAATGTTCCATATGCACTTGAGAAGTATGAGTATTCTGCCATCTTTGAATGGAATGTTCTTTATATACCTATTGAGTCCATCTAGTCTAATGTGTTGTTCAAGGTCAATGTTTCCTTATTAATTTTCTGTCTGGATGAGCTATCCATTTAATGTAAATGGGGTGGTAAATTCCTCTGCTATCATTGTATTGCTGTCAGTTTCTCCCCTTGAGTCTTTTGGTATTTGCTTTATGTTTTTAGGTGCTCCTGTGTTGCTGTATAGTTATTTGCGATTATAATATTGTTCTGTTGGATTGATCCCTTTATCATTATTCAATGCCCTTGTTTCTTGTTACCACTTTTGTTTTAAAATCTATTTAGTCTGATACAGGTATTGGTACCCCAGTTTTCTTTTTGTTTCCATTTGCTTGGAATATCTTTTTCCATCCCTTCATCATCAGTTTGATGTGTCTTTAGGTCTGAAGTGAGTCTCTTATTGGCAGCATATAGATGGATCTTGTTTTGTTTGTCAGCTTGTTTGTTTTTATCCATTCAGCCACCTTATGTCTTTTGACTGGAGCATTTAGTCCATTTACATTAAAAGAAATTATTGATAGGTATATACTTATTGCCATTTTGTTAATTGTTTAATGGTTGTTTTTGTAGTTCTCTTTTCTTCTCTTGCTCTTTTCCCTTGTAAGTTCATGACTTTAGTGTTAAATTTGCATTACATTCTCCTTTTTTCCTGTGTATCTAATATAGTTTTTTGGTTTGTAGTTACTGTGAGGTTCATATGTGACAACATATGTACATAGCAGTCTCTTTTAAGTTGATGGCCATTTAAGGTTGGATGCATTCTAAAAGCACTATATTAGAAATTGCATTGGGGTGAAAGCACATGTCTGAGTGACCTCTAGGAAGTATCATTTGAAGAAGTGTTCCCTCTCTTTCTCCTTTTTCCTTTCCTGCTGGCTAGAAAGCAGACCTGATTGCTGGAGCTTGAGCAGTTATCTTGGACCATGAGGCAGAAGTTTGGTTTTGAGAACGGTGGCATGACAAAATGGAAGTAGCTGGGGCCCAGATGAGGTTGAGTCCAACTCTATACTGTTTTCCTCCAGCTTTACTTTGCATGTGCATGTGTATGAGTACACACACACACATGCACAACTGCCATCTTGTTTACACCACTATTATTTTGGGATATTTAATAATTTCATTTCTGTTTGATATACAAATAAGATATTGTCTGTCTTTAAGATAGACACCTCAGATATTTCTGTTTTATGGCCATGAGTCTTCATTATTTATTGACTTCAATAATCATGGAAAATGTATGTTGTTTTAGTCATAAACAGAGTGAGGAAATATTGTGAAATTAATTGTTTTCTGTTCAATAGTGATTATTAACAATCACTTAAATGATTAAGCATTGCTTATAATGCTTGGAAGATTAATTCACTTTAACTTTACATCATTTGAGGTCATGCAAAAGTTAGGTGAGATAATATATAAAAGCCCTTAAAACAATGCCTTGGCAATAGTAAGTGCTGCATTAGTGTCAGCTCTTGTTATTACCAAGTATGTGTGAACACTGTGCTCTCTTGACCAGTGATGAAGGAGGTCCATGTAAATTTTCTCCTCTGTGTAAACCACCCCAGATATCTTTGTTTATTTCAAATAGGATTGTCTGCTACTTGGATGTGGTTTAGATAATTTTTTCACTTTTGGTTTTAATCTGAAGATACAGATTGTCTACATTTTTCGTTGTGACTGAAGTCCATGAACAGGAGAACTGTCGTGGAAACATTTTTAATAAGTAAATAATGGCCTTCACTTAAAGGCCATTTTCTCAATCTTCATTTGTGGGGGGAAAGAATTGTAAAGCAGAGAGAAATAATATATTGATATATTTGAGAGAGAATATTACAGTTAGCAGACAATTTCAAAGTACCTTCTTAGGGAAGTCCCAGTGTTACAAGGGGATGCCAGGTGACCATTGGATTTCCATCTTATTTCCTTTTCATATGAATTATTTTATGTCTTGCAGACCCAAGTGCAAATATGAGTATGTAGGCGATAAAGATTTCTGCCTTTCCAAGGAAATGGTTGTGAGACAAGCTCATACAGTGTTCAAATGTGCTACATGTCCTCTGGATATGTTGCTCTAAGGAATACAAAGTGAAAAGCTGGGCTAGTGGCCTTCCTTTTCTTTGTTCTGGACTGAAAGGTTTTCCTTCTTCTCTTTTTCACTTACTAGTCAGTAAGTTTTCCCGTCAACATTTTGTGTGCTCATTGGTACCTAACAATGGATTTAGATGAGACTCAGAGGAGATATTTGCCAGCAATAAGAGCTGTTAAAGAATAGAATGTGTTACAGGGAGAAATTTAGAAATCTCATTTACTGCCTGTAAATGGGGAATGGAGTAATTGAGTTCCCTCTTGCTCAAAAGTAGATGGACTTTTAGATAAATGAATAAAAAAACTGTCTGGTTCTTGGAGGCACCAAGATATTAGTACTACAAAACAGGGTTTCAACTATCTGATTCTAATGTGATTTATTGACTTGGTCATTATATCACAAAAGATTGGCAGTAATCCAGAAAATTCAGTATCAAACAAGAATATGCATCATTTGGGACCCCAGTTTCTCCAAATACCTTGGATAATTGCCCTTAATTTTGACTTTTGATTATTTCCTATGATCCAGCTCTGCTGGTCAAGATGTCAAGGGTTTATATGGAAGTGTGAAACTTTGTATGAAAAGTAGCACTTCCTCAGCTTTGGTTTACCAACCAACTCCAGGGACCCAGGCTGTTACTATACCAACTGTTTATTATCAGCCTGTGCATGTGAGGTGGTACATACATCCAGGCACACACACACACACACACATATACAAAGCATACACATACAAAAGTATGCACAATGTTTTGTTTTCTAGGAAAGAGTCATCAAAAGTAGACAAACAAATGATAAGAAAACTAAGTTTTCACTTAGCTGATTAACATATCATGGTAATCTGCTGTTGTGTTAAACCGCACATTTCAGAGCTATAATTGTTTTCTCATTATTAAATAATGAGGAAATCACTGTACACTGCCCCTTCTCTTTGAATTTAATGCCATTTAATATTATGCTAGATTTATGGGTCTTTCCCACAAAGAACTCAATATGTCATAGACAATTTCATTTTATATCTAAATGTCATATGACTTAGAGATGATGGGTGATTATTATCCCCATTGAAGTGGATGGAAAATTTAAGACTGAGAGAGGTTAAATAAAAACATCTGAGGCTCATGCCATAAGCTAACGGCAATAATAATGAGGTTTGAAGTTCATGGAACAATCTATGTGCATTATCTAATTTAACTCTTATTAGAGAGCTAGTCTGGATTCACTCAGTATAACCTACTCAGTTTGCTCCAACTCAGTATGTCCCATACTGAGCTCATCAACCCCTGCCCATCCCCCTAAACATTGTTTTAGCCCCTCGCCACTCTCCTAATGTCAGATGTTGGAGTCACCATGCACCTAGTCACCTAAGCAGGAAAGTTCAGTACTTATCCTTGCATGTGTCTCCTTTGCATTCCATGTATAATCAATCACCAAGTCATTCCATGTTTATCTCCTAAATGTTTCAGTATTTCTTCCTTGTAGTTCCCCCTCAGCCATGAACACAGTTCATGCTTTGACCTTAGTTCTTGTCATCCTTGCTTCTTTCTTTGTTTACTTCTAAACTTTTCCTGATCAATTCTCCTTCCCTCCAGTCCTGGCCCTCTCCAACTCATTGTTCACGCTTACTACCATATTCACCCTCCTAGGCAAACCCTATAATGGTCCTTACAGGAGAAATCTGAGCTCCTTCCCAAGGCATTGGGCTCTTCATCTAACACATCCTTCTGCTCCTTTTTCACCACTTGTCCCATATTTTGGACTCCAGTACCATGAATCCACCTTGGCCCTTCCCACTCCCAATGGTGTTTTTTTTTTATCTCTTTCTCTTTGCTAATACTATTTGCTTAAAAGACCCTGACCATTTATTCTCCCTGAAATACCACCTCTTAAAGCAAAGATTTCCTGGACAGGTGTTGAAGGTCATCTGTCTGCACAATGGAATTAGCATCTCTCATCAGTTTCCCCATAATCCTCTAAATATGTCTCTGTTATTTAACCTGCCAGTAATTATAATTATCTATGTTTATTTTTTATTTATCTGCCTACCCCAGATCATGAATGAGTTCCTTCAGGGGAGGGGCATTATCTTACCTTATTATTTAGAGGCCTACCTAGTATCTGGAGCAAAACAGGCATTCAAAAGTATTAGAGCTGAGAGGGATCCTGTTTCATTGGACATCTTATGCCCAGATTCCTCAAGTGGCTTGTTCATTAATTAGGGCACAGTTTGTCCAGGACCCAGAAATCTAGAGTCCAAGCAGTTCCTTCTACACACAAGCTAATGATGATTATTATTAATGATCACTTACCATGTCCCAGGTGCTTTCTAAGCACATTATAAATATTAACCCATTTAATTATCACAACAATAGTATTGGGTAAGTCTTATTATTATTCTCAGAGAGGTTAAGCAATTTTCCTAATAATCACACAGGTAGAAATAAGCAGAGCCAGGAATTGAAAACAGAGTGCGCTCTTAACCCTTTTGAAAATCCAAAGAATGTAGACTTTCTGTCCACAAAACACATGGACCCACACACCATTTTGCAGTTTCAATGGTTTCACAAATTCCCTAAGGATCATATAAAAATCCTTTATTGAAAACCCCAGCTATACAACTCAACTTGGATTTTTCTACCTCTATAATATCTCAAAGCCCTTTGATCTTCAAAGTATTGCATGGTTTATACTCATCCCATCCTGTCTCCTGGCTTTGACTTTTTAATTTTCCTTCTGTAAACCAAGTGTTTTCTCTCCATAACACTTTAAACTGTGTGCCTGCCTCTGTTAAAATAGAAGACCCATGTGTTACTGGAAATCACTAGTCTTCCTCATCTCACTGCCCATTTGTTAATGAGGACAGTAATACATACAGTGAATGAAACCAGCCCCTGGGCTGGTCTTCAGGATGCCCCACAAGCAGCTATATCTTTTCAAGTGTGCCTGGATGCTGGGCAATCAGAACTGAAACCTTGGTGATATATCTCAGAAGCATGTGGATTTCTTGTCCGTATCAGAAAGTGACATCCATTTTCCTAAAAGCTAGTCCATTCGTGTAAAGCACATCCTCTCTGTCAGCTTTAGCATGTCCATTTTGGAGGCTGTTTCACTAATGCTTAATTAATCCATCTTTAGTTGAATCAGAAGGAAATTCTCCATCTGTCACAGGCTCACTGTATGGCAGGACTTTGAGTTTCATGCATTATGTCTAATGATCACAATTTCCTTGCATTTTACCGATGAAGAAACTGAGACTTAGAAAGCATAAATCTTTGGCCATAAGTCAACTTGGTTAATAAGTGGCAAAGGAAAGATTTAAGTCTGTATTTGATAAAGTCCATATTCTTTGCTCTGTTATATCAGTATCTTGCTTTGTAGTCTTCTCATGTTAATAAGTATCTGTTACTTGGCTATATTCTCATGTCTTGGCATGGACTCACTGGATAATTAATTGTGGAACATGATGCAGGGAAGCTCACAAGATCAAAAGGAAACAACTTTATAAAGAGGTTGGAATGTTGAGTAGTCTAAGCTGTGAATTGGGCTATTCCTCATTGTTTCTGGAATATATATCCCACATATAAAGCTACCCTGAAAATAAGCTTGGATTTGTCCACATGCCTGCCTGCTAATTAGCATTCATGAAGCTCTATCTGTGTACCTGGAGGGAACTGGCTATGTTTTCCTCATCTTTCCTTTTGGACTGACTTCCATCAGGCTGTCATATGTGCCCTGGCAGATTGTTCCTCCTGTAATTCTCTCAACTTGCTGCTCTGAGGCCAGGGTGAGCAGAGGGTGTTCTCTATGTGGACTGAAGAACTGAAAAGCAGAAGATAAAAAACCCTAACTTTACCATCAGATGTGAGTTTTTATCCCAGCTCAGTCACATGTAAGCTGTGTGATCTCAGGCAAGTTACTTAACTTCACTGAAATTCAGTTTCATCATATGTAAAATAAGAATAATAATATCAACCTTAATAAAGGTTACTATAAGGATTAATGTAAATTCCCTGGCACTTAGAATGTTACATTATTATTATTCTACTATCTGAAAGAGGAGCTTTAGTGACTCTCAGATACTAAGAAGTGGTATGGGCATCCCCTTTTATGGTGAAAAGTAGTCTACAAAAATATGTAATAAATTTAGGCTGAGCAGCAAGGTGTTCACACTGACATAAAGGTGGACAGAGAAGTGTTCAGTGTAGACATCCTGGGATGAATAAATGTGTCCCTAATTCATTCTTTTATCAAAAGAAGTTTCCACAATTTACCTCAAAACCCAAACCTTACTAGTTTGAAGTTCTTCAGTAGCTTCTCCATAGACCTTCAGGATGAAACTTGAGCTCCTGGACGTGGCAAACAATACTGTTTTGTAATCAGAATCTAGCTTCCCCAGTCTTGCTTCCAAGTGAGCGCTTTACTTCAGCCCCATTGACAAACTCAGAGCTCCAAAGACACATAGCTCTTACTTATCTTTATGCTTTTGCACATGCTGTTCCCTCTGACAAGCGTGCCCTTGCTATGATATGTACATAGACGAGCTGACTTTAATTCAACCTTGAAAATTCTGGTCACATTTTAATTCCTTAAAAAAGATTTTTCTTTAAACCTGCATCCTGACTGGTCAAAGGGCCTTCCTTGATCCCTTTGAATCCAGTGTTTATTTTCCTCATCTTTATTTTTATTGTCTGTGACCCCCACTGGACCATGCACTCTTGGGGAACAGGGGGTTGTCTCTGTTGCCTCAGTAGCTGGCACAAAATAGATACTAAATAATATTTGAAAAGAAGGAAGAAAAAAATGGTTCTAGGAATATTTTACCTTAGTTTTTTGTTTATTTGGGTCTAAATTAGACTGATAATAAGTGCCTGGAGAACAGGGGAAATGCTTGATTTATCTTTGAATCTCTTTTTTTAGACCAGTTATTCTCAACCTTGGCTGCATGCTGGATTCACCCAGGAACTCTTAAGAGATTCAGAAGCCCAGGCATCAGTACTTTAAAATCTCCCCAGGTGATCTAATGTGGATCTAAGGGTTAAAAAACACTGGATTAGCCAGAAGATGCTTAACAAATGTGTAATGATTGAATAATCCAATCAATAAGTCTCACTGGGGCAGTGTGTCTAAACAGACACAGTCGTGGATAAAGAAGGTCAGGAGAAGAGGGGAGAGGAATGGAATGGAGAAGAGGGGCACCAGTAGTTTTTGATTGAGTCACCTCATGAGTTGGACTTCCCCCAGGAATTCAAAATGTTTTTCAAAAGTAACTCAGTGTAAACAGTTTCAGCTTCTTTCTCTTTGATTTCTAATTCTTTTAGGCATTGTCAAGTCTAGGTTCAGAGTAGGGAAAAAGAGTTTCCCTGAAATGTAAGTGCGTATTGGTAATTACCACAGTAAATAGGAGGAGTTTCTGACAGTCCCTCCTGTCAAGACTATTTGGCTGTTTTGCCCCTTCTGTAACTTCCCACATTCCCCTTGTCCACACAGCAGCTCTGTATCATGATAAGACAGCCAATACTGGCCTGCATCCTTCATGATTATAAGGCATATAAGCATGATGGTAAACAAAACTGATACCTAATTTACATAGCCCCATATTTTCTCATGAAGAGCCAAGCACAAACAAATCACAGATTCAAAATTGAAAAGTAACAAGGAGGATGTTTAATAGACACGATGCAAGAAATTGAATTTGTAGACTACACAACTACCTGGATCAAACTAGGCTTTTCAAGAATTCAACTGAAGTATGGCATTTACATGGAATTTTCTGGATTTGACACACCGATCTTCTTAATATTTCCAGATTATTTTAATTTGCTGCAATAGCCTGCAGCATCATTTCTTTCTGCTTTTATTTCAAGATAGTATTTAATGGGGAAAAATAACTTGACTATCTTATATATCTTCATTTATTTGCATGAAACTAAAAAAACGTGCTCAAATTTCCTTTTTCCAATTCAAAAGCTTTCCCTAGGATATTGTTTCTTATAAATGAATTTATATACTGAAAAGATTTAGAAAACTTTCAAATTAAATTATACAGATGCCTCTCTTTCATCATACTTTGTATCCTGAACAAGAACGCTGTTCCTTTAAATAGTATCCCCTCTTCCAAGCAAATGAAAAATGGATATAAAATTCCATATTTGAACTCTGATGACAGATCAGATGGTGATACTACTCACTGTCACCTGGGTGCATTTGTATAAGAGAGTTGTTATTGGGAGAATGTTACAGGCTTTTGTCTTGGCTTTCCCAAATTTCAATGAAGCCCCTTACCTATACCTTTAGCCCATCCTCTGTAACTTGGCTGGACTTAAAATCAAATACAATTTTGATGCCTCCAGGAAAGGCAGATAGACAGGAGGAGCAAAGGAAATAGGATAATAGTACTTATCATTGTAGTAAATATTCAGTGAGCCTAGAGTAGGTCTGGCCCTTTATAGCTGATGTGCCTGAGATGATTTTATCAAAGCCCCAAAGTAACCCTGTACAGTAGTATCATGGCCCTGATGCCTCAGACAACAAAGCTGAAACATAGAGAAGATAAGCAAACTGCTCATCTTGGTTGCACCTGGGTAGAGGTGGAGCCAAGGCTCTGACAGATGTCTGACCCCAAAATTGGTGCCCTTAACTGCCTACTATGTTCCTGCCCCAGTTTTTTCAATTGAAGAACTGCTAACTACACTCAGTTTATCTAAAGGAATGCCAAGGATCTAGTCCTGACTTTTTGTAGTCAGTGTGTGGTGGGCTTCAGCAATCACTCTTCCTTTCTTCTTTCTCACCTATAAAATGAGGGCATTTGGTAAGTGTGCTAGACTCTTAAGTTGGGATATCCAGCAGCAGGCAAGTCAGTTGCCACCCAGTTGGAAATGGGGGCTTTGTAGGGATGGTGGTGGGCAGGACCAATTCTAAGTCAACAGCATGCCCCATGTCGGGATGTGTAAGCTGCAGAGATGCCCCAAAGCAAATACTTCTGTCCCAGAAGCAGGCCATTAACCTCAACCAGTGTGTCTAGAAGAGCATCTCTTCATGTGGTACCAAACTTCACACTGCCTCTAAAGCCCTTAAAGATCCAAATTTATTGAAAACATAACTTTTTCCTTTGCTTACACTTGTGGTTCTTTTTTTATTACAAAAAACCATGACAGAGAACTTAGAAAGTGCAACTAAGCAATGAAAATGTGAATAATTTCTAATCACATCAGTAAGAGATAATAATTCAGTGCACACATTTCTAGTACTTTTTTCTGTTTGCATTATAAATACACATACATATATTTCTTGAAAAATGAGATTACACACATGGTTAATGATCTTTTCTCCCTAATTAATATTCTTTCTCTATAATTGAAAGTTACTTTGTTTTCTCAAAAACAATCTTGTGCAGAACCCCAGTAGATAAACAAAAGTGTAAATGCTCTCTTTTGGGGGAAGGAGTGAGCACACACTCAGCTCCAGCTTCTCTGTCTCCCTTATGCCCCCACAGGGGATCCTGAAACATTCTGGGCTCTTCAGAACTCAGTTTGAAAACGCATGTTCTTTAATATTAATTAAGATCCCATTTTATCTCATATCAGTGCAAAACCCAGAACTTAGATAATATCTCCTCCAAGTTAAAAGTAATATTAAAAGGTATTAGTAGCCATAATTGTTGAAACTATCATTTCTTTAAAAATCTAAGAAAAATGGAAAAACCTGTGTTATCTTCTCTCAGGGTAGAAAAGTAAACTTTCCCTAAGATCAGTCCACTGAAAGAGAATTGGGGACAAAAAGAAGGCACTTCGTGGCTTTCATACTCTTTTCCTAATTTTGCACATGCAAACATATTTAAAATACTCCCTGTCTAGGAGAAGCAATTCCTCCAAAAATGAACAAGAAGAAGTTGGTGGTGGTGGTTGTTTTTTAAAGAAGTAGAGGGGCTCTTCATTCCATCCAAGCAAAAATGAATCCATTGCCAACAAGAAGCAGATGGTCCTTCTTCTCTGCCCTTTAGTTTTCTGACGGTGAGACTGGGAGATTTTTCAGCATTTGCAATAGTTGGCTTCATGTATCATGCCAGGCAATGCCTTAGCAGCAGCAGCTTGTCTTTTTACATTAGGTTCCATAGATATGGACTAAGCAAAGCTTCATGTTTTCACATCAGAAGCTGATGATAAGAAATGTGAGAGAGAATTAAACAGATTCTTCCCCTCTCTCCATTTCTTAGTCCTACTGGGAACAAGTGTGCTTCAAGCTGGAACTGATGGTGTTAGATGAAGACTCTGCTCCAAAGGTGAAATTTATTCTCTATAATGTCCTCTTGTGGAATGAAACCACCTTCATGGTTATGTATTATGCTGCCTATGGTAGCAGAAGCATCTTTATTTCAAAATGTTCCCTAAGATCCAGAATCCCATAGGGTTTCTGGGTTCGGTTTTAACTTTAGGATAACGCAGAGTGGGCTTTGGCAAGTCATATAAGCTCTCCTTTCCTCTAAGATCATGCTACTTCACTTACTCCTTAAAGCATAACATAAAGCACTTCTTTAAGAGATTTGTATGGTTGGTGGCTCTCAACCCTAACCGCACATCAGGATCATCTAGGGATTTTTTTAAACAACCAGTACCACGTTTCAAAGACTATAAAGTATAGTCAGGACTTAGAAACACTAGCTCTGAAAAAACCATTTAGAATTACTGTCACCTTCCTGTGTTTGTTCTTGTTTTTTTTTATCACTCTTAAACCAAGACGTCTCATTTTTTTCTTTTTGCATGTGTTTTACCTATTAACAATAAAATGTAAGCTTCTCAAGGAAAGAGGCAGATGAATGATTCATCTTTGTATGCCCTCCATATCCTGGCCAGAGGGAACCTGGGTTCAAAATTAGCTCCTAAGTCTTTGTAGCTGTGAAATCTGGGGCAAGATTTGTAGGTCTTCTGCATCTGTCTCCTTACTTGTTCCATGAGGAAAATAATACAAATACCTATCCTACAGGTGCTCTTGAAGCTTAATGCAATTATTTATATTATGCTTATAGAACCTATTAGGTAGTCAGCTCAGATCAGCAACATAATATGTGTTTGCTGAATTTATACCTTTTGTGTAGTGATTTTTTTCCCTTGTTGCATCATTCATTCATTCATTCACTCAACAGATTTTTTTTTTAGCACTTATTATGGTTCTAGGTGTTTGAGAGAATATGTTCATGGAATTCACATTCTAGAAGATCATATCTGTAGCCTTGTTTAATTTTTACAAATATCTGTATTTTCTTATGCTTGAATCAAATAAGACCCTAAAAGTTAAGAGAAGTTAAGTGATTTATCTACCTAGTAGTTTGGTGATGGACCCATGCCTGAAATCTAGGTTTTATTGCTTGTACCTAATACTCATTCCAAAGGACAAAATCACCATCTTGAGTCTCTAATCAGTGACCATGTGCATGGAACTATTATTACATAGGCAGTCTCAAGTAGGGTGTATGATTTTTGACTCTCCAGGTATAGTGATCCTAATAGTCACTTATTAGTTGTATGATTTGGGGAAAATTTATTTTACCTTTCTGTGTTTAAGTTTCCTCACCTCGAAAGTGAAGATAATATTTACTTCAAAGAGTTCTGAGGAGGGTTAAGTATATGTAAAGTGCTGCCCAGTACCTGGCATATAGCACACAACAGATGTCAGCTGTTATGATGTGTATCATTATATCTGCAGTTAAAAGTGAGTAGTCTCTAAAAGCTGCCCAGGACTTCAGGGAGGCCCCATGCCCTGCTACCCTTCAAATGGTATGGGTTTGTTATCAAGCAAATATCCTGTTATAATCTTTGAAGTGTACATACTCTCCAATTGCATGTATAAGAAATGCAATGATTCTGACATTTATGCATATGAAGGAATAAATCCTCCCCAGCAAATTGGAATTGTTCCACGGCCAGCAGTTGGTAAAGTCCACAATTTGCATGAGAACATGTGAGGATGTTATACATCTGTTTATAAAAAAGACTGACTGGATAATAGAAATATCATATGGCCTCTGTAGCCTGAGCTTGGACAACATGATATCTTGTGTGTGTCTGTGTTTTCCTAATGTAAGAATAATCTAATGGAGTCTGCACTGAGCATTCAGAGTCTTATCTTGGGAGACAAATGTCCAGGCCCAGCACACCCATCCGTCAGTATAATAGCTTTAACATCACTGAAAAGGCCATATATTGAAAGATTTCTTAAATCATGCCTTTGCAGCTATAGAATCAATTTTCTGTAGGGAGACTTTGTTTGTGACTGAGTGGAATTGTGGGGCTTCTAATAAACTTAGCTTCTATTGCTCAGCATAACCATTATCCCTTCACCTTATTTTTCCTGTATTTACTTTTCTAGAGAATAATGAGAGGACAGCAAAGATAACAGCACAAGAATTTTCAGCATTTCCCACACCTGGTGTACCAGTTTTGTTGATAAGCATATCCAAGGGGGAAAAAGATGGCTAGCAGTTGATTGTGATTAAGTGGACTAGGAGAAAGCTTCTAATTCAGATGGGGGTAAATGTTCTCTTTTATGATGAAGATCATCCTGATATGTAAAATGTCAAACTTAGAGGAGAAGCAACTTTGGTGACTTGCTGTAGGCTAAAGGAAAGACAGAATGGTTTTCAAAGATGAGCACTAGCTAGATCTTTCAACAGGTCTCAAAGATAAGGACCCACTAAGGCAGCAGACCTCCGCTGGAGACAGGATTCTGTGAAGAGGTTTATGATCTTCTGCAATGGAATGATTTCAATATACTATGATAGGTGCCTTAATAGAACTAAGTACAGGATGTTACAGGAGCAAAGAAATGGGGGACCATCTACCTGGGGGTAAGGCAGAAAAGAGGGATGAAATTTCAGTGGAGGAGATGCCCCTGTTTATGTACAGGTTGGTTGTCAGGCAGGGACAGCTCCTGAGTATTACAATCAAGTGGGGAATTGAAAAAGCATTTTCTGTAGCTTCTCCTGTTTCCATGTTGCATTCTTCTCAATATGAACTATTTTTTGGTCTTATGAAAAAGAGGACTGTCCAAATGAGTACTCATTAACATTAAGTATAAAGCCTAGAGAGCTAATACTCTATGAGGCATTGGCTTGTTCATTATTCTTGCCCCAGAACCCAAGAACTAGGAGTGTTTTGTGAATTGCAGGCCTTTGGTAAATAGTCCATGGATGGGTAGATACAGTACTTTATCAGAGATTTATTAGTGTATTTCCACATTTATTCATTCATTCCATCTTTACAATAACGTGACATGGGTGAATTTATACTAGTTTAATTTTTTATTCTGAGAAACTGAGGGTTCAGAACGTAAAAAGCCTGCTTAATTTTAAACCATTAAGATCGGGCCCCTAAGAGATTAAGACATCGTCATTTTCATTAATCCTCAAACTTTTTTTCTTGTATAATCAGCCCTAGAGTCTGTACCTCTACATGGCCCTCAAAATAAGTTGCCTACAGGATCATACATATAAGGTAAAAAATTAAAGTAAATGAAATGGAATACAGTTGGGTGGGATGGAGAGTTTGGTGAAATGGAACATGTATATATCATCTAAAGGAAATGAAGATCAGATTCTTAATAAAAAAAAAGTACAGGTAGATCAAAGCAAACCATCCCATTTAATGGTAGGATGGGTTCATAAGCAGTCAGTTTGCAACCACAACAGGATAATTGAAATATAAAATGTGTTCTAGCAGAATAGTAAGTAGAAGAGATGATTTTTTAAAAATCCATTGGCATATTTTTACATGTTATTAAAAGCACACCTCAATAAATATTTAGTCCTGATTCCCAACTGTAAATACATCATTAAATTAAGTGGAACATTAAAAGGTTACTGATATGTAAGATAATTCTAGATCTACTTTTTGTTATATAAGGCTCTTCCGCATCCATTTGTCCTTTAGTGCAGATTCCAGTAATTCAGGTTTAAAAAAAAACACCTTTCTGGCAAAGGTAGGATTACCTCAATGACCATTTGGCCATTTGCTCAGTTCCTTGGTGATAATTTTGTCTTCCTGCCCAATTACTTTAAAATGCTCTCCCTGGTGACTGACACAATAGAGAATGCTTTAGAAGACTACCCAACCCCTGTTAGTCTGCGACACATTTGATGGCTAAAAATAGTGATACATGATAGGAAGAGTGTTGGGATTGCTATCTGGAGGCCATATTTGAGCTCCTGCTCCATGACTTACAAAGGTGTGACCCCACCCCAACCCCGACCATATATCAGTGGCTTTCCATAGGATATGATGGCATCCAACTCGCTGGGAGTGAATTTAAGAATGTAATTCGGTGGGGGGTTGCTTCTGACCATGACTTGTCAGAGCTCTTGGCATTTAATGGGTGGAAGCCCAGGATTGCTATGCATCATGCAATTCACAGGACAGCCCCATACAGTGAAACCATGTCCTGGACAAAACTCAGAAGTTCTCTTTTTGAGGGCTAGAACTCTAGGCAGTTTATTTACCCTCTGTGAGCTTCATTTTCCTCATTTATGAAATTTCCTGCTGAGCTTATAGTATTATAGTATTATGAAGATCAAATGAGATAATAGATGTGAACATGCTTTGTAAGCCCTAAAACATTGTATGTTGGGAGGTATTATAATGATTACTCTAAGTGGCAGAGAGAGCAAAGCTCCTTACAATAAACTGTGAACTGTACAGATTTGTAATCTTCTTTTTTTTTTTTAAACATGGCTTGATCTGGACCATCTGGGCCAAGATAGTTATTTTGATCCATTAAGGTCTTTTGATTCTCTCTGCTCTTAGGGAGTCTCCTTGGTTACAAGGTGTATTTTTTTTGAAAATGGCAAACACCATGGTCATTTACCAGGATCTAATTTAATACCAAAGCTGCTCAGAAGAATAGTTTCTTGATTATTCATAAAGTCTTAGAAAAATCTAGGATTGGAAAAGTCTATTGCATACACAGTGTAACTGCTAAGATTATGAATTTAGAGTTCAAAGGCATACAGTTTGAGGTCAGACACCGCCACCACATTGGCTGTGAATCTTGGGCAAATTAATTCACTTTTCTAATCCTCAACTATAAAATGGGGATTAAAATACTTATCTCATTAGGTTGTGAGGGTTTAATGATATATCTTTGATGTAATCAGTGTTTCCAGTAGAAATATACTTCCATCTTGTCCAGGCCCCAACATTTATTTGAAAAGTGACCATTCTGCCTTGGTTTTCACACCTACTACCAATGGAAATATTCACTCCATTTTCAGACTTCCTGGAAAGATGTGGGTTAGGGACTATATTATATTTCCAGTTATAAGGTGGGGAGATTCCTTAAAAGAACTGGGTGAAAAATCAAGAAATAGCCTTCAGTTTCTCTGCATTATGTTGTCTACAATCAAAATATCTACCGGAATGCCAATAGGCATATCAAGCTTCCATCAAAACCATTAACAGGCAGTCAGTTGATGTGCCATTCTTGGATCCCAACAACAGTCCAGGTGTATTTTTAAATATTCCATCTGGCAGCCGAGGAAAAAAAAAAAAGAACGAAATAAGCAGCGACTAACAGATTTCTTTCCAACAAAGATTCCTTCTCCACAACCTGTCTACCCCTTTCCAGGAAGGAATACATTGAGAATACACCCTGAGCAGAGTGGCCATGTTTCCTAGAAACAATGCCTAAGGGTGGGTGCTAGACATGCCCACTAACTACCAGATCAAGTAGACCCTCCCTCAGAGTGTGGCTTCAAGAATGAGAAAAACATTTGGGTTTCAGTGACTCCTATGAAAGGATCAGATGATGTGAGAACCTGCCTTTCAGCTACTCTGAAGCTACAGGGACTCAATGGCCTTGGAAGGGATGACATTTAAGGATGTGAAGTAGTATGACCCCAGTTTACCATCCCCAGACCACTTCCTGCCCTTCTTGCCATGATGCCAATTTTTTCCAGCCTTATTGAGGTATGATTGACAAATAAGAGTGGTATATATTCAGGTTTTACAACATGATTTTTTAAGGGTGTATGATGTGATGATTTGACACATGTATACATTGTGAAATGATTGCCACAATCACATTAATTAGCACACCACTGTCTCATGGTTAGTTTTGTGTGTGTGTGTGTGTGTGTGTGTGTGTGTGTCACACACATAATCTTATAATCTGTCTGCAGATTTCAAGTATATAATACAGTATTAACTATAGTCACCACACTGTACACTAAATCTCCAGAACTTATTCATCTTTTATCTGAAAGTTTGTGCCCTTTGATCCACATGTCCCAATTTTTCCCCACCTGCATGACACCAATTCCTTAAAAACTTTATTTTGTGATAATTGTATATTCACATGTAAGAAATAATGCAGAGACATCCTATATACCCTTCACCCAGTTTCTCCTGGTGGCAACATCTTGCACAAGTATAGCACAATACCACAACCAGGAAATTAACACAATCCATCAATCTTATTCAAATCTCACCAAATTTGCATGCACTATGACACGACTTTTAAAGAAAATAGAAACCTTGTACAATAAGCCCCCCTTGTGAAAAATCTTTCTTGATAACTCTGGTCAGTTGAAAACATGGCCAAACAAAATGGTCTTGGAAATGTCTCAATAGGTCCACAAGAATTTGTCTGACTCTCTCTTCAACTCCACTGTCTCTTTTATCACCTCACTCAGAATTCTTGGGATGGAACAAAGCGCTATGTTTTAGGGTCACATTAGAATGTAAGATCAAGCACTGCAGCCCATGTTTCAGTCATTTAAAAGCCCATGGCCTGTGTTTCATTAGGAGAGTAAAGTCTGAATTTGAGGTCAAGAACTTTTAATTGCTGGTCATCACCCTAGGCTACTCTCCTGATGATTTAACTGCTGCTAAATCTCCCAGCTCAAGGATATCATTCTGTGGCTGTCAGAGTGAGGGCTGAAAGTAAGAGAGAGCTTCTCACTGCAGGTGTGCACACAGGAAGGACCAGTGTATTGCCAAGCCTGGAAGCTGCTTCGTTTCTGAGCTAGGCCAAACAGAGCTGTTTTCAAAGTTTGAACCTACTTTCTATAGCCAACAGTGACTATATTGAAAGCTGTATGGGAAGGGTTGAAGGTCAAAAGCCTAAACTACTGGAGTTTAAATTTCAGTCACATTGTTAACCAGCTATATGGCAAATGACCTCACCTTTCTGAGCCTCACTTTCTGCAACTGTAAGAAACTGGAGATAGAGATGATAGCTCATACTTTACAGGCAGTTAGGAAGTTTAAACAATATAAAGCAACGGTCCTCAAACTTGAGCATGCATGGAATCATCTAAAGGGCTTCTCCCAACAGATGGCTGGACTTCATCCTAGCGTTTAAGATTCTGTGGGCCTTTGGTGAGGCCTGATAATGTACATGTCTAACAAGTTCTTAGGCGCTGCTGCTGGTACAGTTTGAGGATAAAACTTTGGGAACCCCTGTGATCCTTTTGCAGTCACACTTTAGAAACCCCTAATACAGGGGACAGAAAATGCCTAATAAATAGATGACGATTGGTATTTACCCAAGGGAAGCTACTTCCCTTCCAAATTAATAAGGAATGAGGTGTGTTTCCCCTGCCCCCTGCCAGAAAAACCCTGAGTTCTCTGACTTTCCAGAAAGCAATCCCTGGTTAACATCTAAACAAGCAATGGAAAACTAAAGGCTGTGAAATGATTAAGAATATTTGACAAGGATACACAGCCAATTTTGATATTTCCCAGTTTAAACATGATTTTCTCCCTAGAAACAAATTTATGGTTAGGTGTTTCATGCTGGATATAAATGCAAATATATGTTCTTGCACACACATCAGCACACATACTTTTTGGTTTTTTATGTGCCAGCTTCACCCCCAACACATAATATTTTCACCAGGCAGGTCTAACTTAATATGCTGTTTTTTGGCATGTGTACGTGGGAGAAAAAGTGGGAGAAGGAAGCTAGGGAAAACAAATGTTCTTAGAAGAACTGCAAAGAACCACTCATTAGAGAGACAAATTAAAATATTTCAGTCCCTGGGCTATTTCTTTAAATACACCAGATTACATCAGTTCTTGGTAGAATAAACTGGAGGCTATAGAATTATCTTTTAAAAAAATAGTACTGATATATTTTGCTTGTGCTGTGAACGACATAAAGGAAATCACTCTAAATGTTATTTTCTTTGTCACTATGGGTGATTTTTGTTTAAGAGAGGGAACCTGAGAGATTCTTTTAATAATAATCTTCAGTATCTTGGATTTCCTGGCATTGTATGTAGCCCTTGATTTCTTTTTATTAGCTTACCTATACTCCTTGACTTCCAACATTGGAGAGAACATTCTCATAGCTCATGATAAAACCCAGATTTATTGCCATAGCCTCACGCTTGACTTCCAGATTCAACATGCTATTGAACTCATTGCTGCATCAAATGGTATAATTGACTCCATTTTTAGCATTGAATGTCCACGCATTTATACAAACATCAGTAGTTTTAGTGTCAAATACTTAACTGGGCATTGAAATGTACCCTTGAAGGTGCATCGTTTACTTTTCTTTGAGGTTGTGGCAATAGGTACCCCCAAACACAAGCTGATAAGTGTCTCAGAATCAGGGGATATGAATGGCAATGGCTATCTCGACCTTGAATGTTAGTTTGGATTTGGTTCTTTTTCCAAATCCTCCTAATGTGAGATTATTTCAGGCCATTTTCTCCCTTGTGCATTATGTAATGTCTGCAAAGAGAAGTCAGATGGACAATAACAACAGGAGCCATGCAGAAAAACATGGACAGTGTTACCTTGGGCTGTCATGCGGCTCATCAACCTGCAGCCCCCCCGAGGTCCAGCAAAGATGGAATTGACAGGACTCCTGATCCCCAGCCAGTGCATTCCCCTAGGAAAGGCAACCAGCAAGAATTGAAATAGTAATTGCTTTCCTTCATTCAAAGAAATCATGGATGAAATGATAAACAGATTAAGGCTTACCTCCTTCAGTGCACCAGAATAAATGTTCTGTTGTTCTGATAAGACTGTCAGTTAAAGGATTATGCCTTTAGGGTGTCAAGAGAGGAGGAAGCCTTAAAATGTATTCAAATTTGCCAACCATAGCTGTATATTTTAATCCTGGAGATACACATTGATCTTGCCCCCTCTTTGAAGTCTGCTGTTCTCTTAGCTGTAGGCTTTCTGCCCCCAACCACTTTTTGTACATTTTTTTAAAAAGGATATTTTTAAAACTCACTGAAAAATAGTACTGGATTGAAACCCCCAAAAGGGGAAATTTAATTAAAGATAGCCATTTATATTATTCTCAATGAGAACAAATGTCAGAAATGTGATTAACTTTGGAATATCCAAGTCTGATTATTTCATTAGAAATGCAGAATTGTATATATAAAAAAAACCTTTTTTCCAGCCTATTAAGGATTTTTTACTTACAAGAATACTGTTTATCCATTTAGCATTCAGTTGTGGACTGCATGTAGGTTTTTAATCCAGGCAACACAATTATGTCTGTTAGTTTAAGTCACATCAGCTGAGTTAGTACAGCCTCAAAATGCACATTTTGTTTTCTCATTAGCTTTCATGCAGTTGCCTGCACCTATTAATATTTTGAAAAAGTAATAGATATCTCTGAATGAACCAAGAGAAAGTAGCACAATGAATGGCAACTCATTTCTCACATGGTGACAGAACTTAAGCATTTGCAAGTTTTTGACTGTCATTAATCAAGGTTCTGAGTTCATTATCTCAGCCTTGACATCTGGGTTCTTAATCTGCAAACCCAATTTCTTTCCACATTTTTCCTGCCTGAAAACAAAAGTCCCATCAGCCTAGACCATGTTTCTTAATGTTTCTAATGAACCAGCTAATGGGTCAGCTACTATATTGAACAAGGAGAAATCCATCCACCTGTGCCCCTATCCACCCATTCATCTAGCCATCCATCCATCCATCAATTCATCCATTCAAAAAAGCCCCTTTCTCATTCTCATGTTTGGTGTTCCAGGATACCAGCTGTGAATAACATGCACTTATTCCCTACCCTCCTGGAGCTTACAATCTAATGTGGAAGACAAATTTTGAATAAGTAATTAGACATTTGGGGAAAGCTTCAAAAGAAAAATGGCAAGGAAGATTTGGGCAGATTTTTAAGAGTGATCCCTGATGACCCTTACCCTTGTATAGTTCTCTTTGCTTTGTGTGTGGGTGGAAACTATGAATGTAATAAGATATCACTCTTTTGATTATGTTAAGTCGTATGACAAAAGGAAGATTATCCCAGTGGACCTACAGCTGGTAGGCAGAAGGGGAAGTCAGAGAGATTCCAGGCATAAGAAGGATCTGATGTGCCATTACTGGCTTGAAGACAGAGGCGGTCACATGATGAAGAATACTGTTGGCCCCTAGAAGTTGAGAGCGCCCCCAGGATGAGAGACAACAAGGAAACAAACCTCAGTCCTGCAGCTTCAAGGAACTGAATTTTTCCAACACTCTGAATGAACTTGGAAGTGAATTCTTCGCTGCAGCTTCCAGAGAAGAGTCCAGCCATGCTGACACCTTGAGTTCAGCCATGTGAGACTGCTATGGGTGGAATTGTGAAGTCCTAATCCCCAGTACCTGTGAACGTGGCATTATTTGGAGATAGGGTCTTTGCAGATGTAATCAAGTTAAGATAAGGTCATTAGCGTGAGCCTTCATCCAGGATGACTGGTGTCCTTAAAAGAGAGAAATTTGGGCACAGACACAAAGGAAAGATGCCCAGTGAAGACACAGAGACAAAGGTAAGATGGCCGTGTGAAGGGGAAAGTGGATATTAGAATGATGTTGGCACAAGCCAAGGAATGCTTGGGCTACCAGAAGCTGGAAAAGGTAAAGAAGGTTCACTGACAGAGCCTTCAAAGGAACATGACCCTACTAATACCTTGAGTTTGGACTTCTAGCTTCCAGAATTATGAGAGAATAAATTTCTATTATTTAAGCTACCCAGTCATTGTAACTTGGTTACAATAACCTTAGGAAACTAATAAAGCAAATCTAAAGCAGAGAACCCAGTTAAGTCAGCCCAGAGTTTTGGTCTACAGAATCATAAAATATAAATGGGTGTTGTTTTAAGGTGCTACATTGGAGGCAATTTGTTATGTGGCAATAGAACACTAATGCAGAAGAGCATGGAAAGTGTCTAACCTACCTAATCTGATGGTGGTTGTCTGAAAACGATGTTTAAGATGAGGAAAAGAGAATCCAACAGAAAGGAGAAAGGAAAGATTGTCCCAAACAGAGGGAATAGCCTGTACAAGAGTCTTGAGACAGATGAAAGGCAGCTGCATTCAAGGAACTAACCTATTCAGGCATTCATGCTTCACAGAGTGTTGCCATCAATGCCAGGCCCAAACTAGGTACTGGAGATAAAATAAGGACCTACAGACATCATCCATGTTTTTATTGAGCTCATATTTAGTAAGGACAAGTAAAAACACATAATCTGACTAATAAATAATAATTATGTAGTTTATAAGGTGGGCTTTGAAGGAAAAAAAGAACAGCCCTGAGACCAAAAACACACAGTATTGGGTGGGGTACTGAAAATAAGATCAAGGGTGATGTTCTATGAATCTGGAGAAATAGGCAAGGCCAGATCTTTTTCTCTACTTGTGGAATATTTCAGGAAAGCACTATCTTCCTTACTAAAACACACAGTTATCATACCATTGTAATAATCTCAGCACTTTGTATAGCAGCCACCTGTACCTTCTCAAACCAAGGCCAGCATAGAAAATTCTAGACCATTCCCCTAACCTAACACAGGATTGTACCCCTGGGATGGTAAACGATAGCCTGTCATAGGAGCATTTTGCTTTTATTTAGCCACCACAAAAATCCTGTGCTCTCATTTGCACTACAGACTTCCATCATTTCCTTAATTTCAGTTTACTTGCATTGTGGGTATGTGGGTGTGCCTATTGGTCTGTCTGTCTCAGGGGTCCCCAAGACCACCTTCAAGTTCAGTGATCCACTAGAAGGACTCAAAAAAAACCGGAAAGGTTGTTACACTCATGGTTACATTTATTACAGCAAAAAAAGGAAGATTAAAATCAGCTAAGGAAAATGGTGCAGAGAGTGGAATCCAAGAGAGCCCAGGCACAAACTTCCAGCTATGCTCTTCCAGTGGAGTCACAGGGACAGCACTTCCTTCTCTCAGCAACAGTGAATGACAGCACATGCAGGAAATCGCACTTGAGCCTGAGGTCCAAGGTTTTTATTAGGGGTCACTTGCATAGGCCTGGAACACCCATATGGCTGGTGTTAATCACTCGGTCTTCACTCCTTCCAGAGGTCAAGTGGATACAGCTTGGCCCAAGGCCCCCACCATTAATCACATTGTTAGTATAATCTGGTATAGTCCAAGGCCCAGGCAAACATGAGCACTCTATCAGGCAGGATATTCGAAGGGCGTAGAAGTTATCTCCCAGGAGTTGATAAAGGGGGCCATTTTTGAAATGTGCTTTGAATATCACAGACCCACTGAACCAACCTTTACTGTAACACATGCATACACACGCATGCACACACACACACACACACACACACATACACACACACACAGTCATTACTTTAACCCTAACTCCAACTTCTACTGTAGTGATTTATAGATAAAGAATCACACTGTAAATATGTCTGGGAAACATTTTTCCATTTAATATTATTTTACTGGGGCATAATTTATATCCAGTCAGATGCAAAGAAGTGGACATTTCAATTAATTTTGACAAGAATGTTCACCCATGTAACCCATACGTCTATCAAAATACAGAGAATTTCCATCACCTTAGGAATTCTTAGTCCCTTTCACAGTCCCTGCCCACCCACCCCACCACCATCCTCTGGAGCCAATCACTGCTCTCCTCTCTCACCAAAAATCAGTTTTTCTGTTCTAAAACTTCATATAAATGAATACAGTGTGTGGTCTTTTGTATCTTTTCTTTTCTGTCCAGAATCATGCTCTTGAGCTTCAGCTATGTTATGTGTATCGGTAGTTTGCTCTTGTTAATTGCTGAGTACTTGTCTGCTGTGTGCCTATAACCCAATTTATGTAGCTATTCTCCTTTTGGTGGACATTTGGATTCTTCCCAGTTTTTATCTATGATGAATAAAGTTGCTGTGTACATTCCATATGAGTTTTTCTTTGGATATATGGTTTCATTTCTTTGGGACAAATAGCTAGGAATGGCTTTGCAGGCTTGTAAGGTAGATATGTGTTTATCTTATCTGCCAAACCATTATGCAAAATGGCTGTTACCATTTTATGCACCTGCCAGCCTTGTATGAGAGCAATGATTGCTTTGCATCTCTCCAACATTGGTCAGATGACTTTATTTTTGGCTATTCAAATAGGTTTGTAGTGGTCTTATTATAGTTTCATTTTCGTTTTCCTGACGAATAATGGTGTTGAACACTGTTTAATGTGCTTATTGGCCACTTGTATATCTTCATTTGTGAAGTGTCTATTCAAATCTTTTGTCTATTTTAAAAACTAGATTGTTGGACTTCCTATTATTCAGTTGTAGGAGTGCTGTTCCTAGTTTAGCTTTTCTTGAGATTTTGACACAGTAGGTCTAGTGTGGATCCCCATGTGACTGTGAGGTGCATACAGATTTGAGCACCATGCATCAGTGGGTAAGAAGTTGGTTTACTAAGACTTTGACTGTTCTGAGGAGCTGTAAATTGAGATTTTTCCCATTGTGGTTATTTTAAATTGTCAAAGGGAACATTTGAAAAATAATTCCCAGTGTATCATTTCCTTCTCACTCTTATCTTGGCACTGTATTTTAACATCAAACTTTAACTAGAAAATTCCTAGGTAGAGTGCCATAATTTAAAGCAAATGTGGGTTGTGTGCAAAATATTATTATAGCTATTAAAGGACCCTTGAGTCCATTTGTAGTGGCGACCTAAACCACATCCTATTTTTCCTACCTTAAAAGGAAATGGGGTAGACATTTGAACTTGGAAGCCTATATGCAATTTGCATTTTTTTCTAAGTAAAGTTGGTTTTGAAATAACTTGAACATTGTGTTGTTTATATCATACCAGTTTGTCTAGCCGGCAACCTTCCTGACCCCAAATGTTAGGCTTCTACTCAACAATTCCTTAAACCTTCATCCTGATTCACAGAGTATATTGAACAAGCTATCTGCTTGAGGACTTCTATTTACCCTCAAGAGAGAAGATTAAACAAAGAATCCCACCTACTTATTTAAACTCTAGACATGCTCTCTTTAAAGGAAATCTCTAACTTGGAAGTTGTTTTCACCCTTGGTTCATGGTTACAGGGGTTTAAAGAGCTAAAGAATCATGGTATGCAAGGAATCAAAAAATTTCTACAAACTTAGCCATCTAAAAATGTGCCAGTAGATGACTTCTTTTTTTCCAGGGAGCCCTACCCCCTTAATAAGTTAATATAATGATGGCAGGTAGGTTGCATCTCATGTGAAAGTGCAGGTGTGATTTCCTGGAGGGTCATACAGAGGTCTTTCCCTGTTCCTTATGAAAGTAGCATGTAGCTAATTTGTGATGCCCACTGCCCCTGAGCAAGAAAGAACTTTTCAATACTGTTTACTTGACCTTTTAAGATATGAGGTTCTAAAGTTAGCTAGAGAGCAAAAGCAAACAAATTATGCACTATTTATCAAAGAGTCTGTTATTCTGATGTTTAAAGAGGCTCATCAGTCAGCTTCGGATTCTCCATGTAAATGAAAGGAGATGCTTTAAATCCTATGGAAAGAAGATGTTCAAATCCTGAGACTATAGATGATTTTTGCTTCAGGGACCTCAACTGCCTTTGTTTTTATTTCCTGGCCTCAGAGCATTTCATGTTATTTCCATTAGGTCAAGGTTGAAAAAAGCCAAGAAAAGTTCAACCCAGATCCCTCACTTCATTTGCAATTCTGGCTGGAACATTTTGATAAAAGGATAAGGTAGAGGAAAGCCTGGGCTTTGATGTAGCTTCTGGGTCACTAGCAGATTTCCGTTATCCTTGTCACTGCAGACTGTGGAGATTTGGGAGATGAGGGGACTTGTGCAGGATGCTGAAATATGAAAGGAATGATGACTATGTGTCAGCTCTGTTTGGTTCTCTTGAGGTGAAACTGCATTTTAAAAACTCTTCTGTAAAACCATGAGGTTTTCTGAATGTACAATTTTCATAACTATTCTGCACTAAGGCAGTTGTCTCCTGATTGCAGTGTCATCTTATCCAGGAGTGTTAGGAAAGTTTAATTTAGACATGCCTGATTTTTATTTTATTTTGTTTTGTTTTTTAACTTGGTAAGTAATGAATGCTCTTTTTAGCTGTCCTAGGCTGCAAATGGATACATTTTTTTAAAGTTCTCTGCTATAGTTTCTATATGATACTTTGAAAATTAGGTTGTTTTAACACAAGTTGCTTCTGTGGAAGTCGGAAACTAAAAAAATGACCACCTTTGTAACCAAATTTATTTGAGGGTGGCTGGGAGGGGAGAATTGGGGGCATCCTCTAAGTAGTCACTCCCTTGGGGACTTCATCCAAAGCCTACAGCTCGATCGCCCTTTTCCTGAAGAGGCAGTAAAGCAGAAAGGGTTGAAATGGGAAGGGGTTTTTTCCAAATATATATATATAATTATGGGAAATACATACAAATAAATACATAGGCTTTGTGTATGAAATATATTTTTTTGTCCATTTGGTAATACCTATATTTCTTTTATTTATTTATTTATTTATTTTATTAAGGTATTATTAATATACACTCTTAGGAAGGTTTCACATGAAAAAAAAATGTGGTGACTGCTTTTCCCTTATTATCAAGTCCACAATCCAATCACTGTCCATCAGTGTAGTAAGATGCCACAGATTCATTGTTTGCCTTCTCTGTACTATACTGTTTTCCCCGTGACCCCCCATGCCATGTGTACTAAACATAATACCCCTCAATCCCCTTCTCCCTCCCTCCCCACCCGCCTTCCCACTCCTCTCCCCTTTGGTAACCACTAGTCCCTTCTTGGAGTCTGTGAGTCTGTGGCTATTTTGTTCCTTCAATTTTGCTGCGTTGTTATACTCCACAAATGAGGAAAATCATTTGGCACTTGTCTTTCTCCGGCTGGCTTATTTCACGGAGCATAATATTCTCCAGCTCCACCCATGTTGTTGCAAATGGTAGGATTTGTTTTCTTCTTATGGCTGAATAATATTTCATTGTGTATATGTACCACCTCTTCTTTATCCATTCATCTACTGATGGACACTTAGATTGCTTCCATATCTTGGCTATTGTAAATAGTGCTGCAATAAACATAAGGGTGCATATGTCTTTTTGAATCTGAGAAGTTCTATTCTTTGGGTAAATTCCAAGGAGTGGGATTCCTGGGTCAAATGGTATTTCTATTTTTAGTTTTTTGAGGAACCTCCATATTGCTTTCCACAGTGGTTGAACTAGCTTACATTCCCACCAGCAGTGTAGGAGGATTCCCCTTTCTCCGCATCCTCGCCAGCATTTGTTGTTCTTAGTCTTTTGGATGATGGCCATCCTTACTGGTGTGAGGTGATATCTCATTGTGGTTTTAATCTGCATTTTCCTGATGATTAGTGTTGTGGAGCATCTTTTCATGTGTCTGTTGGCCATCTGGATTTCTTCTTTGGAGAATTGTCTCTTCATATCCTCTGCCCATTTTTGAATTGGGTTATTTGGTTTTTGGGTGTTGAGGCATGTGAGTTCTTTATATATTTTGAATGTTAACCCCTTGTCGGATGTCATTTAAAATATATTCTCCCATAATGTAGGATGCCTTTTAGTTCTGTTGATGGTGTCCTTTGCCGTACAGAAGCTTTTTAGTTTGATGTAGTCCCATGAGTTCATTTTTGCTTTTGTTTCTCTTACTTGAGGAGATGCGTTCAGGAAGAACTTGCTCATGCTTATATTCAGGAGATTTTTGCCTATGTTGTCTTCTAAGAGTTTTATGGTTTCATGACTTACATTCAGGTCTTTGATCCATTGCGAGTTTACTTTTGTGTATGGGGTTAAACAATAATCCAGTTTCATTCTCTTGCATGTAGCTGTCCAGTTTTGCCAACACCAGTTGTTGAAGAGGCTGTCATTTCCCCATTGTATGTCCATGGCTCCTTTATCATATATTAATTGACCATATATGGTTAAGTTTATATCAGGGCTCTCTAGTCTGTTCTGTTGGTCTATGGGTCTGTTCTTGTGCCAGTACCAAGTTGTCTTGATTACTGTGGTTTTGCAGTAGAGGTTGAAGTTGGAGAGTGTAATCCACCAGCTTTATTCTTCCTTCTCAGGATTGCTTTGGCTATTCAGGGTCTTCTATGGTTCCATATGAATTTTAGAACTATTTGCTCTAGTTCATTGAAGAATGCTGTTGGTATTTTGATAGGAATGCATTAAATCCATAGACTGCTTTAGGCAGGATGGCCACTTTGACAATATTAATTCTTCCTATCCATAAGCACGGGATGTTTTTCCATTTATTGGTATCTTCTTTAATTTCTTTCATGGGTGTCTTGTAGTTTTCAGAATATAGGTCTTTCACTTCATTGGTTTGGTTTATTCCTAGGTATTTTATTCTTCTTGATGCAATTGTGAATGAAATTGTTTTCCTGATTTCCCTTTCTGCTAGTTCATTATTAGTATATAGGAATGTCACAGATTTCTGTGTATTAATTTTGTATACTGCATCTTTGCTGAATTCAGATATAAGATCTAGTAGTTTTGGAGTGGATTCTTTAGGGTTTCTTATGTACAATATCATGTCATCTACAAACAGGGAAGGTTGACTTCTTCCTTACCAACCGGGATGCCTTTTATTTCTTTGTGTTGTCTGGTTACTGTGGCTAGGACCTCCAGAACTACGTTGAATAAAAGAGAGGAGAGTGGGCATCCTTGTCTTGTTCCTGATCTTAAAGGAGAAGCTTTCAACTTCTCACTGTTAAGTATAATGTTGGCTGTGGGCTTGTCATATATGGCCTTTATTATGTTGAAGTACTTGCCCTCTATACCCATTTTATTGGGAGTTTTTATCATGAATGGGTGTTGAATTTTGTCAAATGCGTTTTCAGTATCTATGGAGATGATCATGTGGTTTTTGTCCTTCTTTTGTTGATGTGGTGGATGATGTTGATGGATTTTCGAATGTTGTACCATCCTTGCATCCCTGGGATGAATCCCACTTGATCATGATGGATGATCGTTTTGATGTATTTTTAAATTCGGTTTGCTAATATTTTGTTGGGTATTTTTGCATCTATGTTCACCAGGGATATTGGTCTGTAATTTTCTTTTTTTGTGGTTTCTTTGCCTGGTTTTGGTATTAGAGTGATGCTGGCCTCATAGAATGAGTTTAGAAGTTTTCCCTCTTCTTCTACTCTTTGATAAACTTTAAAGAGGATGGGTATTAGGTCTTCACTAAATGTTTGATAAAATTCAGCGGTAATGCCATCTGGTCCAGGAGTTTTGTCCTTAGGTAGTTTTTGATTACCAATGCAATTTTGTTGCTGGTAGTTGGTCTATTCACATTTCCATTTTTGGGGGGTCAGCCTTTGAAAGTTGTATTTTTCTAGAATGCTGTCCATTTCTTCTAGGTTATCCAGTTTGTTATCATATAATTTTTCATTGTATTCTCTAATAATTATCTGTATTTCTGTGGTGTCCGTAGTGATTTTTCCTTTCTCATTTCTGATTCTGTTTATGTGTGTAGACTCTCTTTTTTCTTGATAAGTCTGGCTACAGGTTTGTCTATTTTGTTTATTTTCTCAAAGAACCAGGTCCTGTTTTCATTGATTCTTTCTATCGTATTATTCTCAATTTTATTTATTTCTGCTCTAATATTTACTATGTCCCTCCTTCTACTGACTTTGGGCCTCACTTGTTCTTCTTTTTCTAGTTTCATTTAATGTGAGTTTAGATTGTTCTTATGGGATTGTTCTTCTTTCCTGAGGTAGGCCTGTATTGAAATATACTTTCCTCTTAGCATGGGCTTCGCTGCATCCCACAGATTTTGCGGTGTTGAATTATTGTTGTCATTTGTCTCCATATATTGCTTGATCTCTGTTTTTATTTGGTCATTGATCCATTGATTATTTAGGAGCATGTTGTGAAGCCTCCATGTGTTTGTGGGATTTTTCATTTTCTTTGCATAATTTATTTCTAGTTTCATACCTTTGTGGTCTGAGAAACTGGTTGGTATAATTTCAATCTTTTTGAATTTACAGAGGCTCTTTTTGTGGTCTAGGATATGATCTATTCTTGAAAATGTTCCACGTGCACTTGAGAAGAATGTGTATTCTGCTGCTTTTGGGTGTAGAGTTCTGTAGATGTCTGTTAGGTCCATATGTTCTATTGTGTTGTTCAGTGCCTCTGTCTCCTTTCTTATTTTCTGTCTGGTTGATCTGTCCTTCAGAGTGAGTGGAGTGTTGAAGTCTCCTAGAATGAATGAATTGCATTCTATTTCCCCTTTTAATTCTGTTAGTATTTGTTTCAAATATATAGGTGCTCCTGTGTTGGGTGCATAGATATTCATAATGGTTACATATTCTTATTGGATTGACCCCTTTATCATTATGTAATGTCCTTCTTTGTCTCTTGTGACTTTCTTTGTTTTGAAGTGTATTTTGTCTGATACAAGTACTGCAACTCCTGCTTTTTTCTCCCTACTAGTTGCACGAAATATCTTTTTCCATTCCTTCACTTTTAGTCTGTGTATGTCTTTGAGTTTAAAGTGAGTCTCTTGTAGGCAGCATATAGTTGGGTCTTGTTTTTTTATCCATTCAGTGACTCAGTGTCTTTTGATTGATGCATTCAGACCATTTACATTTAGGGTGATTATCGATAGGTATGTACTTATTGCCATTCCTGGCTTTAAATTCGTGGATACCAAAGGTTCAAGGTTAACTTCCTTACTATCTAAGAGTCTAACTTAACTCATTTAACATTCTATTACAAACACAGTTTAAAGTTTCTTTTTTTCTTCTCCTTTTTCTTCCTCCTCCATTCTTTATATATTAGGTATCATATTCTGTACTCTTTGTCTATACCTTGATTGACTTTGGGGATAGTTGATTTAATTTTGCATTTGCTTAGTAATTAACTGTTCTACTTTCTTTACTGTGGTTTTTTTTTCATGCCATAAGTTTATTTACAGACACATCTAGTATTTTGAACTCATGAGTGTGATCCATTTTCAAAGAGACTGCACCTCTTAAAATGCTCCCCTGCATATCTGCTCATGAATTAAATAAAATATCCTTATTTCTTAAGCCATTGGTGTCTTACTATAAAGAAAGGTGCGGCAAATCCTGACCCAAGGTTCAGAGTCATCATAATTAGTAATTGCCACTTGTTTTCCACCGAAAACAGCAAATTCTTCCCTGGGCCCTCCTCATAGTGGCTCCTATGGACCACATAGGTTGTGAACTTCCAGATGCTCTGTCCCAGAATAGCGCTGTTGGGAGTTATGCAGAAGGTGCAGAGACCAAAGGTGGAAGAAATGGCGGCACCACACCAAGTCCTCCGATTTTCACAACCTTTCTTTACTGTGGTTTTATTACCTCTGGTGACAGCCATTAAACCTTAGGAACACTTCCATCTATAGCAGTCCCTTCAAAAGACACTGTAGAGACAGTTTGTCGGAGGTAAATTCTCTCAGCTTTGCTTATCTGGAAATTGTTTAATCCGTCCTCCAAATTTAAATGATAACCTTGCCGGATAAAGTATTCTTGATTCCAGGCCCTTCTGCTTCATTGCACTAAATACATCATGCCACTCCCTTCTGGCCTGTAAGGTTTCTGCTGAGAAGTCTGATGATAGCCTGATGGGCTTTCCTTTGTATGTGATCTTATTTCTCTCTCTGGCTGCTTTTAATAGTCTGTGCTTATCCTCGATCTTTGCCATTTTAATTACTCTATGTCTTGGTGTTGTCTTCCTTGGGTCCCTTGTGTTGGGAGATCTGTGCACTTCCATGGCCTGAGAGGCTATCTCCTCCCCCAGATTGGGGAAGTTTTCAGCAATTACCTCCTCAATGACACTTTCTATCCCTTTTTCTCTCTCTTCTTCTTCTGGCACCCCTATAGTGCGAATATTGTTACATTTGGATAGGTCCCATGGTTCTCTCAATATTCTTTCATTCTTAGAGATCCCTTTTCTCTCTGTGCCTCAGCTTCTTTGTATTTCTCTTCTCTAATTTGTTTCATTTCTCATCTCCTCCACCTTATCTAATCTGCTTTTAAAACTTTCCATTGTATGTTTCATAACTGATACTGTGTTCTGTAATGATTGGATCTCCGACTGGAATTCATTCCTGAGTTCTTGAATATTTTTCTGTACCTCCATGAGCATGTTAATGATTTTTATTTTGAAATCCCTCTCAGGCAGATTCATGAGGTCGATTTCATTTGAATTTTTCTTTGGGGTTGTATTCATAATTTTACTTTGAACCAGTTTCCTTTGGTATTTCATATTTGTATATGGTGCCCTGTAGTGCCCAGAAGCTCTACTCTCTGGAGATGCTCAGCCCCTGAAGCAATGTCGGGGTCACAGGGCAGCAGTATTTGTGCCCGGGGGGGGGAAAGAGCTGTTTCCTGCTTCCCGGCTGCTATGCATATCTCCACTGCCGAACCAGTGGGCCAAGTACACAGGTATAAGCCTCTGTGTTTTGCGTTTGTAGTTGCTCTAGATGGGGCTCCCCTCTGGCTGGCCTAACACCAGGGTAGTGTTTGCTGCTTTGCGAGCCAGGTGGGGCTGGCCGGGAGAAAGGCTCAGTAGGCTGCATATCACGGAGGGAGTTCTTGGAGCTCTGTAGCCAGTCAGGGAGCTGGAGCTCCTAAAGATTGTGAAAGTTCCCAACCTGCTGGGCAGTGTACCTGGACAGTTTTGTCTGCCTGTCCTTTCTTCTGAGCAGTAAGCTCTGTGCAATCCTTGCCCCTTTAGCTGCCCTCTTGCTGTTAGGAAGTCTCTCAGACTGCCCACCTTTCTTTTGTCCCAGAGCAGCTGACATGGATCCCTGCTTTCCACAAGTGGCTGGAATCTCAGTATCTCCAGGTATTCTCACTGTCTTAGCTTTCCAACCCCCTAATCATGAGAGTACCATGAAAACACCATGAAATGTAGGTTTGTGCTCCAATATCAGATCTCCGGAGTTAGGTATTCAGCTGTCCCAGGCCTCCAATCCCTCCCCACTCTGTTTCTCTTTGTCCCACTGGTGAGCTGGGATGGGGGAAAGGCTTGGGTCCCACTGGGCCACAGCTTTGGTATGTTACCCTGTTCCATGAGGTTTATTCTTTTCTCCAGGTGTATGCAGTTTGGTGCAGTCCTCTTTCCTGTTGCTCTTTCAGGATTAGTTGTATTAATTATATTTTCACATTATATGCAGTTTTAGGAGGAAGCCTGCCTCACCTCTCATGCTGCCATCTTTCCCTATATGTCTTATAAATATGCTATGTGTTCTTAACAAGGCAGTGTTAGACTCTCTATGATCAACTGTTAGTTTATAGTTTCATAAAACTATATCCATCTTCCATAGTCACTCTCCATGGGAGCTAGATGAGTGGAGAAAAATCAATCTCTCCTCCAGCTCATATTGGAAGATGAAATTAGAAATTGACAATAAATATTTTAACTATTCAGGTTCCCTACATTATCATGGAAAGATTAGCTTGAAGGTTTCAGACAGTCCTTAGCTGTTCTAATTCAGAGAAATTTTGTCATTCATTATTCATTTCTCCTTTTTCAGTGAATTTGCTCAACTGAAAAAGAATAGACAGAGAGACAGACAGAAAAAACAGACATACACACACAGAGGGAAAAAAATGTCTTTTACATAAAAGCAGTATCAATTGTTTATCTCAGCTTACTTAGAAATTCAAAAAGGCAGAATCATGAAGCAGAATAAAATGACCAATCTTTCTTTTTTTTTTTAACTGAAGTACCATTGATATACAACATATTGGTTTCAAGTATACAACACAGTGGTTCAACAGTTACCCTTATTATTAAATCCTCACCCCCACTAGTGTGGTTACTATCTGCCAACATATGAAGATGTCACAGAATCATTGGCTGTATTCTCCATGCTGCCCTGCCATTCCCATGACCAACTTATATCATGATGGAAAATGTTTTGCCCTTTTGTTGCCCTCAGCCTCCCCACCCACCCAGCCCAATCCCTCCCTCATGGTAACCACCAGTAAAGTGACCAATCTTTAACAAAAACATGTGAGGCAGGAGGATATGACACCAAGCTTCTAACTTTTTCATGTAACCAATTATAATTAACATACAGAAAATTGCACAGACCTTACGTGTCTTCACCTATATAATGTGCACCCAGATCAAGAAGCAGGATGTTACCTGTACCCCACAGACCTCTCAAAGTCACTTCCCTCACCAAGAATCACCACTATTTTGACTTTTAACACCATGGATTAGTTATACCTGTTTTAGAACTTTATATAAATGGAATCATAGTGTGATGTCTCTGGTGTCTGGCTCCTTTTAGTCACTAATGTATTTGTGAGGTTCGTCTATGCTGTTGCATGTAGCAGTAATTGATTCATTTTCATTCTGTGTATATTCCGTTGACTGTGCCATAGTTTTTCACCCATTTTAATGGTGATGGACATTTCAGTTTTTTGCAGTTTGGGCAATTACAATTCATGTTGCTATAATCAGTCTCATAAGTATATTTTGGTGAATATATGCATACATATTTTGTCTCCATTTATCTTAAAAACTGTAGCCTCACAAAAATCTAAGAAACAGATATTTAAGTTTTTAGAAAAACTGTATACATCTTCAAGAAAGAGAGAACCTAGTTTCAAAATGGTTGACTAGCTCTGCCAAAGGGAGGGACCTAAAAGAAAAAAGAAAACTGAAGTGAAGCAAGATCCGTTTTAGGAAGTTTGTGTCTGTGGAGCCCTCAGAATTTAGTTTGCTTTTAAAATGTTAAAATTTGTTTAGTGATTCATATCTCCAACTAATTGCTTTGATCTTTAAAGTAATGAAAACAGTTGAGAGGAAGAGATGGGTACTCTCTGTGCTCAACAATTAAGTTTTATGGAGATAATCCCTAATGATTGCAGAGCAGTATACCCCAACTGTATTTGAAACATGTTCTTGCAGTAATAAATTCACATTGGCATTTTCAGAATATGGCTTGCCAGTTTCAAAGGAATTGTAAACTTGAGAATAACTGTAGTGTAGATTCTCCCACAGTGTAACTTCTTCCTGAGATTTGATTCATCTTTGCAATGTTATAAACCTGTGCTGTCCATGTAAAATACACACAGATTTAGAAGAACCGTAAAATAAACAAACACACAAAATTATCTCATGCCTAACTTCTTTTATTGACTACATTTTAAATGATAATATTATAGGTATATTGAGTTAAATATATTATTAAAATTAATTACATCTATTTCACCTTATTAAGGCAGCTGCTAGAAAATCTAAACCGCATCTATGGCTCCCATTACATTTCTCTTGTGCTTTTATATCTTCATATTGCCTTCCACAGACTGGTGTTTTGCCCGAGAAAACAATGAGTTTGGCAGAATTTGAAAAAAAAGTTTGTTAGATGTGCTTACTTCTAAATACTTATTTTCTACATCTACCCACAGTTTCTATGACATAGGTGGCTTTGTTTGGTTGCAACTATCTTTTACCTTGTTATTTTATAGTTTTCATCATGGCTTTAATAGACATTTAGTAAATGCCAACTGTGTACAGAGATAAGAAAAACATGTTATACACCCATACCTCTGGTCAAAGATAAAAGCCCCACATGTGTTATTCATTCACTGGGCTTCTGTGTACTGGCAACTAGGCAAAGGAGGGTGGTTTAGTGATAAACAGAGCACAGGATTTGCCAGAAAGGAGCTTAGAGTCAAATAGAAGAGAGAGACAAGAAAACAGAGTGAGTGTATGGAAAGCAGACTCTGGGCAGACAGGGGAGGCATTCTGGGTATGACCTGCTTTAGACACTTCAGATCAATGCCCTTCTACTCCCATTTTTGTCCCCAGAATAAACCTGGCTTAATTTCTGCCAGGAAGTCAGAAGATAAGGAAGGTAACAAACCAAGAGTGTTCGGGAAAAGGGGTCTTACATATTTATGCATAAATCTGTTGCCAGCAGAACCAAGTCTTTGGCTGATGCCTGGAGGCTGTCTCACATACAGAACCCACTCAATCACTTAAAATTCAGAAAGGGGTCCAACATCTGTTTCCTAAAAGGGCATGTGTGTGTTTTTCAAATGATGGAAAGAGTACATTTTAAATCACTTAATTGCTCCTGTGAGTCACTAGCAAAATACCTGTAGAATAATCTAAACAGCAAGTGTGGCCTGAAGCACACACCAATTGTCTCTGCTGTCTTTAAAATGAGATCACATGTATATCCAAAACTGAAAGGCTTGTTGTATGATGGCATCTATACACTGATTCAGAATATAAAAGATGGCTTTTTGTTAATGCATTTTCTAGCTGGAAGGAATCATTTCCAAAAAGTGACAATTTCTGGGTCCAAACTTTAGCTCTGATATTCACTAGTGAGTTAACCTTGCTCATATTAGCTAGGCTGCCTTGGCATCATCACCTCACAGCTGAAGGTCAACTTACAAGTGCAAAAAGACTTTTAGAAAGTGACATTTATCAATCCTTTTGTAGTACATAAGCATGATGACTGGGCGTTCACGTTTGCGTGATGTGTGCCTCCCTCAAGCTTTTTTGCAATGTTGATACGTTACCCATCTGACTTGAAAAAAAAAGTGACATTTATCTGATTATACAGTAAAATTATGCTCATTGTATAAAATGTACTCATAGAAAGAAGTGTACAAAAATAAGTTTAAAATCACCTGTGTTCCCACCAACAAACAAAAATATGTTTGCATGTTTATGTATTCCCTCCAAATGTTTTGAATACTATTCTTTCATAGTTGAGGTCATAGTATATTTATATGATTATGTATCCTGTCTTTTTCACTTAACATTATCATGTACAAATGTTTTTAGAATGAAAACAAATTTTTAATGTCTGAGTTTTGATTTCGTATATAATTTTTCATAGAATTAACATGTTATTTAATCCTTTGGAGATTTAGGTAGATTAGAGACATTCAGGCCATTGGAGGAGATTTTGGTAAATAGAAGACAATTTTAAAACATTAAAGCAAAAATATAACATTTAAAAAGTTTAATTGAAAGTCCAACATAGTGTCCCTTTTGATTTTTTAAGGTTTGTTAAAATAAAAACAAAATTCAGCTGAGTAAATTTGAAGGTTTTATTGGTATAGTCAGTGATTCATGAGTCAGGCAGCATTTCACCAGTAGACCGAAAGGAGCTCTGAGGAGCTACACCAAATAGAAGACTTCTATAGGCAGAAGGAGGTGGGATGAGGAAGTTATTCTAGCAAAGAGTGGATTGTTTTAGTCAAGGTTCTTCCTTGGGGTCTGTCAGGCAGATTACCTCAATAGTGCTGACCAGGTGGTTCTACACTATTACAGGTTACATTCCTGAGAGTGGCTGAAACTACAATTAGGTTTTAAGCCTTGGTTTGCTGACATGGGACTTAGCACAAGTGACTTCATTTTGGATCTCTTGTCTATTTTTTAACAGGTTATAAATTAATTTGCTTGATGTATGACACTCAGAGGTAATGAATGTCTTCAGTATAGAGAGAAAGATACTTTGCAACAAAAATCAGCTAATGAACATTTAATAAGCATTAGTCCTTTGCCTGAAAGAATTGTGAATTACCAATTACAGTTATGATGCAATTGTTCAGTTGCCTGGCAAAAACATTAGGTGGCATAGGAACATCAGGAAGAGCTGGGTGAGCCTTGAGTTTGGGCTTAGGAGGATAGGACAGAATTGAATTAAGTCTCTGTAGTGCAGGACTTTTGACATAACATGGCATATCCCTTCATTTACAAATATTGGTTTGGTGATTATTTTAATGCAACAGATGCCATACTGTCAAACACATGCATTTTCTTGAAGATTGAAGTGTGGGTGGTGTGTACTTCTGACAGAGGAAAATGCCAAGCAGCTAAGTCTCATGGTGATAATGCAGTGCACAGCACTGATAGAGTGTGGAGAAAGATTGCTTTACAGCTTTCAGAAGATTGACTGGTAGGAGGAGTGGGTGAGATGTCCAAACACAAGAGAAGAGAGCATTTAATAAGTAAAAATATAAGGCTACTCTTTCAGTTCAATATTATCAATGCTGTGGAGAGTCTGACTTGACTCATTCAAGTACACTTTACATCCAACTCTTTACTGCAGTCTATACCTCTGACTTCTGTTGGTTCATCAGCCCAGCCTCCTTGAAAGCTTGATGAAAGCTAAGGCCCTGCCCCAACCCACCCCCCAAAAAGGTTGTGTGCATTTATATCTCAACATCTGCCTTTTTACTTACAATGGCATGGGTTCCAGAAAAAAAAGGGCTGATTTATAAACAGAGTATATGTTTACATAAAATATTATTCCCCAGTTCTGGGCTTGATTCCCCTTTCTAATTCCCTTGTTTTTGAATAGGCCCTTTAGAGGTAGGAGAGAAGGGAGCTCAGCTTGACAGTGCACCCTTCCACTCCCAGCACAGGTACTGGGGGTCCTGAGTGCTCACAATAGCCCTGAGTAGGTATGCGGCATTTCCACCTAAGGACCAACAGTGGACTGGAGAATTACTTTCATTCTATTTTGATATATTCAGATTGATAAAACTGAGGATACCTAAAAGTGCACATGATAAAATTTGATATTGCCTAAAAGTTGATGGGAAATAACATCTCCTTGACAAATTTTGGTTTTGTAAAAGTCTACCCAGGAAAATGAATCTTGGAAGAATAAAAACCAATGAGAAAATGCACTGTGGCAAAAAAATCTTTGACATTGTTGTAATAAAATCTGATAGAAGAAGCTGATGTTTATTAAAGGTTTTCAAAAGAAATGAAGTTGCCCCTATGAAAATAATTTTGATAAAGTAAAAATGAAAAAATTGGAGGTGATTCACTTGTGCTGGATAAAAATTTGATTAAGGAATTACTCTGGTTTAATGACATTTACATGAGAAACTATTGCCTTGATGAAGATTTTCTTTCCAGTGTTGATTTAAATCTGACTGATGTTTATAATAAAAATATTTGTGGCATTAAAATGGCAGGGTTAAACTCTGGGGTCAAATGTCTTGTTCCCTGAAAGGCCCATTATAAAATGGGCCCATTATTATTATGTAATAATAAATCATGAACACTACTGTTTCCAAAATGCAAAGATGAAATGCAATTCCAGAAGTTAAAGGCTAATTGAAGCAATTCTTAATTTCAAAGCCCTTGCTTTGAAAAAGTGATCACTTTTGGACTGAAGCCTTTGCTGCCTCAGTTCAGACTGTAAATGTTAGAGAAAAAATAGTTATTCCAGCATCTCATTCAGGAAGAGTTGCAGATTCTTTGCCTCAGTGAGGACCATTTCTGAATTACCTTATCTGAATTAGTACCTTTCAGCTGGGAACACATCTCTCTAAAATACTTGTTCTTATACTTTACTTGAAAGAAATGTGGCTGCAGTTGAGGTTAATATTAGCCAAATTTGGCTCTACTTTGATCACAGATTCAGTAACAGGCTCTGGCAGTTACCGGTTGTATGGCCTTAAAGACGTTACTGAATCTTGTTTCCTCAACTGTGAATGGGAGCAGTAACACTCACACCATAGGATTATTGTGAGGACTTTCAACACCTAGGTTTAATGTAGATGCTCAATAAATTGTAGTCTTTACTATGGCCATTATTACTATTTTGCACATTTTTTTAATGCTCACGTGTAATTACCCTAGCTGTTTGGTTTGAATGATTTGTTCCCCAACTAGGTTAGAATTTTTTCCTAATTAAAGGTTAGGCTCTGTTCCTTTGTTAGGTCCTTTCATTCCTCTGTATCAGTCATCAGAGTCTAGCAAGAACAGCTGGTTCCACAGACTGGGTAACTGAGTTGTGCTGTGTGAGTGAAGGGATTATTTAAAGACAAGTGGGCAGAATGCCAGAAACACATAGGGCTGAAGAAGCACCCTGGAGCCAGCAATAGCAGGGAGACCTTAGTTCCTGGAGCCTAAACAGGCAGAGGAGAAGGGCAGCCCAACAAGAGCCGTGGCTTTAGACACGGATGTAGCAAACTGCCGTCTGGCAGGGAGGAAGCTAGTGGAATAAATACTCCCGTCTCTCTCTCTTCCCGTCCCCTGATCTCCTGCTCATGCCTTCCCATTGGCTGAACCCAACAGAAAGCCAGAAGACAAGGAAACTGGTTAGAACAGTGTGTAGAAATCAACATCCCTAAACACCAAGCAGGGAAGAGAAAGGAAGAGAGTGGATCTGGGAAGCAAATTGGAGGAAATAGCAGAACATTTCCGGGCCCAGGCAGTTAGTGCAGCTGCTGCACAAACAGCAGGTGCCTATAAGTGTCTGGTAAAGGAAAGGAAAGAAAAACTGATCAAAGGTGGTTCATAGAGTGTTGACAATTCATCTTTAAATGTAGATCGAGAAAGATTCTTCCTTCATAGCATAGTAGTTTGCAGGTAAGATTTGAAATCAAACTAACCCCAGTTTGAATCATGCCTTCACCCTTTCCTAACTGTGTGGTCAAAGGCAGTTGAATGACTCAGCCTCAGTTTCTTCCTTAGAGAAACAGAGATGAGGTTAATATCTACTTCACAGTCTGCTTTTGAGGAGTAAATGAGGTGATGCATACAGCATGCCTGGCACAGAAAGAAATGTGGAAGAAATGTTAGCAAATGAATTCTTAGTACCAGTGGTTCTCAACTGTTGACAGTTTTGCCCCCAGGGAACATTCTGCGCCACCAAGAGGTATTTTTGTTTGTAGCAACTGAGAAGGTGCTATTGGCTACTAGTGGGTAGAAGCCAGGGATCCTACTAAACATTTTACTATGCCCAGGACAACCCTCCACAACAAAGAACCATCTGACCCAAAATGTTAGTGCCAAGGTTGAGAAACCCTAGCCTGGAATGTTTTTACTTCTGCCTCTCCATCCTTGGGCCTCTGTCTTGTTCAATACCAGTTCTTAAGACCTGTGATTATGACTGTGTTGTTCACTTTCAGTAGGTTTGAGGCTTCTGTCCTCCCACTTCCACAAAAAGATGAGGTAATATTATATACATAGCACTTCTACACTCTGTGACTTTGCCCTTCCACTATGTTAAATAAACAAGGGAAAAATAGAAATCACTGTGATATGTGGTAATCTAAACTACAGCTACCCAATATGAAGTTCTCATGTCAAATGCATGTGAGACGTTTGTAAGGCAATGGCAATACTGAGCTATTTCTAGGGGCATTTCAAGTCACCAGGGAGCAGTTTGTTGGAACACATTGTTATTTCTGTAGCTGTGATCTCTGGCAAGGCTCTTTCCTATAGGAAACAAAAACCACAAACTCGTAAAACTGATGCATCTGAAATAGGTCACTGGAATAAAACGTTAATTTAAATAAGGACTGCCCTTAAACAGTTTGCGTTTTTTTCCTCTCTGTCCCTCTACTCGATTCCCTTCTACCCAGAATCGTGTCCCTGGGAACAGTAGAACTTTCCTCTTGAGAAAGTTGAGGTGGTTAAAACAGAATGCTGCTCACCCTCAAGATGGCTCTGGGTCCTATTTGTTTCATTTCCTCCAATCTTAAAGAAAGAGTTGTCCTTCCAGCTCTCCTGTTCATTCATTCATCATGTTTTTATTCCAGTCCTTGGCATAAAGGTCCCTGTCCTCATGGAACATACAGTCTCCTGGGGAGTGAAAGTATTAATGAAGTAAGCCAGTAGGTTTGCACATGCACATGTGTGCATGTGTGTTTTAATTTGGCATTCCTGGCCTCTGTCTATTTTGCATCATAGTAATTTATAATCAAAATTCATGTGTCTTTTGATTTAATCATGCTTAATTTCCACTGTGTATATTATTTATTTACAGAACAGACTTGCTATTTAGCTCAGCTTTGGAAGGCAAGTTTTCCAGTCTACCTCTTGGTCTTTATTAAAAGCCTTACTGGGTAGAAACCATAAAATAATGTGTTAACACAAGCAAACTGAGATAGAAGAGTGTTGTCTATAGAACTGTGTCCAACAAAAACATACAAAAAGTATAAAAAAAAATCAAGATCCAGGAAAATCGAGACAGGCTAGATGATCAAAACTGAGTCATATGACACTGTGGAAATAATAGAAGTTTTGAAGTTAGAACTACCTGGATTCAAATCTCAGCTTCACTTCCCAAGCAATCCTAAACAAATTGCTTCACTTGCCTGAGCATGTTTTCTTATCTGTAAAATGAGGTGATGACACCTACCTTGTAAGGATCAGTGCAAGAAGTAAAGATGATATATGAAAAACACCTGACACATTGTTGTCCTAAATACATGGTAGCTAGCATTATTATGATTAAAATGATAAAGTTGGAACTGCTGGATTTTATTTTATTTTTATTTTTTTGCGGGGGGGAGAAACACATTTTTATGTACAAGTAGTCGTCCACTTCTGTTCACCCCTTTCTCTCGTGACCTGGCTGCAGAAGGAGGGGTCCCACCCAGCCTTTCAGGTCCAGATATGCCCTGCTCCCCCTTGTAATTACCTATTGATATGAAGATGAACTGCTGGATTTTAAACATTGAAGCACAGATTTCATTTAGATAGCATTAATGAAGTAAAATCAGAGATGTTCCTTGGGCAAGACAAGATTATCTGGAAAGTTAGGCAGGAAAGATGTGGTTTTCCCAGGTCTTCATTGACATCTCACTAAGCAATATAGGAGAAAATATCTTTTTTTTTTAATTAAAGTATAGTTGATATGCAATATTATATTGGTTTCAGGTATACAACATAGTGATTCTACAATTATATACATTAAGAAATGCTCCCCATTATAAGTGTTGTGGCTATCGGTCAACATACAAAAAAATTACAGTATTATGAACTCTGTTCCCTATGCTGTACTTTTCAACCCTGTAACTGATTTATTTTACATTTGGAAGTTTGTACCTCTTTATCATCTTTCACCCATTTCCCACTCCCTCTGGGTATATCAAATAATACAGAATACAAACCACCAGTTTGTTCCCTGTATTTATAAGTCTATTTGTTTTGTTTGTTCATCTATTTTTTAGATTCCACATGTAAGTGAAATCACATGGTATTTGTCTTTCTTTGTCTGACTTATTTCACTGAACATAATACCCTCTAGATCCATCCATGTTGTCACAAATGGCAAGATTTCATTCTTTTTATAGCTGAGTAATACTGTGTGTGTGTGTGTGTGTGTGTGTGTGTGTGTGTGTGTGTATGTTTATATATATACTTCACCTCCTTTATCCATTCATCTATTGCTGGACACTTAGATTGTTTCCATATGTTGGCTACTGCAAATAATGCTGTAATACCATAGGGGTATATATATCTTTTTGAACTAGTGATTTTGTTTTCTTCAAGTAAATTCCCAGAAGTGTAATTACTTGGTTGTATTTCTATTTTTAATTTTTTGAGGAACCAGGAGACAACATCTTTAACATCATCCCCTTGGCAAATAAGTATAACTTTCATGCATTTATTTCTTCTTTAATCTTTCAGAGTTAGCCAAAGTCATAAAGCCAAAAAGCAGTTGTTGGCAGGAATTATTTTTAATTCATCCTTACAGGGTCAAAAACCCTGGCATTAGTGGCATTTTTAAGGAGATCATCAATTCTTTCTTTATTTTATAAGCACACATTTAAGTAGTGTTCATGAAGACTCTCTCTCAGTTGAATCTCAAAGTAAGTCTTTGACATATGTGTTACAGTGCCCATTTTACAGATAAGGAAATTAGGAGTCAGAGTTCCAGGTTAGTAAAGAGATGGATCCAGAACTTGAACCAAGGTTCATTTAACTCATTTCATTCCACCTTTCTCCTCTACCCCAGCCTACCACCTTAACAAATATAGCTAGGCTATGTGTTCCCCTGACTGAGTCAAAAAAAGGCCTTATATAAAAATAGAATGAGGGGAAATTTAATGTGGGACTCTAGGTGTAAAGTTGTTTTACTATGAACACACACCAAGGAGGAATGTTTTGTAAATTGGTTTTCTGTTTTCTGGGAGTGATTTTTAAATATTTTTGTTGTTCTGGTTTATTCCAAATAATTTAACTAAAATGACATAGATAAGAATGATATTAAGAAGTACGTTCAGTTTGTGTCTCCCCAAATTCATTATATTGAAACCTAATCGCCTAAGCTGATGGTGTTAGTAGGTGGTGCCTTTGGGAGGTGATTAGGTCATGGAAGGTAGAGCCCTCATGAATGGGCTCAGTGCCCTTACAAAACTGATTCAGAGAGCTCCCTTGCCCCTTCTGCCATGTAAGGACACAGTGAGAAGACAGCATTCTGCAAACCAGGAAGCAGGCTCTCCCCAGATACGAAATCTGTGAGCCCATTGATTTTAGACTTCCCAGGCTCCAGAACTGTGAAAAATATATGTTTGTTGTTTAAAAGCTTAAAAAAAAAGTACATTCAACAAGGTCATGGCTGTGCAGTACATACACCAGATTGCACGGATGGCTCAGTTTTGAACTCTGTGCCTTCCAAACAAGCAGAAATAAATGAACCTGTTTATATTACTGAGAAAAACACAAATCCATGATTTTTAACACAAATATAACTCTATGTTTAATCACTCACAGCAACTCATGTCCAATAAACACACTCAAAGTTAACCGAAATTTGAAATATCTTCCTAGTTAATTTAATTTTCATTTTTCTACCTGATTCTGAGTGAGAGCCTAATGAATTAGTCATAGTCCATATATTAAACGATTAGTGCCTGCAAAGGGAGTGGCACCCCTGAATCATACAAGGAGTTTCACTTAGGATAAAGACCTTAATATTTGCTTTTAATATTTTCTTCACTCAAAGAATGATGATGATGATAATTGTCAAGAACTATGAAGGTTCTGAGATTTTACTCTACCTGCAAGTTAACACGTTAACCCCAGAGATTCACAGATGCTGGCAGGTGACACAAAACTACTGTGACAGTGATGTAGAACTCCCCTACAGCAGGGTTCATGTCCTTCCTGTTTATGCACCAAACCCCAGGGGAACAACAGGGAGGAGCCCAGGAAGACACTGTATAACCAGTGGGTCTGTGTCACAGCTGAGGAGCACCAAGCTTAGGAAACCCCAATTTTATATAAGACACTGCTAGCAAACTTGCCCAATCTTTGTCCTAGAGGGAGACAGTATTCCTTATTATCCTGGTCAGGAAACAAATCTTAACTTCCGTCCATCAGAGAAACTCTATCTTCCAAAATATAAACATCCTTAAAAGGATAGCTGAAAATGAAGTCTGTCACAAAAATTGTAGAAACACCATGAAGAATCATTTCCCAACAATGTTGATGGTGGCTATGATGGCAGTGGTCGCTAATATTTATTGAACTCGCATTTCTCAGATATTGGGCCAAGTCCTTTATGCACACAGTATCATGCTACCCTCATTACAACCCTAGAAGTAGACAGTATTATCCACATTTACACATAAACAGAGTGGAGACTCAGATTTAGCAACGTTCCCAGGGTCACGTAGAAGGAGGCAGAGCCAACACTGAGATGCAGGTCTGCTCGACTCCAGAATCTGTGCCCTTCCTCCTAACCTAAGCTTGCTACATTACAAAGCACACTTACAACTGAACACAGTACCTATCTCCCATGTCTTTCTTGCCCACTTTTGTATTCACAGTCCCAAGAATAGGGTCAGAAACCAAACAGGTGCTCAGTATTTCTAGAGTGAATGAGTGTTAAACCTTAAGTTTTGCTTGTATTCTTCATGGTGTTATTTAAAAAATACATATGTGGGTTTTGCAGGACCAAAAGATTCTTTAGTAATAAATGACTTTCAGGAAACTTAAAAGTTGACTTCATGGCAATATCTACTAAATAAGATAGGAAGCAAGTGGAATGAGCATGGATCACCTGATTCATTCATTACTCATTAAATGCTTTTCGAGCATCTACATGCAAAGTGCTGGATGTTAATTGGTCGTATAGAAGCTGACAACTTGATCTCTATCCATGAAGAAATAAAATATAGCTACAGGACGCAGTTTGTGGACCCGCTGTGTAAGAAAGAACAAAACAGAGGCATAATGGGGAAAAAAAGTATGGAGTTAAAAGGCCACTTTTTGGGCATACCCTGCAGAAAACTCAGTACCTCGAATTTTGATTTTCTAGGAGAAAAACTTTTGGTTTCGATAATACAGATTAACTCTGTATGTTATTTTCCCTAGACTTTTTCTTAACCCCCATATTACTTTTATTTTTCTCTTAGAATAAGTGGTGGAAAATAATACAATTGGTGAAAAAAATATATATATGCTTACAGTTTTAAGAAAAATGATGAGTTAAGCTTAGAAATATCCTAGGATTTATTTAATTAGTAGGTGATTACTAAATACTCAATTAATAACTAGTGTTGTCAATAGCAATGGTTTGTTTATCTGAAGAATTTCTGTCCCACATCTTTTTTATTTCAACATTATCTATGTTTATTCAAATTTTATTTTTTCTCTGCAGCCTAAGGCATACAAGTTTATCAAGAAGTCTAGCTTATCCTCAAATATGCTGATCCTGAGTGGTTATAAAATATTTATGCAGGTCATTTAAGTTGAATCACAAATAGTTTCCAATCAAAGTGAAATCATCTTTGTGTTTAAGCAAATGATGCCAGTATAAAAAAAAAAAACGAATTGCAAATATGCCCATGCCTACACTCTCTCTACTATAGGCCTTCTGCAGAAAAAAATGTTAATGTTTCTCTAACACTTTTGTCTTATGTAACTCTTATGTCTTAGATAACACAGTTGTCTTATGTAACTCCTTCACGGACTTCATCACTCCTCTTAATATGACCAAGTGCAAATTGCTGCTCTTCAGGAGCTCAAAGAAAGGCTACTTTGAGGTCGCTTCTTAAAAATCCAAAGAACTTAATATGTTCCCTGGAGATTTCACTTTCCTGAACAAAACCCTCAGTAGTTCCCATTGCTTCTAGGGTCATGTTTAAACTTTTTAACACATGACCATCCATGATCTGGCCCATGCCACCCCTTCCTCATAGTTAACTATCTAATATTTAACCACTTAAAGTTTCCCTACCATCATGATTTCTGTTCCCTTGTTGATGCTGTTCCCTCTGTCTGGAATACCTGTCCCAGGTTTCATTACTTGGCTATCTTCCACTTGTCTTTCAAAAACCAGCTCCCCTTTCAGGTCCTTCAGGAAGGCTCCCCCACTGCACAGGTTGGGCTAAGAGCACCTCTGTGCTCCGTTATACCAGTGGTAGACAGAACCTCCTGTGAAATCATCAACCTATACCTGCCTTACCCAATAGATTCAAAATTCTGCAAGGGCCAGAATGTGTTTTACTCATCTTTGTTTCCCAATGTGTGGTAATTTGTGGGCCCTCCGTAGATGTTTGTTGAATGAATAAATGAATGCATGATGAGAACCTAAAATGGGAAGTCAGTGAGGCAGGAAAGTCCTTAAAAATTCAATTCTAGGGAGGCAAGAAGACAAGTCTGAGGGATACAGCTAATGCAAAGAGAAACAAATTTGTGCGTTTGTTGAATCGCTGTTGATTGAGCATCCATGTGCCAACAGGAAGTACAGTGGAGAGCAAGATAAAGTCCCTAGTCCACAGATCTTATTTCTAGTACATATATCCAGATTATTACCAAAAAAAAAAGGTCTGTGCTATGAAGAAATAACAAAGTGGAGGTTATGACAGCATAGTAGGGGAGAGATTTAAATTGGATGGTCAGAGCAGGTCTCTTTGAGAAGATTTTGAAAATGACACCTGAAGGACAAGAAAGGGAGCTAGCCTTGCCAGGAGCTGGTAAGAGCATATGCAAAGGACTTGAGGTGCGACAAAGTTCAAGATTTTGAGGAAGAGAAGATCTTTCACATACAGAAGTCAGGTTAGGGAATTGGAGGGCCTGAGTTCAGAAGGAAGATGATCAGTAAAAATCAGGCTTGCTTATCAGTAACTCTGAAACAGAAGCCTGTACCAAAAGGAGCCCTTCACAGCCATGAGGCTCTGGCAGGGAGACAAGCATCTGAAGGAGAGCCTCCCACGGCTAATTACTGGCATCCACATCCCATAAGCCAATGTGCAAGAGGGACATGGAAAAATTAGATTTTGGAAAATTCTCCATGTAAACTACTGAGACCAGAACATCCACTAGGAAGGGCTATGCATTCTTTACACTTTTCCCTGCCTTATAAACATGAACCACAGATTTTCTAGCCCACAAAAATATGTCAGCAGGGCTTTCCATGTAAAGCTTGTATCACCAAGTTATTTAATTATCATAGCCACCTTGTCAGGTGGGTAAGATTGTTAGCCCCATTCTACATATCAGAAAATTTCAGAGACTTAATGGAACTTGCCAAGGTTTCATAGCTAGTCAGTGGCAGTCCTGGGATTTGAACCCAGATTCCTTTCAGAGCCCAAGCCCTTAATTGTCACCCTATCATAATTTTTATTTTAATTAGAGTTATCTGGGTTTAAAACTAGCCCATTTATTTATATACTTGTTTTGGCAGATTTTGATTGTAAGCTCTATTTGTTTGTGGGGCTCTAAGAGAAAAGGGATATAAGTATGCTGGAAACCCAGGGGCCTTGGGTGTCACTCAGACTCCTCGTCTTTAGGACAGCCCAGAGAGTTCCGTGTTTCCACTCAACAAATTAGGTGTTAATTGGAGCTTCTGCTCTTCAAAGCCTTTTCCATGGTGTTATCTAAAATTCATAGTAATGATTGTGAGGAACAATGTCATCAAACATACACATACATACATGCAATTCACCTCATGCTCAGGATGGTTTCAGTTTCCTGTTTAATTTTTTTCTGAAGATTGGAAACCTATATGCATCTGTTGAAATTCTGTAACAACCAGATTAACTACCCTTAGAAAATAACTCTATCACTATCAGTGTGAGATTAACCATATTTCCTGTAGCTAGGATCAGGATGAGACAGGGGAAAAGACCCAGTTATTTGGTGCAGTCATTTTCTAGCCGTGGTTTGTGTCAAAAGGTCCATGTTCTGTGTTAACAGTAATGCTGGCAAATGAGAAAGAATGCTTAATGGGGTGGTCTGCTACATACATTATCTCAAATGCTGAATTTTCTCCTCCAATCTCTTCTATAGTTTTTAACTCAGCTCAGGTATAAATTTGGTCACCAGTACCACTGAAACTGATTCTCCCTAATTCAGGTCTGTGCTGGATTCTTCCCAAGAAGACTCAGTTACTGAGAATAGCAGAAGGGCTCTGCTTTATAGAAATAACTCGGTTTCACCTTTAACAGCAGCATTTACCCCCAAAGAGATCACAGAGAAAAGCTACCTATTAATAAACTTATAAGAAATCAAACAGTGGTGCCATATTCTACACCATGTTAAATTTTGTGTGTTGTGTTTCACAAGCCTTGTAAATGCTTTTTGTCACTTGGCATTCACAGTCTCTTGCAACATTTAGTTGGAAAACTGAGTAAAGTGGGGGCACCACTAATTTGTGAAGAAAAATTCTTTCAAACACTTCTTAGGCAGATACCTTTAAGCAGTTGTTTTTAAAAAGTCACTTGGCTACTGAGTTGTCTTTTTTTAAGGTAGATGTACGTTTTTAGTTTATTCACCTGTAATGTCTTTCTGGCTTCCATTTACTGAGCTGCCAAGTACCTGACACTCTACTGAATATCAACTGATTTAATCTTTGTGCAGACCTGTAACGTTGATGGTACTATTATTTCCATTTTATAGTTGAAGAGACTAAGCCACAGGAAGAATTTGCTAGTAGGTGACAAAGCTGGGCTTCCAGTCCAGGTAGTTGGCCAACAGAATTCATGCTCTAAATCTCTATGATGTACTGCCTCCCCAAACTAGGTTATCAATAAATTTTTGTTAAATAAATGAATTACCATGTGAGCTTTAATTGGCCCTGTAGCAGAGGACATTGCCTTTGAAAATTAAACAATATACTTATTATTCACATGAATTGATTACCTTATCACATTTTTAATGAAAAATATACCCATGTACAGAGGACCTATCTCTTCCTAAGTGCTGAGTTTAATAAGAGTGACATTCCCTGAGAATGAAGCCCCCTGAGAAGCCATAGCATTTTTTCAGCAGGGCCTATGTGGGATTTATACCCTCATCTGCTTCCAGGGGCCACCTAAACTGGTTCAAGAGTTTGAATCTTTTGCAGCTGCATTGTAAGCTTTGATAATTACAGTAGCAACAATAACCATTTATTGGGCACTTACTGTGTGCCCAATATGTGCTAGCACTCAGTGTCCACTATCTCATTTAATCTTTTTTTTGCCTTTTTTTTAATATAATTTATTTTATTATCATTAATTTACAATTACATGTGCAATATTACGATTATTAAACTACCCCTTCATCAGGTCCCCCCCACCAACCCCATTACAGTCACTGTCCATCAGCGTAGTGAGATGCTATAGAATCACTACTTGTCTTCTCTGAGTTGTACTGCCCTCCCCGTGCCCCCACAACATTACATCTGCTAATCGTAATGCCCCTTTTTCCCTCTTATCCCTCCCTTCCCGCCCATTTTCCCCAGTCCCTTTCCCTTTGGTAACTATTAGTCCGTTCTTGGGTTCTGTGAGTCTGCTGCTGTTTTGTTCCTTCAGTTTTTTTCTTTGTTCTTATACTCCACATATGAGTGAAATCATTTGATACTTGTCTTTTTCGGCTTGGCTTATTTCACTGAGCATAATACCCTCTAGCTCCATCCATGTTGTTGCAAATGGTAGGATTTGTTTTCTTCTTACGGCTGAATAATATTCCATTGTGTATATGTACCACCTCTTCTTTATCCATTCATCTACTGATGGACACTTAGGTTGCTTCCATTTCTTGGCTATTGTAAATAGTGCTGCGATAAACATAGGGGTGCATCTGTCTTTTTCAAACTGGGCTGCTGCATTCTTAGGGTAAATTCCTAGGAGTGGAATTCCTGGGTCAAATGGTATTTCTATTTTGAGTTTTTTGAGGAACCTCCATACTGCTTTCCACAATGGTTGAACTAATTTGCAGTCCCACCAGCAGTGTAGGAGGGTTCCCTTTTCTCCACATCCTCGCCAACATTTGTTGTTGTTTGTGTTTTGGATGTTGGCCATCCTCACTGGTGTGAGGTGATATCTCATTGTGGTTTTAATCTGCATTTCTCTGATGATTAGCGATGTGGAGCATCTTTTCATGTGCCTGTTGGCCATCTGAATTTCTTCTTTCGAGAAGTGTCTATTCATGTCCTCTGCCCATTTCTTAATTGGATTATTTGCTTTCTGTTTGTTAAGGTGCATGAGTTCTTTATATATTTTGGATGTCAACCCTTTATCAGATACGTTTTTTATGAATATATTCTCCCATACTGTAGGATGTCTTTTTGTTCTACTGATGGTGTCCTTTGCTGTACAGAAGCTTTTCAGCTTGATATAGTCCCACTTGTTCATTTTTGCTTTTGTTTCCCTTGCCCGGGGAGATATGTTCATGAAGAAGTTGCTCATGTTTATGTCCAAGAGATTTTTGCCTATGTTTTTTTCTAAGAGTTTTATGGTTTCATGACTTACATTCAGGTCTTTGATCCACCTTGAGTTTACCTTTGTGTATGGGGCTAGACAGTAGTCCAGTTTCATTCTCTTACATGTAGCTGTCCAGTTTTTCCAACACCAGCTGCTGAAGAGGCCCGTCATCTCCCCATTGTATATCCAAGGCTACTTTATCAAATATTAATTGACTGTGTATGTTTGGGTTAATGTTTAGATTTTCTATTCTGTTCCACTGGTCTGTGGGTCTGTTTTTGTGCCAATATCAAATTGTCTTGATTACTGTGGCTTTGTAGTAGAGCTTGAAGTCAGGGAGTGTAATTCCCCCTGTTTTATTCCTCCTTCTCAGGATTGCTTTGGCTATTCGGGGTCTTTTGTGGTCCCATATGAATTTTAGAATTATTTGTTCCAGTTCATTAAAGAAAGCTGTTGGTAGTTTGATAGGGATTGCATTGAATCTGTAGATTGCTTTAGGTAGTATAGCCATTTTGACAATATTTATTCTTCCTAGCCAAGAGCATGGGATGCATTTCCATTTGTTAGTGTCCTCTTTAATTTCTCTTAGGAGTGTCTTGTAGTTTTCAGAGTACAGGTCTTTCACTTCCTTCGTTAGGTTTATTCCTAGGTATTTTATTCTTTTTGATGCAATTGTGAATTGAATTGTTTTTCTGATTTCTCTTTCTGTTAGTTCATCATTAGTGTATAGGAAAGCAAGATTTCTGTGTGTTAATTTTGTATCCTGCAACTTTGCTGAATTCAGATATTAGTTCTAGTAGTTTTGGAATGGAGTCTTTAGGGTTTTTTATGTAGAGTATCATGTCATCTGCAAATAGTGACAATTTGACTTCTTCTTTACCAATCTGGATGCCTTGTATGTCTTTGTTTTGTTTGATTGCTGTGGCTAGGACCTCCAGTACTATGTTGAATAACAGTGGAGAGAGTGGGCATCCTTGTCTTGTTCCCGATCTTAGATGAAAAGCTTTCAGCGTCTCGCCGTTAAGTATGATGTTAGCTGTGGGTTTGTCATATATAGCCTTTATGATGTTGAGGTACTTGCCGTCTATACCCATTTTGTTGAGAGTTTTAATCAGGAATGGATGCTGAATTTTGTCAAATGCTTTTTCAGCATCTATGGAGATGATCATGTGGTTTTTGTTCTTCTTTTTGTTGATGTGGTGGATGATGTTGATGGATTTTCGAATGTTGTACCATCCTTGCATCCCTGGGATGAATCCCACTTGATCATGGTGTATGATCCTCTTGATGTATTTTTGAATTCGGTTTGCTAATATTTTGTTGAGTATTTTTGCATCTACGTTCATCAGGGATATTGGTCTGTAATTTTCTTTTTTGGTGAGGTCTTTGCCCGGTTTTGGTATTAGAGTGATGCTGGCTTCATAGAATGAGTTTGGAAGTATTCCCTCCTCTTCTATTTTTTGGAAAACTTTAAGGAGAATCGGTGTTATTTCTTCTCTATATGTCTGGTAGAATTCAGAGGTGAATCCATCAGGCCCAGGGGTTTTGTTCTTGGGTAGTTTTTTGATTACCAATTCGATTTCATCACTGGTGATTGGTCTGTTTAGTTTTTCTGTTTCTTGCTTGGTCAGTCTTGGAAGGCTGTATTTTTCTAAGAAGTTGTCCATTTCTTCGATGTTTTCCAGCTTGTTAGCATATAGATTCTCATAATATTCTCTTATGATTCTTCGTATTTCTGTGGGGTCTGTCGTGATTTTTCCTTTCTCATTTCTGATTGTGTTTATGTGTGTAGATTCTCTTTTTCTCTTAATGAGTCTTGCTAGGGGTTTATCTATTTTGTTTATTTTTTCAAAGAACCAGCTCTTGGTTTTATTGATTTTTTCTATTGTTTTATTCTTCTCAATTTTATTTATTTCTTCTCGAATCTTTATTATGTCCCTCCTTCTCGTGACTTTGGGCCTCATTTGTTCTTCTTTTTCCAATTTCAGTAATTGTGTCTTTAGACTATTCATTTGGGAATGTTCTTCCTTCTTTAAATAGGCCTGGATTGCAATATACTTTCCTCTTAGAACTGCCTTTGCTGCGTCCCACAGAGGTTGTGGCTTTGTGTTGTTGTTGTCATTAGTCTCCATATATTCTTTGATTTCTGTTTTGATTTGGTCGTTAACCCATTGATTAATTAGGAGAGTGTTGTTAAGTCTCCATGTATTTGTGAGCCTTTTTGATTTCTTTCTAAAATTTATTTCTAGTTTTATACCTTGGTGATCTGAGAAGTTGGTTGGTAGGATTTCAATATTTTTGAAATTACTGAGGTTCTTTTTGTGGCCTAGTATGTGGTCTATTCTGGAAAATGTTCCATGTGCCCTTGAGAAGAATGTGTATCCTGTTGCTTTTGGGTGTAGAGTTCTGTAGATGTCTGTTAGGTCCATCTGTTCTAGTGTGTTGTTCAGTGCCTCTGTGTCTTTACTTATTTTCTGTCTGGTTGATCTGTCCTCTGGAGTGAGTGGTGTGTTGAAGTCTCCTAAGATGAATGCATTGCTGTCTATTTCCTCCTTTAATTCTGTTAGTATTTGTCTCACATATGCTGGCGCTCCTGTGTTGGGGGCATATATATTTATAATGGTTATATCTTCTTGTTGGACTGACCCCTTTATCATTATGTAATGTCCTTCTTTATCTTTTGCTACTTTCTTCGTTTTGAAGTCTATTTTGTCTGATACAAGTACTGCAACACCTGCTTTTTTCTCTTTGTTGTTTGCATGAAATATCTTTTTCCATCCCTTCACTTTTAGTCTTTGTATATCTTTGGATTTGAGGTGAGTTTCTTGTAGGCAGCATATAGATGGGTCTTGCTTTTTTATCCATTCTGTTACTCTGTGTCTTTTGATTGGTGCATTCAGTCCATTTACATTTAGGGTGATTATTGATAGGTATGTACTTATTGCCATTGCTGGCTTTAGATTCGTGGTTACCAAGGGTTCAAGGGTTGCTTCTTTACTATCTAACAATCTAACTTAACTTTCTTGTTAAGTTATTGTAAACACAGTCTGATGTTTCTTTCTTTCTCTCCCTTCTTATTCCTCCTCCTCCATTCTTTCTATAATAGGTGTTTTATTCTTTGCCTTTAGTTAGTATTTGGATGGTCTGCTTTCTTTGCTATGATTTTATTTTCTCTGGTGACATCTTTTTAGCCTTAGGTGTGCTTCCATCTAGAGCAGTCCATTTAAGATATCCTGTAGTGGTGGTTTATGAGAGGCAAATTCTCTTAACTTTCGTTTATATGGAAATTGTTTAATCCCTCCATCATATTTAAATGATAATCGTGCTGGATACAATATTCTTGGTTCGAGGCCCTTCTGTTTCATAACGTTAAATATATCATGCCATTCTCTTCTGGCCTGTAAGGTTTCTGTTGAGAAGTCTGATGATAGTCTGATGGGTTTTCCTTTGTAGGTGATCTTTTTTCTCTCTCTAGCTGCCTTTAATACCCTGTCTTTATCTTTGATCTTTGCCATCTTAATTATTATGTGTCTTGGTGTTGTCTTCCTTGGGTCCCTTGTGTTGGGAGATCTATGAGCTTCGGTGGACTGCGAGACTACTTCCTTCCCCAGCGAGGGAAAGTTTTCAGCAATTATTTCTTCAAAGACACTTTCTATCCCTTTTTCTCTCTCTTCTTCCTCTGGTACTCCTATAATGCGAATATTGTTCCGTTTGGATTGGTCACACAGTTCTCTTAATATTCTTTCATTCCTAGAAATCCTTTTATCTCTCTCTGCCTCAGCTGCTCTGTACTCCTGTTCTCTGTTTTCTATTCCATTAACAGTCTCTTGCATCTCATCCATTCTGCTGTTAAGCCCGTCGATCGCTTCTCTGATTTCTGTATTGTCTTTCCTCAGTTCCCTCACTTCCTCCCTCAGCTCTTGCACATTTCTCTGTAGGTCCATCAGCATGGTTATGACTTTTATTCTGAATTCTTTTTCAGGGAGGCTGTGCATTTCCATCCCTTCAGACTCTCTCTCTGGGGTTGTCTGGTTGATTTTGGTCTGAACCATATTCCTCTGTCTTTTCATGGCTGTATAATTTGGTCACTGATGGTTGCCACGTATGTCAGCTGGGCTCTTTAAAAAAGAGAAAAAAAGAAAAAAAGAAAGAAAGAAAAAAAGAAAAAAAAGAAAGAAAAGAAAAAACAAAAACAAAACAAAATGCCCACCGGACGTAGATTCTGTGGGAATGCTCTTGGTGGCGCTATTGCCCCACTATTCCACAGCTGTGACTGTGCTGCTCCGCAGGGCCCTTTATCACTCTGGCAGGGGTGGGAACGAGTAGGAGGCTGTTGATCTCAGTGAGAAGTGTTAAGTATGGCTACGCTTCCTCAGTCGCCAGCTAAGGCATCTGAAACTCCCCAGGACTCCCAGCCTGCTGGGCTGAGTGTGCTGGGGCGATCCGGCTCCTCCGCTGGGCTCCTGTCTCTTTAAGACCGCTGAAGAAAGCGCGTACTTTTTTTTTTTCCTTCCCGGGAGCCGGCTGCAAGCACCCTGGCGCGTTCCCCGCTCAGATCCTGCCCCTCTGTCTCTCCAATCTCCGCTGCACTGCGCAATGTGGGTCAGCGCTCCCCGCGCAGATCACCGGGGCTGGCTACTTCGCGGGGTGCACTTCCACTCCCTCCCGGCTCTGAATCCTCTCCTCCCGCCGGTGCGCTGGGGTGGGGGAGGGCTCGGGTCCCGCCGGGTCGCGGCTCCGTATCTTACCCGCCTCTTGGGGTGCCGAGTCCTCTCGGGTGTAGCTGCACGCTGTGCGCTTTCCTGTGTATTCTCGTCTCTCTTTTAGGAATAGATGTATTTGCTGTGTTTTCGTAGATAAATATAGTGTTGGGAGGAGATTTCTGCCGCCCTGCTCACACCGCCATCTTCCCGGAAGTCCCTCATTTAATCTTTACAAATGGTTTCTGTTTTGAGGGTGAGGAAATAATCCCAGAGAAGTAAATTAACTTGCTCAAGATAACACATTAAAAAGACATGATGCCAGAACAGTCTGACACCAAGCTCATGCTGTCATCTGCTATGGTATACTGCCCAGTGCCCATTTGGATAACCTCTTTATTTTCCCTGCTGTGCCTGGAACCATGGACAGATGTTGGACCTCCTGACGGAAAGATCCATTGATTGCCTGACTGACTGACGGAATGAAATGGAAAGTTAAGTAGTTGTCTCTAGAGCGGTGTTTCTCATACATTAGTTTGAATGTGAGTCACTGGGGGATCTTATTAAAATGTAGATTCTGGTTCAGTAGGTTCCAGGGAGGGAAAGAGATTCTGCACATCTAATAAGCACCCAGGCAATATTGATGCTGCTGGTCCACAGACCACAATCTGCATTGCAAGGCTCTCACCTCAGCTGTCTAGTGTGGTAGCTACAAGCCACGTGTGGCTATTTAGATTTAAAACAAAATTAAAATCCAGTTTCTCATTCATGCTAGTCACATTTCAAGTGCTAATTAGGCACATGTGGCCCTTATCTACTGTATCAAGTAGACAGATGTAGAGCACTTCCATCATCACAGAAAGTCCTATTGGACTGCACTGCTATAGAATATGCTGTTAATATATAAAATAATCCACTTAAAGAGTTCTATATGCATTCCTATTTCATTTCAGTGGTCTAAAAAAAGTCTCTTTCGTCTTCATCTCCTAGGTTATCCTAACCGTACATAGATACTTGAATCTTTGATGGGAAATGTCATTATTGCACAAAGAACACTGATAAATATATTAGTATACTATGTTTTACTTAGGACTCACACATGTACTTGAGGGGGGAAAAGGCACTGTGTTTATTTTTTATTTTTACATTTTTTTAAATTAAGGTATCATTGATATACACTATTATGAATTCACATGAAAAACATTGTGGTTACTACATCTACCCATATTATCAAGTCTCCCCCATACCCCAATGAAGTTACCATCCATCAGTGTAGTAAGATGCCACAGAGTCACTACTTGTCTTCTCTGTGCTACCTTGTCTTCCCCAAAGGCACTGTTTTTAAAATAACAAACCACAGGATTGTCCAAAAGCACCAGAACTTTACTGAAAATGTTCTGAGTAGACTTGGAAAATATATGAGGGTGCATCTGTAAACTGAGCACTCACTGGGCCTTTTTAATTACAGCCATGACCTGTCTCCACATGTAGCTTTGTCAAGCACTGAACTTGCATGAATACCTCGGGGTCTAGAGTGTGTGGTCATTTTCTACGGAGTAAGGAAAATCATTTGACCATTGACAATATCCTTAAAAACCATTTTTCCAATCCTTGCATTTTGCTGATGAGTAAACAAGGCCCAAAGAGGAGATCTAATTTGCAGTTACTGCTAGTTAGGGCTGGTCTTTGGCACACAGTGATATTTGCTGAACTGATATAAATCTAGCTTGCTCCACTCACCCCCTTGGACCCATTACATGCACCTGAATGGCAACAGTGATCACTAAAATACAACATTATTTATGTTTGTTTCTTTGCCTTCTGTCAAAGATATACATGGAGACACTAGATTTTAGAAACAAATGTTTGTGGAGACATTAGATTCAGAAACAAATTGGAATGGAAACAAATAGGTCTTTAGTATTTATAAAGTAATTTCTTTTTACAGCAATGTAATTTCTTTTTGTATCTATTCATTATAGAAATTTAGAAAATGCAAATAAGAAAAGAATGAAGTTTAAATCACCTGTAACGCAGTTATCAGAGATGCTACTATGAGTTCAGTTACTATGTAAACTTCTTATTTTTCTGTTATATATAAAAATATACATCACTACTCTTTTATAATATGAACATTTTTCCAAATCACTCAGTAAGATTCTAAATCACTTATACAGACTGAAGTAATATCAAATTTTATCCATTAGAATCACAATTGATCAACATTTGTTTTATTATATTACAGTATATATATTACATTATTTTATTATATACAATATATATTATATTGTTACTTTTATTTATTATAAGCAACCTGCAATGAGCATTATTAGGGGAAAATTTGACATAATTTTCTTCAGGATAAATTCCTAAAAGTGGAACTGCTCTGCTCAGTTAAATGTTTTAAAATATGTTAAATCTTCTGATGCAGATTTTCAAATTCCCCTCTGAAAAGATTGTACTTATGTATCCAAGAGAAAAAAATATAAAAGTAAATTCCCTGCAGTTACGGACTATGGCTATTTTATTGAGGACTCTTCTCTTCAGAGCCTAGACTAGTGCCTAACACATAGTAGGTCCTCTATAAATATTTGTTAACTATTTCAGAGCCTGGCACATAATGGTATTTGACAAGTGGTAATTACAACTGTTACTTTTTTGAAATTGTTCCAGTTATTCTCATTGCACATACATTTTCACTTCATAGCAACATTTTTATAGGTTTATTTGGAATTTTATCTAAGAATAAACATAAAGCTCCAACCTAATCCCTTTGTAGTCTCATGCAGATTGTCTCCTTTGTTAGATATCTTTGGAATATCTTCATTGTGGAGCTGGTTTCTGCATTTTTTTTTTGCCACCATATTTGTAAACCTTTTTCCTAACTATCACTTGTTGTCTGCTCAGACTCAAATAATATAACCCATTGGGACAAATTACCCTGAGCAAAATACTACTGAATTTATGAAAAACAAAGGAAATGACCACAGGTATACATATTCAGTGTAAGTGCTGTCTACTGGTTGGACTCACAAGCTCCTCCCCTTTGGGGGCAATATAATGCATGGGTTTTTTTTTATAATGTGGTTATTAAAGCATTGGCTTTAAGTTGGAACTTGGGGTCTGCCATCCTGGCTCTATCACTTTGGACAAATTACTCAACCTCTCTAAACCTTGGTTCCTCACTTGTAACAGCAATGACTGCTTTCTCAGGGTGGCAAGAACAAAGTCTAGCTCAGAAGGAACACCCAGTAAACAGAGGTTGTTGATGCTAGAACTTCATTACCACCAGTGATTGAGAACTGAGTATGTTACAATATTATGTTTCATGATTCTATTTTATGGACTTGACATTTGCCTCCAAATTCTAAGAGATTTTGGTGCATTACATTTTGCTGAGCTTACTACTTGGGGAAATCTCTCAGCAGATTTTATTGAGCCATTTTCCACTTGGAGAAAATAAGACCCAAAGTTGCATAGCAAATGATTCTGGCATGCCAGAGATCCAGAAAAATGTTGGAACTGGACCTTTAACCAAAGCATCTCTATTACCACTACAAAGTGTCAGACTTCTTCATGATAATCAGCCAATTATGATCATGACAATGGTGATAAAATCTTGATTAAATTAGTACTTCTTTAGGCAGTATGCATTTATACATATTATCTCTTTCAATCCTCACAATAACCACAAATGTAGGTGATCTTATTCCCAGTAGCTGAGAGAACCTATTAATTTGCTCAGGATCACATATCTGGGAACCACAGAGCTATGGCCAGAAACCAGTTGTGTCCAGTGCTAAAACCTGCACTTTTAACCACCACAATCTGCACCATAAAACCAACCAGTCAGAAGCTAGTTCCTGCTCTCAGCAGAAATCAGAACATTTTTTCTGACCACTGAAATGAGTACCAAATCACCAGGATTGAATAATTAGGCAGATCAATATTAGAACCTACATTTTGTTCCCTATTTGCAGTCCTATTTAAGATTAATGAAAAATACCCTAAGCTATGGGCCTTTCAAATTTGAAGTTCAATAGAATTTATTTTTACAGTCTTCTTGGAAAAATATCTGAGTGAAATCCTGCTTTCCTTTGTAAGAAGAGATTTATTTTGCCTGTATTCATTAGCTCTCTGGTTGAGCATTCAGAGAAGAGCAAGATAGCATATTTTTCAAATAAACAAGTCATCTGATTGAAAGAACACTAATAATATCATTATTTAGGAAAAGCCCTGTCTGCAGGAAAGTCTCTTTAGCAACAAGTCATGTCATTGAATCAGTAGCTACAATAGAGACTAAAGTACACATGCAAGAGCTTGGCAGAATTGTGGATCTCCCAGGTCATTCTGATAGGTCTTTAAAACATAAGTATTGAAGGCATGGATTTTATTTAAGTGGACATTGAGAAATGGGAAACTTCCCATGAATCACTGACTTCCTGGGTATCCCCACAATATAAAATGCATTCTTGTCTCAACTTCCTTTAACTCAGGTATCATCTAAAGAAACCTAGGGATACAGAAACTGTTTGATGCAACCTCACAAGTGGCAACCTGAGAGGAAGTGAGAGAAAGGATATGTATGGTGAGATGTGCTGACTTTGTGTCTTGTCTCATTTCTTCTAAGGGCTTCTTATTTTTCATTTGGGCACTTTGTAAACAATTAAGGGCGGTAACTAGTGAGGAAAGGTATTGCATTCCCTGCCCTTCAGTTATTTCAGAGTTGACCTTGTGTGGTACATGCCATTGTCATTCAAGGGAGCCTTGAGGGACATCCGACCTAGCTGAGCAGCCATGCCTTTAATAAAACTGCCAAAATAAGTTATGAAATTTCTTACACAACTGAGAGATTCTTTCAAAGACGCACTGAAGGTTACTTGAATTTTATTTGGAGCATAACATGGATGGTAGTGACCAGACAGCTGGGGCTGCATCCTGATGATAACAGTGATGATGATAGTGCCTGACATTTTGGTATGCCCACCATGTGCCAAGGACAGAACTACAGCTTTGTACATTCTCTCATGTGTGTTCAGAGCAATCATAATGAAGATAGTACCAGTATACCTATTTTACAGATAAACTGAGTCTTAAAGAAGCCAAGTTTTTGTCCCAAGACCACAAAGCTAGTGGATACTGGATCCAGAATTCAAATCCAAATAGTCTGATTCCAAAATGAAGAGCTTTAATCACTATATCCATGGTATCCAAACTTTTCTGAACACATACTCCATCAGTAAAACACTTTGAGAATACCCCCTCTTTATATTTATTTATTAATAACTAATACTAGGTAATATGTTAAGCACATAATAAAAAATATATACTAATTATAAATGATGAAAGATGAACCAAATTGAAATAATGCTTTATTTTATTGTATAATTAATGGTACAAAAGTATTTTTGATCTCATGAAAACCTAATTATAAGTAATGTTTTGGTAAAAGTAATATGCTTGCATGTGTTTCAGTATTTTTGAAATTTTTGGTTAGTTTTTGGTTTTGGATTAGTAATTCAAAGGCCCAGCTGAGTTTTTCTCACTACTTGGTCCTAATTAGAAAAGATGCACCTTTCCTTAGATCCAGATGGAAAATAGATGTCATAGGCTATACTTTAGAAAACAAGATATTCATGTTTCAATTTTATCCACCAGTTATGCAAAGGATTTTGTTGAAATCCAGCTAGTAAACTGCAGTCTTTTCCAATGTCGGTCTATTGGTGTTCAACAAATGTTGCATTTTGATGTCTTTTTTAAATGGTTAAAAAAACTTACTAAAACTCTTAGTTCAAAACCACTGCAAACTGATTAGTCAGATTTATAAAATTGTCTCCAGTATTTTAAAGAGATTTTATAGGCACATCAAATACATGGATACACCCTGACATCACACAATAAAAGAGTCATTTCCAAAAACAGTTCCTGGTTTCAAATTGCTCTCTCCATGACATCAGTTTTTGTTGTTTTGTTTTGAGCTTGTCTTTATGTCCTAGATGCTTAGTTTTTATATGTCTTGCTCATTGTGATGGCTTCAAGCCATTCATCATTAGTTAATATCTCAAAGCAGTATGCATAGGGCATGGTTCAGTGTTGATGATTATTACCCATATATCAAATATTTTTGCTCAATTTTGCATTAGAAAGGGCTAGCCTTTTGATAGATTTGAAGAACTCCTATTTGTTTTTACCTCATTATATGGCTTATGAGGAGTAGCAGCAAAGTGTTGAGTTTGCCTTTTTCCTGCTGACTTGTGCTAATTTTATCATCAGCTTAACCACTCCAGGCAGGATGGGAGGTGGGGAGCTGATGGGTTTTTAATGGCATCATATAGTGTTGTTTTCATTGGTTCTTTCAGTTTGGAGAACAGCCAGATAGCTCACTGTTATGAACTGGGTTAACTGCATTATGAACTATAATTCTGTATGACGGTAACTTTGGTATCAACCCAAAAACTTGGTGGATAGCAAAAACAAGGCTCAAGATGTGTGACACTCCAAATCCAGTTTTTAGAAATGTTCAAAGTACAGTACAAGCAAATGAAACTCATGGTGTTGGGAGGTTGAGACTCAGCGTTGTCATGGAGGGGAAGTTAAATTGCTACCAACAGCCCTGATCATTGACATTTCCCACCCCTGCCACAACCAGCACTACCACCAGAGCTAGATCACAAACAAACTTGTTAAAAAATTATGTTTCCAAGTTAAGGAAGTTGTAACTGTATATACAAAAGTAGAGACGTTAGTGTAATGAACCCTTATTTGCCCATCACCTAGCCTTTTGTCACTTTGTGGTCAATCTGATTTATCTGTATCCCCATGCCTCCCTAATGAATTATTTTGAAGCAAATCCCAGATGTAATATTTCTGGGATATGTTTCTGGGATATAAAATATTTACAGATACTTTATATTTCAGTATCAGTACCAAAATATGAAGACCTCTTTGTTTTTAATTGATACAAGTTGATACCTTTAACTACTGACTTTAAAAAGTTTTAGTTGCTATTGTTAATTGAAAGATAACTTGTATCAGAAGAGACATTCCAATATGAAAAAGTTCAAATGTGAAAAAAAATATGTGAGTTCTGGAATTAACAAGATGGTATAAAAATTACCTAAGAACAACCCAAACAAAAGAGATATAAAACTCTTATGAAAAAAATCCATAAAGCATTTCAAGACATAAAGCATGAACTGAATAATCAGAGATATAATAAGTGAAAAGACTACGTATCATTGGGATATAAATTCTCCCTTATTAATCTATAAATTCATGCAGTTTCACTCAGATTCCAACAGGATTATCCAATGCAACTTGGTAATTTGAGAACCCAAGAACCAAGAATTGCTACTAGTTTTGAAAAACTCTTCTACAAGTAATGAGGAATTATTAGAAAGTCACCATCATTACTGTAGTGTAGTATTAGTGAAGAGAGACAAATATATTAGTGGGGCTGAATAGAATGTATAGAAACAGATCTATGGTATATTTGAAATATGATAGAGATGGTTTACAAATCATGAAGAAAGGATAGACAATTTGATACATATTACTGAGTATCTGTGCTTATTTAGATCAAGTTTCATGCTAAATATTTTATCAACTCTTTTTTTCTGCAGTTACTGAGATTTTCATATACATATTTTGGCTGTTAATATAGTGAATTGCATTGACTCATTCTCAAATGTTAAATCAGCCTTATCTGCCTGGGAAAAACCCTACTTGGTCATGATTATCCTTATTTTAATTGACTTATTATTTGTACATTATTTGAATTAATTTATTACTATTACTGATTTTTGTGTCTATGATCATAAGGGATATTGACCCACAATTTCTTATTCTTCTGTTATCTTTGCCTGGTTTTGGTATTAGGGTATTGGTGGTCTTATAAAATGAGTTGGGAAGTATTTCCTCTTCTTCTGTTTTCCAAGTTTGTTTACCACCATAATATTTCTTAAATATTTGGTAAAATTCAGCAGTAGGTATCTGTACCTAGAATTTCTTTGTGGGAAGGTTTTAAATTTCTTTATTACATATATAGGTATTTAGGTATTCTAATTCTTTTTTTCACTGACCTATAGTTTTGTAGTAGTCTTTGAAAGAATTTATCCATTTAATCTAAATTACCAAGTTTGTTGACATACCTTCAGGTTTTTCTTACCCACAGATTCACTGCCCTTATGTTTGGTAACAGCCAACTCAGCTTCAACAGGGCTGGTGGCTTTGTCTGTTGTGAGCTTGCAGGGCAGTAAACACTCCTGAGAGAGATTGTAGAGTCGGCCCTGGGAGGAGCCTCCTGGTTATAGGTTATGTGAATACGTAACTGGTGTCCTCTCATCCCCGGGAAAACATATCTCCTGCAAACCTAGGTCCTGTCTCCAATAGGTCTCATATGCATTAGCAGCCAAAGTCATAAATTGTGAAGGAGACTGGACCCTAATAAGCATCAGCCCAATTTTTCTTTTTATAAATGTAGAAACTGAGCCTGAGAGAGAGTGATCAGGACTAACGCTTACAGTGTGCCACTTGACTGCCAAGTTCTATGATGAGTTTTTATATATCATCAAGGCATATTTCTCAAAGAGTTAAAAACATGAGTCAAATATGAATACATAATATGCATTTATCAAAGATTTATCTGACTTATTCTTGGAAGTACTGGCAGATAGAAAAGCTGGTTCAAAGAGCATTGGAAGATGAGTGATTTGTATAGTCATCTAGGAAAGGAATGCTGAACATGTTTGCCAAGTTATATTCAAAACTGGTCAGTATCCTACATGTCAGTAAAGCTCTAACTTTTGGGCTTATCTTTTCTAACCAGACTGAAATCATTCACAACTTGTTAATATGCTACACATTAATGTCTAGCTTCACAGACTCTGAGCCCTTATCAATAGAAACAAGTAAATTGAACAAACTTAGAGTTCTGAGAAAGAGGTGACCTCTGGGTAGGTTTGTTAGACAATGCCTTACATGACAAAAAAGGTTACAGTTATTTTTTAGCTTTATTTCCAAGCTTTAGATGATTTTTCTTAATAAATTTTCTAACTAAATCTCTAAGAACTTAAGATGAAATATCATTATCCCCATATTAAGACAAACAAACTTAGAGGAGTTAGGTAATATGCCCAAAGTCACATAGTTCAAAGTGGTGGAGTAGGGAAGGGCACAGTCATCTTTATTCCCCACTAATAGCTTAAAAAAAAAGAAAACTATCCAGCAGGTTGTGATACATTCATATATCCAATGAGTGTTGAATATGTGGCTTCTATGTATTAGATAAGCTGCTAATGCAGGAAATTCAATAGTGGATGGAACAGACTCAATTCCAGCCCTATGGGCACATTGCAGTAGGGAAGATGCACATTCAACAAACAAATACAAACGTGAGGAAAATAGAAATTTTAAGGATCATAGGAATATAGAGCCTTATCGAGATCTTCAGAGACAACTTCCTGGAGGAGGTGACATTTTGCTTGAGATCAGTATTAAAATTGGGGTGCAATATGGTAGGTAAAGCATTGTAGGAATATAAAACTCTACAGACTTTTTGCCTAAATGAGTATTTCCCAGTTGATTGATTCAAGTAAGAATTCCAGATTTTAAAGAAGTGAGAAAAATTTTCTTGGAACTTCAACTTAAAATTCTTCCCAGTCATAACTTATGTAGTGTTAAAAGATGAAGAGGGATAAAGAACAAGGGAGAAATTGAGGAAAATGTAAAATAGGAAGATGAAAAAAAGGGCAATTTTCCAGTGGTGTGCTTGAATTAGTTGTCAAGACTAAATGTTACATTTTCAGGAAGTGTATGCACCAGATTGTCACACTGGTATCTTGAGATCAACCCTTCATGACGGAAATACTTATGTTACAGAAACCAGCAAATGTTACAAATCAGTGTCCTCCTCTTACCACCAAAGCACATTACTGAAGCTTTTCCAAGAAGAAAGTCAAAGCCATGGGTTTACCATTTTCAGAGAAGATAGTTATCTGCTTCTTGTCTCCACTGATTATTCATTTCTGAGATTGGGAAATACATCTGTAGAATGAAGTACCATGAACTGTGTGCACAGGGCTGTGGTAACCACAACATTCCAATTCTTAGTTCAATGATGAATCCCGTCTGCCTAATCCTGGTTTAATCCTTAGTCTAATCTTCTTGAACTGCTCAGAAAAATCTAATCTCTATTTCACAAGAAGTTGAGGAATATTCTATCTATGCTAAAGAAAATAGGAAAATATCTTTAGCCCTTTATTAAATACACCATGGTTCAATTCACCCAGCAAGTATTTCATGCAGGGCCTCAACTTTGTGCATCAGAAATGCTTGTGAAGTTCCTAAACTTTTGCATACCCAGATCTCCATCTCAGACTTTCTGAGTGAGTGGGTGTGTTGTGGGGCCACAGGCACCAATATTTTCTACAAGCTTCATGAGTGATGCTGATATAAATGATGATCCCACAAGTTTATTGAGTCTCTTGGCTGTTACAGGGACCTGGGGTTCAGTGATTAAAAAAAAAAGTTCCTTTCCTTAGCATCAGTCTAGTAGGAAGGACAAACATAAGAGTTCATGTTTTACATTAATGATGAAGCCACAAATGCCATAATGCCAAGAAGCAGGGGATGAATGAGTTCAGAGAGAGGAGATCAAGCTCAAGGACCAGGAGGAGCCATCAGAGAGAGGTAAGCCTTAGCAGCTTTTTGATGGATGGGTAAGGCTTATTCCAGTGAAAAAAATGAAAGGAGAAGAGAGAAAAAAAAGGCCTTTAAATGACATTAATAGCCAAAAAAGAATTTTGAAGACTTACATAAAAATGAAATTTGAATTATTGTTAAGCATATGAGCACTAGACACAGCATAAAAGCATATTGCACCCCAATTGCAAACAGATATCACAAGGCCTGAAAAAGGAATTTTTCTCAGAGATTTCAGTAATATTCTACATACTACTCAAGAGCTTACCAATGCCTGAAATAAACATTGTTAGTCCACTGATAGGACATGTGGTGTCCCTCAGCTTGAAGGAGGTTCACCCTCTTGCTGCTTTCAGAGGGGACCAAAACTGGTTTCTATCAGATGGAGCATGAGTAATTAAATCACTATTGTCTTTAAAATCAGTAACACAGAATCTCAGGGAAGGGAGTTGAGCCAGTGATAAATATCATCCTAATAAGCCAGAACTCATTTGTGGGTGCAGAAAGGTCCCAGAGACCTCAGTACAACTCAGCTGATTCATATTGCTAAAAAGTGTGGAAAGATGGAACTCAAAAACACTGATGGCTTTTTACTCTTTTCTGCTTCTGAATTTCAGGACAAGCTCAAATAGCAGGATTTTCTGTTCTTCCTGTACAGGCTTAGGTCTGCATTCATGTGCTGCTATATGTGGGTCCCTTTATAGAAAATCAGTGTGTGTGTGTGTGTGGTTAATTGCTACACTTTATTTTTTAGAGCAATATTAGTTTACAGAAAAATAGCAGAATAGAGAGTAAAGAGAATCCCAATATACTCAGTATCACCTCTCCCCCAGCACAGTGTCCTCCAGTATTAACATCTTGCATTAGCGTGGTATATTTTTTACAATAGATTAGCCAAATTGGCACATTATTATTAACTAAGGTCTACCATTTACATTAGGGTTTACACTTGCATTTTAGTATTTACAGTTTCAGAGCACCTTCCGACTTTGTCCCATTTATTCTCCTTGCCATTCTGGATGATGAACAGAGATTTTAGAACCAGTTAAGGTCTGCATATCCTTTCCAACCCCAGCAGTCTGAAGAGTGACTGCCAATCAGTTGTACCTTCTGTTACTGTTCACAACTGACATCCCACAAAGGTCAAGGTTCCTATCTAAATCAATATCCATGAAGCTCCTAGTCACAGTTTGTGAGACATTACATTCAAGAATCTTGTATACCCTATATACAGATTACATTCAGATTTTTTCAACTTTTTCTCTGGAGATAATTGCTAGGGGTAAGTTCATTATTAAACCTCCTAAGACTCAGGATGGTGTTTAGTGATTTGGTGATTTCATATGTTACTGTGCTGATTTTTCTAATCTGGGCTCCAGCCAAGTGGAACTATCTACCGTTCCATTTCCAGTAGGTTGGTGTGACCAGTTTTGGACTGCTTTGTGCATGCTAGATGCTCATACTGAGACCTGCTTCTAATCCTTTTTTTTTCTTAAAAAAGTTGAAATTATAAATGGATAAAAGAAATCCTTTGTCCCCCAAACAGACCCCACATTTTCTCATCACTCTTTCTTCACTCATTTTCCCCCCATGCTGGAATACCCTTCTCATCTTTCTACCACTTGCCCTCCCTCTCCCACCTTTCCCAACAATTCCTGTCTCTGCCAAATGAGATTCTACACACGATCCAAGACCATTTCCTCAGATGTCACAGCCTGCATGAAACATTCTTCTGATTCTACACTGAACCTGAGGACTCGTTGGTGCTCCCTGATCATGTCACTCTCTGGCATCAGACACTTGAGTGGTTTCTCATCCTGCTAGGAATTAAATCCTCACTCCTTACGTCGGCACACAAGGCCCTGAGCCAGCCTCTTCAACCTACCCAACTCTCCAAGATCAGACCATACCACTCTCCTGGCTACCTACCTTGCAGCCTTAACAGCTGGTTAAGTTTGTTCATTCACTGGGTCACTGGTACTGAAAGTACAGTCCACAGACACCTGGGGTAATTTCCCTAATAATACTAAGACATTATTTTCTTTTCTTCACAACTATGTTGGCATTTGTACTAGTGCAAAAACCATGAGTAAAACGCTGGTATGTTAGCACAAACCAAGTCAATGGTGCCAGAATGTCCTAGTCATTGTACTCCTCATAGTCTGCCAGGTTCACTGAATACTCTTCTTGATAAAACTATAATTTTATTACATTTTGACCCTGAGTACACACTCTTTTGATATTTTGTTTAATGAAATGATAAATATACATCAAGCTCTTAGGCTGTGGAATGAAGGGCAGTTGATTGTCTCATGGAAAGGGACTTATGTGACTGAATTGCTAACAGAACTAATCATTTTTTTTACATGGAACATTAATTGTACCTCAAAGAACAACTGTTTGTCTAAACTAAGGTCCTCAAACTGAGGTGTTTAGCAGATATTTTTTAGAAAATGAATAAAGAGAGCCTGTTACTTCAAGAAAAGACTTTTTCTTGACAGTATTTTTGCCAGTGATAAAATTTGAGCTTTTGATCCACTGTAAGCTTGAGTTTCCTGACACCTACAGACTGTGGGATGCCAGTGATGACACTGAGTAATACTATTTTTACATACTGTGTAATGAAATGTGTCATAATACAGTGAACTGATATTTTCTGTATGACCAGACCAGGGCATGATGTTTTTTTAAAAAAAAAACATGCATGACTTCTGGGAAGATGGCAGCGTGAGCAGGGGCGGCAGAAATCTTCTCTCAAAACCATATATATTTATGAAAATACAACAAATACAACTATTCCTAAAAGAGAGACCAGAAGATACAGGACAACAGCCAGACTACAGCTACACCAGTGAGAACTCAGCGCCTCATGAAGCGGGTAAGATACAAAGCCACGACCTGGCAGGACCCGAGCACTCCCCAACCCCAGCCCACTGGCAGGAGGAAAAGATTCAGAGTGGGGAGGGAGTGGAAGCACAGGCCCGCTAAATAACCAGCCCTGGTGATCTGCGCCGGGAGCACTGACACACATCACATGGTGTATTGGAGATTAGAGAAATAGAAGTGCAGGATCTGAGACAGAGAATGCAAGCAGATCCGCGCAGCCGGCTCCCCGGGACAAAAGAAAAGTGGGCGCTTTTTTAAAAGTCTTAAAGAGACAAGGGCCCAACAGCGGAACAAAATTGTCCCAGCACACTCAGCCCAGCAGGCTGGGAGTCTTGGAGAATTTCGGGCCCCTTGGCCAGTGGCCGGGCAAAGCAGCCGCACCAAGGCTTCCAACAGAGATCAGCAGCCTGCCATTCATACCCTCCCCGGCCGGCACTGCAGACGGATCCAACACTGCTGCCGAGCAGCAGAGGGGCGGGCCCGCCCACAGCAACCTCACAGAATCTACTCCTGGTGGGCGTGCGGCTAAGTGGGAAGAGCCACAGAACCAGGTCCAGAAGGCACCAAAGGGACCAGAATGCACCCAGCATAACTGTAAACCCCTGCAGTGCTATAGGCTAGGCTGAGGGCAACCCCGCACACAGGCAGTTCAGGGGATTATCCCAGAGACTACCTCCCGGTGTGCAGGAAAACGGCTCAGGCCTGGGAGGAGGGCAAAGAAAACAACAAGCAGGAAAGGACTTTGTTCTCCCAGCTGACACACGTGGTGCCGACCAGCGACCACTTCTATCGCCATGAAAATAAAGAGGAATATGGTCCACACAAAGATCAGCCAGACAACCCCTGAGAGGAGGCCTGATGGGATGGACATACACAGTCTTCCTGAAAAAGAATTCAGAATAAAAGTTATAACTATGCTGATGGATCTACAGAGGAATATGCAAAACCTAAGGGAGGAAGTGAGGGAAGTGAGGAAAGACAATGCAGAAACGAGCCAAGCGATCGACGGGCTTAGCAGCAGACTGGCCAAGATGCAAGAGACTAAATGGAATAGAAATCAGAGAACAGGAATACAGAGAAGCTGAGGCAGAGAGAGATAAAAGGATCTCTAGGAATGAAAGAATATTAAGAGAACTGTGTGACCAATCCAAATGGAACAATATTCGCATTATAGGAGTACCAGAAGAAGAAGAAGAGAGAAAAAGGGACAGAAAGTGTCTTTGAAGAAATAATTGCTGAAAACTTCCCCAAGCTGGGGAAGGAAATAGTCTGTCTGACCATGGAAGCCCACAGATCTCCCAACACAAGGGATCCAAGGAAGACAACACCAAGACACATAATAATTAAAATGGCAAAGATAAAAGATAAGGACAGAGTATAAAGGCAGCTAGAGAGACTAAAAAGATCACCTACAAAGGAAAACCCATCAGACTTCTCAACAGAAACCTTACAGATCAGAAGAGAATGGCATGATATATTTAACGTACTGAAACACAAGGGCCTCGAACCAAGAATATTGTATCCACCACGATTATTATTTAAATTTGAGGGAGGGATTAAACAATTCCCAGACAAGCAAAAGCTGAGGGAGGTTGCCTCCCATAAACCACCTCTACAGGATATATTAAAGGGACTGCTCTAGATGGAAGCACTCCTAAGGCTAAAAAGATGTCACCAGAGAAAATGAAATCATAGCAAAGAAAGCAGACCATCCAAATACGAACTAAAGGCAAAGAATAAAAAACCTAGAATAAGAAGGGAGAAATAAAGAATCATCAGACTGTGTTTACAATAACATAACAAGAAAGTTAAGTTAGACTGCTAGATAGTAAAGAAGCTACCCTTTAACCTTTGATAACCACAAATCTAAAGCCAGCAATGGCAATAAGTACATATCTATCGATAATCACCCTAAATTTAAATGGACTGAATGCACCAATCAAAAGACACAGAGTAACAGAATGGATAAAAAAGCAAGACCCATCTATATGCTGCTTACAAGAGACTCATCTCAAACCCAAAGATATACACAGACTAAAGGTAAAGGGATGGAAGAAGATATTTCATGCAAACAACAAGGAGAAAAAAGCAGGTGTTGCAGTACTTGTATCAGACAAAAGAGACTTCAAAACGAAGAAAGTAGCAAGAGATAAAGAAGGACATTATATAATGATAAAGGGGTCAGTCCAACAAGAGGATATAACCATTTCAAACATATATACACCCAACACAGGAGCGCCGACATATGTGAAACAAATACTAACAGACTTAAAGGAGGAAATAGACAGCAATGCATTCATTTTAGGAGACTTCAACACACCACTCCCTCCAAAGGACAGATTAACCAGACAGAAAATAAGTAAAGACACAGAGGATCTGAACAACACACTAGAACAGATGGACCCAACAGACATCTACAGAACTCTACACCCGAAAGCAGCAGGATACACATTCTTCTCAAGTGCACATGGAACATATTCCAGAATAGACCACATACTAGGCCACAAAAAGAAACCTCAGTAAATTCAAAAATACTGAAATTCTACCAACCAACTTCTCAGATCACAAAGGTGTAAAACTAGAAATAAATTGTACAAAGAATACAAAAGGCTCACAAATACATGGAGACTTAACAACATGCTCCTAAATAATCAATGGACAAATGACCAAATAAAAACAGACATCAAACAATATATGGAAACTAATGACAACAATAACACAAAGCTGCAACTTCTGTGGGATGCAGCAAAGGCAGTTCTAAGAGGAAAGTATATTGCAATCCAGGCCTATTTAAAGAAGGAAGAACAATCCCAAATGAATAGTCCAAAGACACAATTATTGAAATTGGAAAAAGAAGAACAAATGAGGCCCTAAGTCACCAGAAGGAGGAACATAATAAAGATTCGAGAAGAAATAAATAAAATTGAGAAGAATAAGAAAAATATCAGTGAAACCAAGAGCTGTTTCTTTGAAAAAATAAACAAAATAGATGAACCCTAGCCAGACTTATTAAGAGAAAAAGAGAATCTACACACATAAACAGAATCAGAAATGAGAAAGGAAAAATCACGACGGACCTCACAGAAATACAAAGAATTATTAGAGAATACTATGAAAATCTATATGCTAACAAGCTGGAAAACCTAGAAGAAATGGACAACTTCTTAGAAAAATACAGCCTTCCAAGACTGACCAAGCAAGAAACAGAAAACCTAAACAGACCAATCACCAGCAACGAAATTGAATCGGTAATCAAAAAACTACCCAAGAACAAAACCCCCAGGCCAGGTGGATTCACCTCTGAATTCCACCAGACATATAGAGAAGAAATAATACCCATTCTCCTTAAAGTTTTCCAGAAAATAGAAGAGGAGGGAATACATCCACACTCATTCTATGAAGCCAGCATCACTCTAATACCAAAACCGGGCAAAGACCTCACCAAAAAAGAAAATTACAGACCAATATCCCTGATGAACATAGATGCAAAAGTACTCAACAAAATATTAGCAAATCAAAATCAAAAATACATCAAGAGGATACACCATGATCAAGTGGGATTCATCTCAGGGATGCAAGGATGGTAAACACTCGAAAATCCATCAACATCATCCACCACATCAACAAAAAGAAGAACAAAAACCACATGATCATCTCCATAGATGCTGAAAAAGCATTTGACAAAATTCAGCATCCATTCATGATAAAAACTCTCAACAAAATGGGTATACAGGGCAAGTACCTCAACATAATAAAGGCCATATATGACAAACCCACAGCCAACATCATACTTAACAGTGAGAAACTGAAAGCTTTTCATCTAAGATCGGGAACAAGACAGGGATGCCCACTCTCTCCACTGTTATTTAACATAGTACTGGAGGTCCTAGCCACAGCAATCAGACAAATCAAAGAAATACAAGGCATTCCGATTGGTAAAGAAGAAGTCAAATTGTCACTATTTGCAAATGACATGATATTGTACATAAAAAACCCTAAAGATTCCACTCCAAAACTACTAGAACTAATAACTGAATTCAGCAAAGTTGCAGGATACAAAATTAACACACAGAAATCTGTTGTTTTCCTATACACTAACGATGAGCTAACAGAAAGAGAAATCAGGAAAACAATTCTATTCACAACTGCATCAAAAAGAATAAAATACCTAGGAATAAACCTAATGAAGGAACTGAAAGACCTATACCCTGAAAACTACAAGACACTCCTAAGAGATTAAAGAGGACACTAACAAATGGAAATGCATCCCATGCTCTTGGCTAGGAAGAATAAATATTGTCAAAATGGCTATACTACCTAAAGCAACCTACAGATTCAACGCAATCCCTATCAAAACACCAAGAGTATTCTTCAATGATGTGGAACAAATAATTCTAAAATTCATATGGAACCACAAAAGACCCCGAATAGCCAAAGCAATCTTGAGAAGGAAGAATAAAACGGGAGAATTATGCTCCCAGACTTCAAGCTCTACTAACAAGCTTCAGTAATCAATACAATTTGGTATTGGCAAAAGAACAGACCCACAGACCAGTGGAACAGAATAGAAAATCCAAACATTAACCGAAACATATATGGTCAATTAATATATGATAAAGGAGCCTTGGATTACAATGGGGAGATGACAGCCACTTAGCAGATGGTGTTGGCAAAACTGGACAGGTATTATGCTCAGTGAAATAAGCCAAGTGGAAAAAGACAAGTATCAAATGATTTCACTCATATGTGGAGCATAAGAGCAAAGAAAAAAAAACTGAAAGAAAAAAACAGCAGCAGACTCACAGAACCCAAGAATGGACTAATAGTTACCAAAGGGAAAGGGACTGGGGAGGATAGGTGGGAAGGGAGGGACAAGGGGGAAAAAGGGGCATTACGATTAGCAGACGTAATGTTGGGGGGGTGCAGGGAGGGCTGTACAACTCGTAGAAGACAAGTAGTGATTCTATAGCATCTCACTACGCTTATGGACAGTGACTGTAATGGGGTTGGTGGAGAGGACCTGATGAAGTGGGTGGTTTAATAACCATAATGTTGCACATGTAATTGTAGATTAATGATACCAAAATAAATTTTAAAAAATACAATAATTAACAAATATTAAAAAAAACATGCGTGAGTTAAAGTTCCTGTCAAAGAGGTAGACAGACTAATGACTTTTAATGTAATAGAGTGCAAAAAGTTAATTGATATGGTTTCCAATTTCACATCACAACTAACTTTTAAGAAAATACCATTGGTTGAGCTTTGGTATAGTATCAAAGGAAACTATCCACATCTATCTGAAATGTCTATTAAAATATTCCTCCCTTTTCCAACAATATGACTGTGGGAGACCAGATTTTCACATACTTCAGCCAAAATAGCCTATCACAACAGATTGAATGTGGAAACAGATGTGAATATACAGCTGTCTTCTATTACTCTCTAAAAGAGAATTGCAACACCATAAAATGGTGCCAGTCATTTCACTAATTTTGTTTTGGAAAATACAATTATTTTCATAGGAATATGTTATTTAACATATAATACATTTATTATTTTATTGAATTAATAAGTAAGCTCCCCTGTTTTAATATTTATTATAGTACATATCCATATAACTTGCATAAGCAAAAGCTTTATGGAATCTTCAATAAATGTTAAGAGTGTAAAGAGACAACAGGAAATCAAAATGTTTGAGAACCATGGCAACTAGAACGACTCTTAATGAGCACATTGGGTCTAAAAATCCTTATTTGATCATCTGTCAAAAGAATCTATGTGACTACTGCCTGAGTGCCTCCAAATTGGAAAAAATGTATTATTATTAAACACACACACACCCACACCCACCCACACACACACACACATATGTATGTATTTCATTCAGGAATAAGACTTCTGACCCAACTGTTAAGATGCCCTACAGTATCTAGAGTATCTCCTCTTCCCATTTTTTTTCTCTGCTTCTATCCTTTTCCTCCTCTCATCCCATCTTCAGTCCAACTATTAGCCCAAATTATTCTCTAGATCCATTTTTTCTATATTTGTTGCCCCTTCTACTAAATCATTGTCTTCTGGGAGAATACCAGCTTAGTCAATATTTAAATTTTTGTCTCTTAGGTCATTTCCGTTTAAGTCATAGAATCTTTGTTCATTCTCTCATGCTCAAATAGGTCTTTGGCAACAATATGCCTAGTTGGTCTTTCTATAATTTAATAATTTAAAAATTCAGAGTTAATTTTTTTTATTTTGGTATCATTAAACTACAATTACATATGCAACATTATGGTTACTAAACTACCCACTTCATCAGGTCCCCCCCACCTACCCCATTACAGTCACTGTCCATCAGCATAGTGAGATGCTATAGAATCACTACTTGTCTTCTCTGAGTTGTACAGCCCACCCCGTGCCCCCCCAACATTACGTCTGCTAATCGTAATGCCCGTTTTTCTCCCTTGTCCCTCCCTTCCCACCTATCCTCCCCAGTCCCTCTCCCTTTGGTAACTGTTAGTCCATTCTTGGGTTCTGTGAGTCTGCTGCTGTTTTGTTCTTTCAGTTTTTTTCTTTGCTCTTATGTTCCACATATGAGTGAAATCATTTGATACTTGTCTTTTTCTGCTTGGCTTATTTCACTGAGCATAATATCCTCTAGCTCCATCCATGTTGTTGCAAACGGGAGGATTTGTTTTCTTCTTATGGCTGAATAATATTCCATTGTGTATATGTACCACCTCTTCTTTATCCACTCATCTACTGATGGACACTTAGGTTGCTTCCACTTCTTTGCTATTGTAAATAGTGCTGCAATAAACATAGGGATGCACATGTCTTTTTGAAACTGGGCTGCTGCATTCTTAGGGTAAATTCCTAGGAGTGGGATTCCTGGGTCAAATGGTATTTCTATTTTGAGTTTTTTGAGGAACCTCCATACTGCTTTCCACAATGGCTGAACTAATTTGTATTCCCACCAGCAGTGTGCGAGGGTTCCCTTTTCTCCACATCCTCGCCAACATTTGTTGCTGTTTTTCTTTTGGATGTTGGCCATCCTTACTGGTGTGAGTTGATATCTCATTGTGGTTTTAATTTGCATTTCTCTGATGATTAGCGATGTGGAGCACCTCTTCATGTGCCTGGTTGGCCATATGAATTTCTTCTTTGTAGAAGTGTCTATTCATATCCTCTGCCCATTTTTTAATTGGATTATTTGCTTTTTGTTTGTTGAGGTGCATGAGGTCTTTATATATTTTGGATGTCAACCCCTTATAGGATATGTCATTTATGAATATATTCTCCCATACTGTAAGATGTCTTTTTGTTCTACTGATGGTGTCCTTTGCTGTACGGAAGCTTTTCAGATTAATATAGTCTCACTTGTTCATTTTTGCTTTTGTTTTCCTTGCCCAGGGAGATATGTTCATGAAGAAGTCGCTCATATTTATGTCCAAGAGATTTTTGCCTGTTTTTTTCTAAGAGTTTTATTCTTTCATGACTTACATTCAGGTCTTTGATCCATTTTGAGTTTACTTTTGTGTACGGGGATACACAGTAGTCCATTTCATTCTCTTACATGTAGCTGTCCAATTTTGCCAACACCAGCTGTTGAAGAGGCTGTCATTTCCCCATTGTATATCCAAGGCTCCTTTATCATATATTAATTGACTGTATATGTTTGGGTTAATGTTTGGATTTTCTATTCTGTTCCACTGGTCTGTGGGTCTGTTCTTGTGGCAATACCAAATTGTCTTAATTACTGTAGCTTTGTAGTAGAGCTTGAAGTCAGGGAGCATAATTCCCCCTGTTTTATTCTTCCTTCTCAGGATTGCTTTAGTTATACGGGGTCTTTTGTGGTTCCATATGAATTTTAGCATTATTTGTTCCACATCATTGAAGAATGCTGTTGGTATTTTGATAGAGATTGCATTGAATCTGTAGATTGCTTTAGGTGGTATGGCCATTTTGACAATACTTATATTCTTCCTAGCCAAGAGCATGGGATGAATTTCCATTTGTTAGTGTCTTCTTTAGTCTCTCTTAGGAGTGTCTTGTAGTTTTCAGGGTATATGTCTTTCACTTCCTTGGTTAGATTTACTCCTAGGTATTTTATTCTTTTTGATGCAGTTGTGAACAGAATTCTTTTCCTGATTTCTCTTTCTGTTAGCTCATCGTTAGTGTATAGGAAAACAACAGATTTCTGTGTGTTAATTTTGTATCCTGCAACTTTGCTGAATTCAGATATTAATTCTAGTAGTTTTGGAGTGGAATCTTTAGGGTTTTTTATGTACAATATAATGTCATCTGCAAATAGTGACAATTTGACTTCTTCTTTACCAATCTGGATGCCTTGTATTTCTTTGTTTTGTCTGATTGCTGTGGCTGGGACCTCTAGTACTTTGTTAAATAACAGTGGGGAGAGTGGGCATCCCTGTCTTGTTCCCGATCTTAGATGAAAAGCTTTCAGCTTTTCGCTGTTAAGTATGATGTTGGCTGTGGGTTTGTCATATATGGCCTTTATGATGTTGAGGTACTTGCCCTGTATACCCATTTTGTTGAGAGTTTTTTCATGAATGGATGTTGAATTTTGTCAAATTCTTTTTCAGCATCTATGGAGATGATCATGTGGTTTTTGTTCTTTTTGTTGATGTGATGGATGATGTTGATGGATTTTCGAGTGTTGTACCATCCTTGCATCCCTGAGATGAATCCCACTTGATCATGGTGTATGATCCTCTTGATGTATTTTTGAATTTGGTTTGCTAATATTTTGTTGAGTACTTTTGCATCTATGTTCATCAGGGATATTGGTCTGTAATTTTCTTTTTTGGTGAGGTCTTTGCCCGGTTTTGGTATTAGAGTGATGCTGGCTTCATAGAATGAGTGTGGATGTATTCCCTCCTCTTCTATTTTCTGGAAAACTTTAAGGAGAATGGGTATTATTTCTTCTCTATATGTCTGGTAGAATTCAGAGGTGAATCCATCTCGCCCAGGGGTTTTGTTCTTGGGTAGTTTTTTGATTACCGATTCAATTTCGTTGCTGGTGATTGGTCTGTTTAGGTTTTCTGTTTCTTGCTTGGTCAGTCTTGGAAGGTTGTATTTTTCTAAGAAGTTGTCCATTTCTTCTAGGTTTTCCAGCTTGTTAGCATATAGATTTTCATAGTATTCTCTAATAATTCTTTGTATTTCTGTGAGGTCCGTCGTGATTTTTCCTTTCTCATTTCTGATTCTGTTTATGTGTGTAGATTCTCTTTTTCTCTTAATAAGTCTGGCTAGGGTTCATCTATTTTGTTTATTTTTTCAAAGAAACAGCTCTTGGTTTCACTGATATTTTTCTTATTCTTCTCAATTTTATTTATTTCTTCTCGAATCTTTATCATGTTCCTCCTTCTGGTGACTTAGGGCCTCATTTGTTCTTATTTTTCCAATTTCAATAATTGTGTCTTTAGACTATTCATTTGGGAATGTTCTTCCTTCTTTAAATAGGCCTGGATTGCAATATACTTTCCTCTTAGAACTGCCTTTGCTGCATCCCACAGAAGTTGCGGCTTTGTGTTGTTGTTGTCATTTGTCTCCATATATTGTATGATCTCTGTTTTAATTTGGTCGTTGATCGATTGATTATTTAGGAGCATGTTGTTAAGCCTCCATGTATTTGTGAGCCTTTTTGTATTCTTTGTACAATTTATTTCTAGTTTTACACCTTTGTGATCTGAGAAGTTGGTTGGTAGAATTTCAGTATTTTTGAATTTACTGAGGTTCTTTTTGTGGCCTAGTATGTGGTCTATTCTGGAATATGTTCCATGTGCACTTGAGAAGAATGTGTATCCTGCTGCTTTCGGGTGTAGAGTTCTGTAGATGTCTGTTAGGTCTATCTGTCTAGTGTGTTGTTCAGTGCCTCTGTATCTCTGCTTATTTTCTGTCTGGTTAATCTGTCCTTTGGAGGGAGTGATGTGTTGAAGTCTCCTAAAATGAATGCATTGCTTTCTATTTCCTCCTTTAATTCTGTTAGTATTTGTTTTACATATGTCAGCGTTCCTGTGTTGGCTGCATATATATTTATAATGGTTATATCCTCTTGTTGGACTGACCGCTTTATCATTATGTAATGTCCTTCTTTATCTCTTGCTACTTTCTTCGTTTTGAAGTCTCTTTTGTCTGATACAAGTACTGCAACACCTGCTTTTTTCTCCTTGTTTGCATGAAATATCTTCTTCCATCCCTTTACCTTTAGTCTGTGTATATCTTTGGGTTTGAGATGAGTCTCTTATAAGCAGCATATAGATGGGTCTTGCTTTTTTATCCATTCTGTTACTCTGTGTCTTTTGATTGGTGCATTCAGTCCATTTAAATTTAGGGTGATTATCAATAGATATGTACTTATTGCCATTGCTGGCTTTAGTTTCGTGGTTACCATAGGTTCAAGGGTAGCTTCTTTACTCTCTAACAGTCTAACTTAACTCTCTGTTAAGCTATTATAAACACAGTCTGATCATTCTTTCTCTCCCTTCTTATTCTTCCTCCTCCATTCCTTATATACTAGGTGTTTTATTCTGTACTCTTTTATGTTTCCTTTGACTGTTTTGTGGATAGTTGATTTTACTTTTTGCCTTTAGTTTGTATTTGGATGGTCTGCTTTCTTTGCTATGATTTTATTTTCTCTGGTGACATCTTTTTAGCCTTAGGAGTGCTTCCATCTAGAGCAGTCCCTTTAAGATATCCTGTAGAGGTGGTTTATGGAGGCAAACTCCCTCAGCTTTCACTTGTCTGGGAATTATTCAATCCCTCTCTCTAATTTAAATGATACTCCTGCTGGATACAGTATTGTTGGTTCAAGGCCCTTCTGTTTCATTACGTTAAATATATCATGCCATTCTCTTCTGGCCTGTAAGTTTTCTGTCGGAAGTCTGATGATAATATGATGGGTTTTCCTTTGTAGGTGATCTTTTTTGTCTCTCCAGCTGCCTTTAATACTCTGTCCTTATCTTTGATCTTTGCCATTTTAATTATTATGTGTCTTGGTGTTGTTTTCCTTGGATCCATTGTGTTGGGAGATCTGTGGGCTTCCATGGTCTGAGAGACTATTTCCTTCCCCAGCTTGGGGAAGTTTTCAGAAATTATTTCTTCAAAGACACTTTCTATCCCTTTTTCTCTCTCTTCTTCTACTGGTACTCCTATAATGTGAATATTGTTCCATTTGGATTGGTCACACAGTTCTCTTAATATTCTTTTATTCCTAAAGGTCCTTTTATCTCTCTCTGCCTCAGCTTCTCTGTATTCTTGTTCTGTGATTTCTATTCCATTAACAGTCTCTTGCACCTTGTCCATTCTGCTCTTCAGCCCATCAATCGACTGTTTCATTTCTGTAATATCTCTCCTCACTTCCTCCCTTAGCTCTTGCATATTTCTCTGTAGATCCATCAGCATGGTTATGACTTTTATTCTGAATTCTTTTTCAGGAAGATTGTTTAAATCTTTCCCATCATGCCCTCTCTCTGGGGTTGTCTGAGTGATCCTTGTCTCGACCATATTCCTCTGTCTTTTCATGGCGATAGAAGTGGTCACTGGTAGGTGCCATGTGTGTCAGCTAGGAGAACAAAATCACTTACTGCTTGTTGTTCTCCTTGCCCTTCCCCGGGGCCTGAGCTGGTTTCCCGCACAGCAGGAGGGAGTCTCTGGGATAATTCCCTGAGCTGCCTGTGTGCTGGGCCACCTCAGCCTAGCCTGTAGCACTGCAGGGGTTTGAAGTATCACTGGGTGCATTCTGGTCCTCTTGGTGCCTTCCAGACTTGCTTTGGGTTCTGGGGCCTTTCCCGCCTAGCTGCGCACCAGCTGGGAGTAGGTTCTGTGAGGCTGCTGCGGGCAGGTCTGCTCTTCCGCTGTTCAGCAGCTGTGGCAGATCTGCCAGACCCTTTGCGGCGCTGGCTGGGGGAGGAATGAATGGCAGGCTGTTGATCTCTGTGGGGAGACTTGGCATGGCTGCTCTGCCCGGCCGCTGGGCAGGCATCTGAAATTCCCCAAGATTCCCAGCCTGCTGGGCTGAGTGCGCTGGGACGATTTTGTTCCACTGTTGGGCCCTTGTCTCTTTAAGACTTTTAAAAAAGCGCCGGCTTTTCTTTTGTCTCAGGGAGCCAGCTGAGAGGACCTGCTTGCAGTCTCCGTCTCAGATCCTGCCCTTCTGTTTCTCTAATCTCCAATACACCATGCGATGTGTGTGTGTGCTCCCGGTATAGATCACCAAGGCTGGTTATTTAGCAGGCCTATGCTTCCACTCCCTCCCTACTCTGATTCTTTTCCTCGCGCCCATGAGCTGGAGTGGTGGGAGTGCTTGGGTCCCACCGGGTCGCTGCTTTGTATCTTACCCACTTCGTGAGGTGCTGAGTTCTCTCAGATGTAGATTTAGCCTGGCTGTTGTACTGTATCTTCTGGTCTCTCTTTTAGGAGTAGTTGTATTTGTTGTATTTTCACAAATATATATGATTTTGGGAGGAGATTTCTGCCACCCTGCCCATGCCGCCATCTTCCCTCAGAGTTAATTTTTTTAAGTAGTAATTAACTTAAAGATATTCAGTGGCTGCTATCCTATTTTTTTTAATGAACAAGAAATGTCAAGTAGATTTAAATTTTTTTTTAAAGAAACACTTCCTAACATGTGGTAGGTGTATGCAAGATGATAGTACTTACCTATTTTAACTATACTTAGTACATAAAGCCTATGATTTCACAGATGTTATTGCTTAAAACAGGTTTCAGTTTTTACAAAAATTTAAGTGACTTGCAATATAGGCAAGGCAAAACATAAATAGTCGTACAGTTGGTATATGGAGCAGGCATACTCATGAAGGTATTACTCATAAATTTGCGGAAACCATGTTAAAGAGAAGTCCAGGGTTACAGCCCATCATAATCCCCCCCCCACTTCAATAGTTCTGCTGCTTTGATTTCCATATCAGAATCATGCAGTCATATTTTTCCATGATGTTTTCAAATGGACTTTTTGCTCAATCCAAATGGATAAAACTCACTTAAAACACTTTTTTCAAAATACATTATGTAAATATGCACAATATAGAAGGTGAGAAGAATTTTATATAAATAAGTAAATATTTACTTAGGATGTTGCAATTTCTTCATTTCCTAGAATCAAGACTTCATTTAGGGTAGGAAATATTTTAATGTAGTTATAGGAAGAAGATATTTTATTAATAAAATTAATGAGCCAATATAAAATTTTGATAACCTTCAAGCAAGGGAAATTAAATAAACATTGCTCTTATCTCTCTAGACTAATTTATGACTTGTAAAGCCCTTGTTGACTTGACATTTTTGTATAATGAAGAAGAGTTTTAAGAACTGTTTTTTCCCCCAAATAATGATTTCTTTTTCAAAAGTGAAAACCTAGGTCATATTAGATTGTAAGTTACAGTGCTGACACCTTCGTAGGGCCTTGCATGCCACACGTTATTACCAAAGTATTTGGCTGCAAGTAAGAGAAAACACACAGTGACTTAAACAAAAGTGATTCATTTTTTTCTCATACAATGTGAAGGGCAGAGATTATTGTTAACAAATACTTGCTTATCTCCTCAAAAATGCAAGAGCCAACATCTCTATGATGCTCCTGTCCTTTCCTTCATGATCATACAGCATGACTCTAGACAATGTATTTGTTTTCTGAGAAGAAGAAGGGGGAAATGGGAAAGGAAAGGATTATACCACCGAGTAGGTTCCTTTATATAAGGATTTCATTCAAAAGTTTTTCCAAAAGACTCAATAGCTTTCTGCCCCTGTTGCATGGCTACCCATTGCTACAAGGAAGATGGGAAAGGAGTATTTGGCTTTTCAGCCTCCAAATGGGATGACCAGGGAAGAGGAGGTGAAGAATACCACACCAGTGTAACTCCAGAAGACCGCATAAATGAGGAAAAAGGAGCACTGAAGGAAAATAAAAGATTAGTGAAAGGGAAAAGACAAACCTAAATCATAGCAATACTACTACTTGTTGTTGTTTTTAAAGTCCTTACTCTATGCCAGATACTACACTATGTTCCTTACATATATTATCTCATCTAGTCCTCACAAAAACCCTATGAGGTAGATAAGATTACCTCCTATTTACAAAGAAGAAAACAAAAGCTAACTACTTGCCCAAGGACTTGTTTTAAAGCCAGGATCTGATCTGAGCTTGCTCTGACTTCAACATTGCCTCTCCTGAGACCAGCACTTAGAACATGCAGTTTTCTCTTCACTGTAGATTCCATTTCACACTTCTCCACAATGCTGCAGTAAACTACAAACTGCCTGAAATGCAGTGGGAATTTTCAGGACTTGCTTAAGGAGGCAGACTGAACCCAGAAAGCCTGAATAGTTCTAGCAAAAACTCTGCAGCACTTTCTTCTGCAATAATTACCATTCATCTTTTCAGGTTTCCTGCTCTTGGAACTCATTACTTCAATTCTGAATCCTGATCTGATGCACAAGTAGTTTCTATACATATTGAATGCTTTTAGATGGACTTCTATTTTAGGAGGGTTCTGTTTGTAAGTTGTCATAGAGACCCATTTGTCTATTTAGAGTTGTATTGTCAGCTAGTCTGAGCCAATTATTTCAGTGTGTTCATGCAAGGTCACCTTTCATGTTCAGTACTATCTGGGTCAGTTAACTTTTACCCAGAGATAAACTCTGTCCCATAGATTGGTTCTTAGACTGGCTATTTATGTGTGATCCTAAGTGAGATTTTCATTCAGTCATGTAAGTCAGCAAAAGGATTCTAAGGAATCAAAGATGACCACACTGTAAGGCGACTGAGAACTAAGATTGTGCCTTGGTCAGTTTATATTTCCAGAGCCGAACACAGTGCCTGGCACACATTAAATCCTTGGTATATTCATGTATTCATTCAACAAATGTTTGGTTATAGCCCATTTGTACTGGGCATTAGAAGCCCAGCCAGTGGACAAGACAGATGCAATATTTGTACATGTGAAACATATGCTCTTATAGGGAGATAGATAATGAAAAGTAAATGTAGTTTTAAAATGAAGAAAGCCCAAATGTCCCTCAATAAGAGGATGGATAAATAGTGATCATCATAAAATAGAACACTACTCAAAAATCAGGATAAGCAAGCTCTTACTACCCCCAGGCAAATGGCAGAATCTTGCAACACATGACTGCACTGACATCAAGTTAAAAAACTGGTGAAACTAATCTATGATGATAAAAGTCAGGCTAGTGGTCACCTTTGGAGAGGGATAATGACTTTGAGGACATGAAGGAGCTTCTGGAGTCCAGATGATGTTCTTTATCTTGATAGGAGAGGTGGTTCCATGGGAAAATTCACTTTGGTAAAGATTTCTCATGCTGTGTGCACATGACATTTTTTCTATATGCGTGTTAATAATTCAAATAAATTTATCTTCGAGAGGATAAATGCTGACTATGATAATGACTGCAAAGGCAAGGCATAGGGTCCAGGGTGGCATGATATGGATTAGCTTGGGAAAGGCACTACTGTAAACAGGGTGGTCAAGAAGACCCTCCTGACAGATGCTGGTAGGCTGAGCCTTAAGAGTGGGAAGATGGCAGCCATGGAGAGAGCAGGGGAAGAGCATCCCAGGCAGGGGAAAGAGCAAGTGCAAAGGCTCTCATCTCAGGCAAGAAAACTTGGATACATTTAAGAATGAGAATAGAGGCAGTATGGCTGGAGTAGAGTGAGTGGAGAGCAGAGTGGGGCAAGACAAAGCTAGGAGTGGACAGGAGCCACATCATGTGGGGGCTTGGGGCCATTTATTTTGCGGTCTGCCCCTTATCATTTATTGACTTTTCTTTTGTGCCAGGCAGGATGCCAGAACCCTAAACTGCAACACCCCATTTCCTTTTAATCTCTCCAGAAAACCTGGGAAATAGGCTTTATGATACCCATTTTGTACATGAAGAAACAGGATTAGGGAAATGAGCTTGCCCAAGGTCACCCAGCGTGGAAGTGAGTGGTATCACCAGGATTTGAAACGACATCCCTTGATCCCAAGTCTGTGTTTTCAACTCCTGACCCTGCCTCTGAGCATTGGCATCTATATAAATAAGTACTTTACAGCATGATACATGTGCCCTTAGGTCTGTAAACTAAGTATTGAAGAAGTTGCCAACTCCACCTAGGGAAACCTGGAAAGAGCACATGGGCTGGATTTTGAAGAGACATCTGGAATTTTCCCACAGGTGTGCTTTCTCAGGGGAACAATATGTGCAAAGCCTTGAAGATGAGGATTAATCATCACAACTAATAATGTTGATTGAGGAACCATACCATGCCAGGTTCTGCATTGAATATTGTACTTATCTTTGTTAATCATCACAATGAAGTCCTAGTAGGTCAGTACTGGCCCCAGTTTATAGATGAAAAAAAGCGTGGAGAGGTTAGTTCTTTTCCCAGTGAGACACAGATAGTGAGTTGAGTAAATAAATGCTTTGCTTGTTTAGTTAGTGATGAGAAAAGTAGTGAATGTAGACTGAACCAGGTTCCTGATTCTCCTGCTGAGACCTTGAGGTGTCCAGGGAAGTGGGGGATGTTTTTGGGGGCTTCATGATGCATGTTCCCTGAACTTGACTGAAATTAATGCTCCTGAAGGCTGTATTTTTCAGGGACTTTTACATTCTATAATCTCTTTCTTCTGAAATCCTAATGCTTTTATGATTTTTCCTCTCCATCTAGACTACAAGGTCCTTGAGGATAAATCCTTATTTCTTTTGATTCCCCATTGCCTAGCCCTGGCCAGTGAGATCAAAGGTTGAGTTGTTGTTGACCAATGAATCCTCAGGCTTGGGGTATGGACGTGTAGGCAGGAGATACCGTGTAAATATTTCTTGAATAAATAGTTACCAAAGGGAAAGGGACTGGGGAGGATGGGCAGTAAGGGAGGGATAAGAGGGAAAAAGGGGCATTACGATTAGCAGATGTAATGTTGCGGGGGCACGGGGAGGGCTGTGCAACCCAGAGAGGACAAGTAGTGACTCTATGGCATCTCACTACGCTGATGGACAGTGACTGTAATGGGGTTAGTGGGGGGGAACCTGATGAAGGGGGTAGTGTAATCACCATAATATTACTCATTTAATTGTAGATTAATGATATCAAAATAAACTTATTAAAAAATATATTTCTTGAATAAATGAGTGCTATGCTTATTTAACAAAGGTTAGAGTGACAATGGATTTGGTCTGGGTCAACAATCAGTCTTCATCATTCAGATGGCATACACCTCATTTTATTTCAATTACTTAAGCATTTAAAATAAAAGTAAAGTGAATTAGTCTCTCTTCCCTTTCCCACCATTTACCCTAACCCCCTAACCCATCCCACACCGCAAATCATGCCGAGGTTGTATTGACCCAGTCTTGGAAGAAATTCTGAATGGGAAATTCTGTAAGACGCCTTATTTGATACTATACTATAAAGATTTTTGACTTAGGCCAGTTAGGGCTGGACTGCTTAAAAGTAATTCATGCTATAGTGTCATTTTTATGAGCAGATTAACTATTGCCTAATATTTCAGCTTAAAGGTTTAAAATACATACAAAGTAACTATAATTTTCTTTACAAACTCCACTGATACCAATATCCCAGGGTCAGAACAGGAAAGCTTAAGTGGCTTAGAAGTGAGTTCATTCTATGCTGTAGGCTTGTGCTAATACAGTAGCCACTAGTCACATTTGGCTATTGAACACTTGAAGTGTGGTATTCTGCATTGATATATATTGTAAATGTGAAATACAAAGGATTTCAAAGGCACAGCATAAAAAAGAATGTAAAATATCTCATTAATAACTTACATAGTGAGTATGTAGAGTTTATATTTTTAACTATAGGGTTCAACAGAGTATATTAATATTCATTTCACTTGTTTCTTTTTACTTTTTAAAATGTGACTTCTAGAAAATGTAAAATTACACATATGGACACGAATTACATATTGGTCAGTGGTATTCTAGAATGTAACAAATAGGAGTGTGATAAAAACCTAACTCCTTAATATCTTCCCCTGATTTCACTATTGCCTACTTTTCCCCAAGTTATAAAAATTAACTAAAGTACTCCAGCTCCCATCTATGTTCATTCTGAAAACTCTTTCTTTTGTTTCCTGATTGAGTCAAACTCAAGCCAGGTTTCATTCTCCTATAGATTTAAACTTTATTTTCTACTGGCAAGACTTATAGTCACTCTAATAATGAAAACACTTTAAATTATTCTGGGACATAATTTTTAAAAAGAGCTCACATTCTGTCTATACCTATCCCAAATCAGTGAGTAATTAGAATTATCACCATTTTCCGTGAGAAAACTGAGGATGATATAACATTTATTTATTCAAACTCAGCCTTATTCCAGAAAGACTTCTAACTCTCTGGCCAATTCAGAAAATACAAGTGGCTTTTCTAAGATCAACACAATGGCTGTTAGAACTGGGGCTGGAATGATCTTACTTGCTCTTCTAGAATGGTGGTTCTAGGAGGAACTGTCCCATTTTCAATTATGAAGTATAACTTTTTATAAATAACATTAAAAGAACAAATTTTTGGCTAATTTTCTTTTTACATGAACTAGGACTGATTAAAAGACATTAAAAATTAATTTATCTTTTGCACACTTCACTCATTCATCCATTTAAAAAGCACTTATTGAGTGCCTGCCCTGAATAAAGTGCTAAGTTGGCCTGGGGAAACATCGATGTACAAAACAACAAGAAAAGACAGACCATCAACAAGTTTAATCACAACTAACAAAAATAAATGGTTGTGCTATGGAATCGACTCTCTTTAGCAACTTTGAAGTATAGTATAGTACTATTAATTGTAGTCACCATGCTGTAAATTAGATCCCCAGAACTTGCTCATCTCATAGCTGGAAGTTTATATACATTGGTCAACATCTTCTCATCCCCCCACCCCTCAGGGCCTCTCAACTACCATTCTACTCTCTATTTCTGTAAGTTAAACTTTTTTAGATTCCACATACATGTGAGTACATACAATATTTGCCTTTTTCTGTCTGACTTATTTCACTTAGCATAGTGCCCACAGGGCCCATTCATGTGGTCCAAATGGCAGGATTTCCTTCTTTTAATAGCTGAATAACAGTCCAGTTTACACAAACTGTTTTATTTTTTTATATATATTTTTTATTTTGCTATTATTAACATACAATTACATGAGCAACATTATGGTTACTAGACGCCCCTATTATCAAGTCCCCACCAGACCCCATTGCAGTCACTGTCCATCAGTGTAGTAAGATGTTATAGAATCACTACTTGTCTTCTCTGTGTTATACTGCCTTCCCCGTATCCTCCCACCCCAGCGGCACCCCAGCTCCATTATGTGTGCTAATTGTAATAGTCCTTTTATCCCCTTATCCCTCCCTTCCCACCCATCTTCCCCAGTCCCTTTCCCTTTGGTAACTGTTAGTCCATTCGTGGGTTCTGTGAGTCTGCTGCTGTTTTGTTCCTTCAGTTTTTTCTTTGTTCTTATACTCCACAGATGAGTGAAATCATTTGATACTTGTCTTTCTCCACCTGGCTAATTTCATTGAGCATAATACCCTCTGGCTCCATCCATGTTGTTGCAAATGGTAGGATTTGTTTTCTTCTTATGGCTGAATAATATTCCATTGTGTATACATACCACATCTTCTTTGTCCATTCATCTACTGATGGACACTTAGGTTGCTTCCATTTCTTGGCTATTGTAAATATGGCTGCGATAAACATAGGGGTGCATGTGTCTTTTTGAAACTGGGCTGCTGCATTCTTAGGGTAAATTCCTAGGAATGGAATTCCTGGGTCAAATGGTATTTCTATTTTGAGTTTTTTGAGGAACCTCCATACTGCTTTCCACAATGGTTGAACTAATTTGCATTCCCACCAGCAGTGTAGGAGGGTTCCCCTTTCTCCACATCCTCACCAACATTTGTTGTTGTTTGTCTTTTGGATGGTGGCCATCCTCACTGGTGTGAGGTGATATCTCATTGTGGTTTTAATTTGCATTTCTCTGATGACTAGTGATGTGGACATCTTTTCATGTGCCTGTTGGCCATATGAATTTCTTCTTTGGAGAAGTGTCTGTTCAGATCCTCCGCCCATTTTTTAATTGGCTTATTTGCTTTTTCTTTGTTGAGGTGTGTGAGCTCTTTATATAATTTGGATGTCAACCCCTTATTGGATATGTCACTTATGAATATATTCTCCCATACTGTAGGATATCTTTTTGTTCTACTGATGGTATCCTCGGCTGTACAGAAGCTTTTTAGTTTGATATAGTCCCACTTGTTCATTTTTGCTTTTGTTCCCCTTGTCCAGGGAGATATGTTCATGAAGAAGTCGCTCATGTTTATGTCCAAGAGATTTTTACCTATATTTTTTTCTAAGAGTTTATGGTCTCAGGACTTAGATTCAAGTCTCTGATCCATTTTGAGTTTACTTTTGTGTAAGGGGTTAGACAGTAATCCAGTTTCATTCTCTTACATGTAGCTATCCAGTTTCGCCAACACCACCTGTTGAAGAGTCTGTCATTTCCCCACTGTATATCCATGACTCCTTTATCATATATTAATTGACCATATATGCTTGGGTTTATATCTGGGCTCTCTGTTCTGTTCCACTGGTCTATGGGTCTGTTCTTATGCCAATACCAAATTGTCTTGATTATTGTGGCTTTGTAGTAGAGCTTGAAGTCAGGGAGCATAATTCCCCCAGCTTTATTCTTCCTTCTCAGGATTACTTTGGCTATTTGGGGTCTTTTGTGGTTCCATATGAATTTTAGAACTATTTGCTCTAGTTCATTGAAGAATGCTGTTGGTATTTTGATAGGAATTGCATTGAATCTATAGATTGCTTTAGGCAAGATGGCCATTTTGACAATATTAATTCTTCCTAGCTAAGAGCATGGGATGAATTTCCATTTATTGGTGTCCTCTTTAATTTCTCTTAAGAGTGTCTTGTAGTTTCAGGGTATAGGTCTTTCACTTCCTTTGTTAGGTTTATTCCTAGGTATTTTATTCTTTTGGATGTGATTGTGAATGGAATTGTTTTCCTGATTTCTCTTTCTGCTAGTTCATGATTAGTGTATAGGAATGCAACAGATTTCTGTGTATTAATTTTGTATCCCACAACTTTGCTGAATTCAGATATTAGATCTAGTAGTGTTGGAGTGGATTCTTTAGGGTTTTTTATGTACAATATCATGTCATCTGCAAACAGGGAGAGTTTGAGTTCTTCCTTGCCAATCTGGATGCCTTTTATTTCTTTGTGTTGTCTCATTGCTGTGGCTAGGACCTCCAGAACTCTGTTGAATAAAAGTGGGAGAGTGGGCATCCTTGTCTTGTTCCCAATCTTAAAGGAAAAGCTTTCAGCTTCTCACTGTTAAGTATAATGTTGGCTGTGGGTTTGTCATATATGGCCTTTATTATGTTGAGGTACTTGCACTATATAACCATTTTGTTGAGAGTTTTAATGAGGAATGGATGTTGAATTTGTCAAATGCTTTTTCAGCATCTATGGAGATGATCATGTGGTTTTTGTCCTTTTTGTTGATGTAGTGGATGATGTTGATGGATTTTTGAATGTTGTACCATCCTTGCATCCCTGAGATGAATCCTACTTGATCATGATGGATGATCTTTTTGATGTATTTTTTAATTCAGTTTGCTAATACACACACAAACTGTTTTCTTAATATCACTTACTGAAGAGACTATTCTTTCCCCAGTGAGTATCTGGGATCTTCTGTCAAATATTAGGTGACCATATATACATGGGTTTATATCTGGGCTCTCTGTTCTATTCTCTTGGTCTATATGTCTTTCTTTACACCAATACCATACTATTTTTATTAGTATAGCTTTGTAAAACAGGATATTTCAGACCAACCGAGGTGTGTAGAACTACCATCTCTCAAATTAAAAAAAAGAAACTGGCAAATGCTGCAAATTTCCATGACATAATACACTTACCTTGGCTAATATCTAGCTTCCAATGTCACTGGATATGGAGTTGGAAAAAGATGTGTGGTTGTACCCATTATATATCATTTCCACATACAAATACAATAGATGTTAGTAACCAAAAAAGCACAGTTAATAGTAAAATGTGGTAAAATAATCAAGAAGCAATGAATTTTGAGAATGTATTACTTATAATACAATTCCACTGTAGTATATGTTATTTTTAATAATGGCTTGGTGTAACAACTGCCTCACAAAATTCCTGCAAATTTAGCAATCAGCTCTCACACTTCTGTACAAGCCGGTTCCAGTATACCAATGGACCTGGCATCTTTGGCATCAACTAACCACGGTCCTTTTCTAAAAAAAGTCCTCACTGTCCTCTTTCTCTCTTTCTTACAGATCAGCAAACAACAGCTACAGACAGTAAAGGACCGGTTTCAGGCTTTCCTTAATGGGGAAACCCAGATCGTGGCTGACGAAGCCTTCATGAATGCCGTCCAGAGTTACTATGAGGTAAGCTCACCATGCAAAAGAGTGCCAGCACTGCTCCAGTCTGAAGCCCAGGGTTTCTGGACTGTTGACTAGTGGCAACCACAGCCTTAGCCTTCTATAGGACCATTCCTCCCGAGGAAGAGGAGTAGTTGTCTGGTTACAGTTTTAAGGAATTTTTTCAGGGAAAATTATAAATAGAAGCTACTGTTTTCCACTGATGTTAATACCAGGTAGTGTACTGAGTGCTTTGCATATGACTTCTTGTTTAATCTTTATAACCAATCAATAACTGTTTGGTTATTGATAGCACTTAGTCCCATTTCATGGATAAAGATACTGATGCTCCTAGAAGTTAGGTCAATTATTCAAGGTCACAAAGCTTTTGAAATGCCACAAACTAAGACTTGAACTGAGTTGGGGGCATTTTCACATAACTTAGCTTCTTTCTAAAGGATGTTAATATCTTCTAAGGATGGTGCCTTCACTAGATTCCTTGTTCTATTAAAATGGTAGTGTTACTTCTTTTCTGCAAGTTAGGACATCCAAAACTGCAGTACTGTTCTCAGGAGAAAACCTATAAATGAAAAAATGTATCCTGAGTGTGTGTGTGCGTATGTGTGGGTATGCATATACACACACATACACATATATACACATATACACACATATATACACACACATACATATGTATGTGTATATATGTGTGTGTGTATAGCGCCAGTAAATTTTTACCTCTAGACCTCAGAGTTTTATTTATAATTAAAGTGAATTTCAAATTCCACTAGTATTTTTAAATTACACATTGGCTATTGGCTATTTTGTATATTGTTAATGAAGTGAACATGCTATACCTTCCTATTGGCAATGTTTACCTGATATACATATTTTCCAAAATAATTATTTGGTCATTAAAAGACATTTTACTTTATAGTAATCTGTTTTCATGTGAACCAGATATTCTCTATCTTTGGAATCCTATGCCCCAAATGTGTTGACCTTTGTCAAGTCTAGCTTAAAATATTAGAAACCAACCCCTAAGCATTGAGAAACTTACAGCATCCTGCCATATGCAATTTAAAATAATAATAACAAACTGTAAAATAAGTGTAAGGGAATTGAACAAACTCTGATTTTTCCCCCATAGGATTGTTTCACTGATTTTCTTTCTTCCTCTTCTTTTTTAGTTATTGGGTAACAAATTATTTCAAAGGAAAAATATTTGTGCCTCAAATACATACATATCCTGCCCATTGGGCCTCCCAGTTCTCAGTAGGTGCCTTAAAAGTGTTAGTTGATTGATTTGGTAAAACTCCCCTTTCCCATTTGCCAAAGCCCTTGACTTCTTTCATAGAGAGTGGAACAAGACTGCAATTAGATCTTGTGAAAATGTTATTGATTTGTTTGCTAATTAGTGTTTAATAGTAAACAGCCTTTGTCTCTGTGATGTGCCACAGACTCATTGTACACACCATTTCCTCAGTGAAATTTTTGTTTGGATCTGTTTTAGAGGTCTGGTTCATTTTTATATTTGTCAAATGTGAGGGTTTTTTTTTTCATTTTACAATTAGCATTCATTATTGTTTGTAAGTGTCAAACTTCTTTATCTAATGTGACTCAATTTTTCAGTTTAATGTAATGGAAAGTGGAAATGAGATTTGGGATCATAATGATGTGATGACAGTGAATAACTTGAAAGTATTTAACCAAAGATTCTGTTTAGAAACAGAATGAAATTATTTTTTCCCTTTTTTTCTCAAGTTCTGAAAGCCAGTTCAGACCAGGCAGACTCTTATGAATATTTCTCCGTGTTTAGAGTTATTCAACAGTTTATAATTTGTAGATTGCAAATCTTAATTAGAAAGCTCATTTGACTAATGACATAAATTAAAGGAAAGTGTCATTTCTATCTGATAATTAACTTTGAAAATTAATAGTCAACAATGGGCTAATGAGTCTCTGGGAATCGCCCTTTTATCTCCAGTGATCCTTGTATTTTCCTCTATAGTGGCTAGTTTATTTGAAAGAGCTTTTTAGTCTGGTGAGAATACAGGCATTGAGAAATTACTGAATATTTAATATTAAAATTTGAGTAACAGGAAATAATGTGGAGTATTAATTATTTACCATATTCATTAGTAAAGTTTTGGAGAATCTTCATTTGCACCTTTCCTAGGAAGTCTAATCCTCCGAAGCAAAAGTCCCAATCAAGGGATCAGGATTCCCGCTTTCCTTGGGAGAGCTCCAGGTTGATGACTCCTCCCTATCTCTTCACTCTTAGGCAGTGAAGAAGCTAGTGTCTCTTTCTCCACCCTATTCTAGGATCCAGTTACTTCCCTGTCAGCATCTGTCTTGGTCAGGACTCTGGATTACATGTCACAGACACCTAGCTCAAACTGGCTTAAGCCCAAAGTGAGATTTATTTGCTCAAGCAATTTAAAAGTCCATGGGTAGGCCTGGCTTCAGCGTGGCTGCATCCAGAGACTCCACAAGTGCCAGCAGGATGGGTATCTTTCTTGCCACACCTTTGCTCTTTGCTTTTCCCTGTGTTGGCTTCCTTCCTAGGTAGTTCTCTCTGTATGGAGGACCCTGGCAACTCCAGGTCACATCCTCCCAGTTTAGCAATCCCGGGAGCAAAGATAATACCTTTCTGCTGAGAGTTCCAGCCAAAGGCCCCAGGGTGTCTGGATTGGACTGACATGGGTCATGTGTCCTTTCTTGAGCTAATCACAGTAGATGAGGGTGAATTAGACCAGGGATCAGTGCTATAACAGATACCACCTCTGGAGCCCGAGTGCAGGCTCAGCCACACTGGAGCCATTTATAGTGAAAGGACAATGGTTTCTCATTAAGAAATGAGAGTGTTTTTTACTTCTCAGCAGGCAAAACCAGCAGATATCCTCCTTCTAAATGCATTATGTGCTTGCTCACGTGCTCTGTGTGTGTGTGTCAGCACACGTACACGTACATAGACACACATACACACTCTTCACCCCACCACACCTCCCCTTCATATCCCAGTGTACCAATGGTTATGATATTTAAAACAACAACAATCTTTCTTTTACAAGTTCTGAGATTCAATTTCAGGCATTGGTTGTTTTGCTTAGGCAATAATGGTTCATCAACATATTAGTTAAGAAAAAGCTTCTTTTTTTTTTTAATAAAGTAAGTGAGTCGTAACTATTCTTTTTCCATCTGTGCCCATCCAGCCCAATCTGAACCCAGCTGGCCAGCACTAGTAGGAAGCCTGGATCTGAGCTGGGCCACAATTAAAAGAAACCAAGTTTCCCTTTGGCTCTTGAGAACATGCAGGTTTATTTTATCCTTTCCTGGTGGCCCTGATTGTCAAAGCTGATCAAGCAAAGCAGTAGATTAATACTTTAATCTCTTGCATTATTGCATTGAGGGCTGGACCCAGAGGTAGGTACACTGAAATCTGGCCCAGCAACTCCATCCTCTTCCCACAGCCATGGTCCTAAAACATCAGAGAGCCCACCTATTTCTCCATGGCCCCCGCAATCTTTTCTAACTCTGAGCCCTTTTAAGACAAATGTCTAAAACATAAGCCCTTCACCCTATATCCTCAACCTCACCTCCCCATCTCCCTTCTTAATTTTGGTTCCTTCACATGCTGCTCCTGGCATCATGAAAAGGAGGTGGATGGAAAAGCTTTAAAAACCTTTCTCACTTAGATCCTGCCTGGAAGGAAACATGGGGGGAATTTGGTGGGAAGTAGGAGGGTAGAATGAGGTGGAAGACATACATACAAACACTCATTTACAACATGAGAGCTGATAGCTGGGCTTCAGCCAGTGAAACTGCTCTGATTGAGTTTTGCTTTGTTTTATTTTGTGTTTAACTCATCTCCTCTAACAACAGCCCAGTTGGTTTTTCTCAAACTAGCTTTGGGTGTATCAGACAGAATTCTTCCTTTGCTAGCAACAGAAACTGACTGACTATGGTTAAATAGTCCTTAACAATAACAACTGGTTTTATTGTTATTGTTTTTAAAGGAAATAACTAAGTTTCAGAAAAGATGGAAACCAGCCAGCTTAACTTCAGGAAGCCAGGTGGCCAGATATAACAGGCACTCTATCTTGGGTATGAATCTAGTCCAACCACTTTCCATTTCTGTGCCACCTTACTCTGAATCTGAATCCCAGAAGGGGAAATCTGATTGGCCAAGCTCAGGTGCCAACACACCACATGGCTAAGGAAGGACAAGGTCCCATGACTGACAGTCCCACTGAAGCTACAATAGCAAAGATGTCCTCAGACGTTCTGAGACTTACCAGAGGGGAAGGATGGTTGGCAGACAAAAACTCCAGGTGTCCTCTACACTGGGTGACATACTTTGTTTAGTCTTTATGATTGAACTTTTTTTCTAATCTAAGAAAAATAAAAGTCATACCCAGCTATTTTTCTGAAATGAAGCTACATATTTTTGCAGTAAGTAAAACCACTCTCACTCCTCAGTGGCCTTAAAACAGATATACGCCTAGGAGAAGAGTGACTGCCCATTCTAAAGGAATTGTTCTTATGGGGAAAGTCAGGCCCAGAAGGAGGGGGCAGAGGTCAGAGTAGTTAGAAGGATGAATTTAGGGTCTGAAAAATGTGGGGCTGAATTCTCTTTCTGCTGCATGCTGGCTGTGGAATCTCAGCCAAGTCTGAGCCTCAGTTTCTTCATCTGTAATAGGCATAAATGTTGTCCAGCTTAAAGTACACACACACACACACACACATACACACACCCTTACCCTAAATCTAGCACTTGGAAAGTACCATCATAAATATTGTAAGGTTAGAGGGGGAGAATGGTGGTGCAGTGCTCATCTGCTACATAGAAATAATGCAAGACAGGTGAAAGTTGACAGAATCAATTCACTCCCTAATTTTGGGGCCTGGGCAATATAAAGTTATAAATTTTTATATATGTAAATTACAAAAATAAACAATGTCGAAAAAAAATCTGCATTAAATGGTTAGAAAAATACCTGTAATCTCATCATCCTAGACAGCTACTATTAAGTTTTGGTATATATCTTTTCAATATTTTCAATGTGTCTATACACCTAGATAGCTATTTGGTTTCCATATTAGGATTATCAGGAAAATTGCTACAAAATATTAACAACCCACTCGTTTCATTTATCACAGTAGTTTTCAATCTCCTTTCTGTTTCTTTAAAAGTCCCACATATGACATACTCTTATCAGTTTTATTACTTATGATTTTCTCCATCCAAGGTCACATGCATTCTATACTCTAACCCCACCTCTACCATTGGAAGTCTCTGGCTTAACAGTATATCATTGACATCCTTTGATGCTAATGAAAAAAAAATGTTATCTTTTTTCATGGCTTCATGATATTCTGTTTAAAAATAAAGGCTAACTTTTATTAAATCTTTTCAGCAGACACCATGCTCACCAATTCACATGCATTGCCTCAATGAATTCACAGCCAGTCCTACAAAGGAAGGTTGTTAGGGTTCTCATTTGAAAGACTGGGAAACTGAAATCCAGAAAGATTAAGTAACTCACTTAGGACAAAGCTAGCAACTGGTAGAGACAGGATTTGAACACAGGCCTTTTGACACAAGAGCCCACTCCTCCCATTATCGATGTGCCATTTATTAGTAGCAACCAGATTGTTGTGGGGGGGTTTTAATCTTACTTACTCTTAGATCTAGGTATTTTTCTTATGTATTTTGGAATTATGAGCTTTTGTTGAGCAGGAAAAGATCAGCCTTGGGTTTGCAGCCTGTCAGTAAGGAAGCAGGAGCTGGGCTAGCTTTATCCCTACCGTGTACAGTCATTAAGCACTGATGTGCTCGTGTTTCTAAAACAACCTTGAGGTTGCTCGGTGTGGGCAATGGTGGGAAGTACTGATGGATGAGGTCGAGTCCCCGAATTGACTGCTCTTCATGATTCTGTATTTATTTGTTTATCTTCCATGTCCGATTATGACCTGTCTGGAAGTTGGCAGAGGAGTAGGGAGGATTTATGGATGTGCCACATAGAACTGTGCCTGGGGTTGAAGTCTCTCACAACAGCCACCAAAAAACAAAGCAGAAAACAAAAACAAAATCACCAGATAGAGCTCCCTGTACAAATGAGTTTCGAGGGTTTTTTAGAGACACACAAGCGCATCAGTGCACAGTGGCTGCATTCGCTACAGGGCAAGGCTGGACCAGACCTCACTTCCCTGCCGACAGACTGAGAACTGACCCCACTTTCTGCCAACAGACTGAGAAGCCAAGACAGATGATATGCCTGGAAAATTGTTTTCTGCTGCCACCTTCTCTCCCCGTGGCTGTCTTGCCTCCTTTTGGCATTTCACCTTTGCTCTGTCCTCAGTCTTCAGCCTCCTTCCTCCACACTTTTGACATCCAGCTTATCTGCCTTCATTCTGAGACCCAGCAGTCAAGTCTTACGTCTGGACAGATGGATCCCTCCACTTTTTAGAGTTCTCTCAGTTTGATCCTCGTCAAAGAAGGCTGGCCAGACTGACCCCAGGGGACACCGAAGGGCAGTGAGGTTGATAGCAGATAATGACTTGTCTAAGGTCATCTTTGACTAGTTCTACAAATATTTATTGAAGGGCTATTATGTCCAAATGAAGAGACTTTGTAAAGCAGCAGGATCCGGCTGGGACCAATGAGCCAACAGACTCATTTCTTACCCCCTGGTATCAGGGCCCATGGACAGTCCAGCCTCAGTTGTTTTGGGAGACCAATATACTGTGCTTTCCAGTTTCCCCCTTACCTCCTTGCCCTCATCTAGACACAATCTTAGTAGGGCCTCTGCTTTGTTCATGTTGTTCATTCACTCATTCATCATCACACCAACTGTGTGCCAGGCACTGTCTTAGGCACTTGGAAGAAGTAAAGAAAAAACAGCTGCAACTCCTGCCTTCTTGGGGCTCAGAGTCCAAGTGGAACCTCAGGTATTAACCACTCACCCAGATACATGACAGAAACAGCTGTAAAAGAGCTTTGGGGGAAAGGAATATGGTGCTGAGAGCTTGTAATGGGGACTGCTCCAGCTCTGTGGGACATTGGTATGGACAGATGGGGAGGAGAATGTCGCTTCATTGTTGACAATGTTTTCAAGCAACCTCTGAAATTCATTAGAAATGACAACAAAGGATTAGCCTCTTTGCTTCTTCACCACCATCATCACTCACCTCTGCCCTCACAAGGGCCTCCCGCTGGCCTCCTGCTTATTCACTTGGCCCCTTCAGATGTACTGTCCACAGTGAAGCTAGAGAATGTGAACTTGATCATCCCATGTTTCAGCTAAAAGCCTCCAGTGGTTTCCCAGTGCCCTTCAAATGAAGATCAGACTAGTAACCTTACTGTGGCCTCCCGCACCCTTGGCCATCTTGCCCTTTCCCGCCCACATTACACGGTCATTCTCCTACTCCCACTGTCACGGCTGTACTGGCTTCTTTTTTTCCTCAGACACTTAGGGTCTTTACACATGTTCATTCTTTCTGAAATACTCTTTCCCTCTCACTTCACCCAGCCATCTTTCACATCTCAGAGGAGTTTTCCTCCAGGAAAGCTTTCCTGACTGCATATTACAATAGATCCCTGATGACAGGCACCCCCACACTGTGTTCTTTCCCTCGGTAGCACTTGTCCCAGTTTGCAGTGATGTTTGTATGAGATGTTAGGATGCTGTCATGGAGGCACGAGGGCTGGATCTGCATCCATCTTGCTCACCACCGTATCCCTGGCACCTGGCACAGACCTTCCACATAGCCAGTGCCCAAAGAAAGGTGATTGATTCATGAAGAAGAGTATAAGCAATCTAACTGGAAGAATGACCTCAAATTTTTATATTCCATTCCCTCAGTGTACAGACAAGAAACTGGAGAATCAGAGAGGGATAGATGATAACGAAGGTCACACAGGAAGTTAACGGTAGAGCTGGTCTGAACCATGGTCTTATATCATGCTACAGTATTGTACAGCCTCCACAAAATTTCCTCTATTTGCCTCAAAACTTTGATGTTCTTTGAGATCTGAAACTGAGACACAATATGTTAGTAGATGGAAAAACTATCTGCCTTAAGTATTACAGGTTTCCAGGTAAATTCTCCAGTTCATTAAGGCTCATAGGCCTAAGGATTTATTTGAATTTTTTTTTCTGTAATTGATTTTTAAATGAACTCTAAGGTCTCATCTGAGTACCACTTCCCAGGCATAAAAGAGTGGGCCAAGGCTTTAGCCTGTGAAGCCAACTCTCAGCCCTCCTTCTTTCTAAATTAGTTCATTAAGTTGACAATAAATAGAGGCCATCTTTCTAGCATCTTTCCTCCCTGAGGAAGGTTTTCTGATGAAGCAGGAGGCAAGGAGATGCCCCCCAGACAATGCTGTCTCATGGCTAACAAGGGTATTTCCTGGAATCTGAAAGAAGAATGAACGTTTGCTCTGCCTCTAGAAGGATATTTATGTATCTTCTGAAGTGTGACCAGGACACAGCTCAAAAGTGTCAGATGTTTCCTCTCTATGAATATGAAGCAGCAGCCTCACCAGCTTGTATTATACCTCAGAACTATGTAGCTTCCGAATGGTGGGCACTGGGGCAAAAGTAAACTGTTCTTAATGAATAGGTTGGTCCCAGGACCCAGGTGGCCCCAGTGAAAACAGCAGGGTTTCTCCACCAGACAGAAGAGGTTTCCTCCCAGCCAGGAGAGCCCCTCCAGGGAAGGAAGGAGTCAGGCTGAAGTCAAAGGCCATACATTTATAGTCAGCCAGTGTGAGTTACCAGAGTACGCCTCTTCCCCTCTCTGGAGTCTTGGTTCTCCACCTACAAAATGGACTGAATACAATACCTACCTTCTTTGTACATTCGCTTTCAGAGTGCCAGGCTCTTATACTAGAGACACATGATATTGCCGGGAACAGAAAGGACACAGTCCTTGCCTCTGTGCAGTTTCCTTTTTCAGGAAGGGAGACATTAAATACATATTTACCTAATACTTGTTCAATTTTAATTGTGGTGAGTATCACTGAGAGGATAAGACTGATGTAAGTAGTGGTTGACATTTAATTGCTGTAAGTCAGACATCATGCCAGGTATTCTACATATAATACTAAAACAACCTACATGGCATTAATATGGGCCAGTTTTTAGGTGCTTATCATATATTAATCCTCATTTAATCCTCCCCTAAAAATACATATCATGTAGACACTGCTATGATTCCCATTGTATAGATGAGAAATCGGAGGTGTAAAGAGGTTAACTTGCCAAAATAATCACAGCCACTAAGTGGCAAAGAAAAATCCCAAGACAGTCTGAGAAAAGAATTGACATATTATTATGCACTGCCTCTCAGGATAGTCCTGTCTCGTTCAGTCCTTGCAACAATCTAGTAAGTACTATTGTTATTCTCATTTTCCAGATCTGAACACAAAAGTAAAATATGTAAGCAGCGTCTCCGAGTTTGCACAGCTAGGAAGTCGTGGGGCAGGATGTGACCCTCACTGATGCCTCGCATGATACCCGTGATGGGGGATGACCCAGCCACGAGCCCTAGGAAACTGGGACCTCCAGAGCCAATTTTCTAATCTCTCTCCTGGCCCTTTTCTTGCTCAGGTGTTCCTGAAGAGTGATCGCGTGGCTCGCATGGTACAGAGTGGGGGCTGCTCTGCCAATGACTCCCGGGAGGTCTTCAAGAAGCACATTGAGAAGAGGGTGCGCAGCCTGCCCGAGATCGATGGCCTCAGCAAAGAGACGGTGCTGAGCTCCTGGATGGCCAAGTTTGATGCCATTTATCGTGGGGAAGAGGACCCCAGGAAACAGCAGGCCCGGATGACAGCCAGTGCAGCCTCTGAGCTAATCCTGAGCAAAGAGCAACTCTACGAGATGTTCCAGAACATTCTTGGGATCAAGAAGTTCGAGCATCAGCTCCTGTACAATGCCTGCCAGGTAGGTTGTCCATCAGCTGAGCCCAGTACCGTGAGTAAGTAGTGCCACATGAGGACTTCTGCGTGCCCTAGGCATTGTTGTTTTCATGGGCCACTTCTTAATAAAAAGTCATATTTTACAACTGATTGGTAAAAGTTTAATACAGCCCAGTCTGGAATATATGCATGTTTTTTGTCTGACTTAAAAAGAAATTAAAACATTTTTATGAGCCCCTAAAAGTCTGATGGGCTCTAAGCACTGTATGTATTATGTCTAATGAGTAAGTTGGCCCTACAAGTAAGTCCTGGCTCCCATATGTCAAAAGTGCTTAAAAATCAAAATAATTATTTTTAAAAAGAGATTATTCAGCTTTAAAGTAGGTGGTCTTTACTAGTTGAGGGGCTTGTACTTCCTCTGCTGGGGAGACAACTGGATTTAGCACTTGGTCATAAAGAGTAATTATTTAAATGGAAAGCTTCCAGAAAGCCTGAGTATATCATGCCAATGTATTAGTCATATCATGAATATCCACATGATCTGAGGGGTACAGCTGAGGCTCTGCTTAGGTCTTCCCCAAAATGGGTCTACATTTTCTCTGGATCACGGGTTGGTGAGTGAGGTATACACTAGACCTTCATTTCCTACCTAACCTTTCCATTATATACAACAAATATTTATTGAGTGCCTACTTGGCAGTCTGTATAAATTTTAGTGTCACTTGAGAGCGTTTTTAATTATACATTTTCAATCTCCAAACCCTAGAGATTCTGGTTTGCATTATTATAATAAGGCCCAGGAATCTGCACTTTAAACAAACACTTCCCTTCCTGGGGATTTTGTTGACTTTCTCTTTTTAAGAACTACTAAAGAAACAGCTGTGCCCTGACTTCTATGGGCCAGTTCTGCTCCTAAGGTAGGTTAAAGCAAGATACTGTAGTGTATTGGCTAAGAACTGTTCCTTGCTCAGAATCAGACAGACCTAGGGAAACCTTAATATGACCCCTCACTGGATTTGTGGCCTTAAGGAGTTAATTAACTTCCCCACACATGAGCTTGGGATGAAACTGTTATAAGGATTCAGTGTGTATGAAGCCCTGAGCAACTTGGGGCACTTCATAAGTGGTAGCAGTTGAAATATAGTCTACTAGAAGAGTCAAAAAGTTAACAGACAGTATCAGAATGATACCATAAATATTTAACAAATAAGAGCTACAGTATTTTGAGGCTTACTTCTTTCTGCCTCTAGGGCTACCCTCTAGTTCAAGGCGCCAGCATCTCTTAGCTGGATGACCACAATATCTACTAGCCAACTGGTAACCCTGCCTCCCCTCCTGCCCCATGGTAACATGTCCACCACACACCAGCTAGTGTGATCTTTTTACAGTTTAAATTGGATCATGCTATTTCTCTTCTTAAAACCTTCCAGTGGTATCCAAACACCCTTGGAATGACATCCCAACTCCCCACTATGGCTTGAGGCAGAAAATGAACCATCCCTGAGCATACCATTTTCCCTACATGCTTGCTCACTGGCCTTTCTGTTTCCTCAGTACATCAAGCTGGTTCTGGCCTTTGCATGTGCATTTCTCTCAGCTTAGGCTGTTCTTTGCCAAGACCTTTTCATGACTGGCACAGCTTAAATGACTGCACTTCCAGGAAGTCTTCCAGGACCACTCCATCGAAGTTCTCCCTTGCCTCACACCTCACCAAATCACTCTCTGTCCCATCCCACTGTTCTATTTTTATCACAGCCTTCCCCACTATTTTCCAATTCTTGTTCATCTGTTTTTTTCCTTTTTAATACTGTCTCACCCTTCTCTCCCATCCTTTTCCAGAATGTCAGCTTATGAGAGTGGTGGTTCATCTTCACCTAATTCACTAGTATTTTCACTGCATGAAACAATCTTTGGCACATAGTGGGTGCTCAATCGTCGCCTTGAATTAATAAATGGGTGATGGCAGTTTATTTTAACTAGTAGATAGGGTCTTGTTATCAACCATCATAGCTCACACAGAACTTTCTGGACATTTTAGTAAGTAAGAATCTGCTTAATACTTCATAATATAATATATATATTACATTCAAAGGTATTCTTGACATCCTCCTTTCTCCTCAGCCAAACTCAATCAGACCACTGATGGTTATCCCACAGCTAGAGATTTATTTGATGTGTCAAAAAATATTTTGAAACTCTCAAGTCTCAACATAAAATTAAATTTAATTGTTCTTTTTATGCAAAAAATGACTGCATCCCATATGGGGCTGTTAGAAAGGGGTAGGCGGGTGGTGTTACCATCTACCACCACCACCACCGCCTTCTCCAACCAAAAAAATGCAGATTGTCATAACTTGAAAAAGATTGAAATCACTCACCCTGGGTTATCAGTAACATTCCAAATTATAGAGAGTCACATTCATAAACCTAATAGGCACAGACTTATTCTAGGAATTAATTTTTCTTCTTATTGGAACAGCTTTTTATGCATATTTTCTGTTTTTTCTTAAACATTACAATCATTGGAATGAATTCATTGCTATGCCATTTCTTATATTGATGTTTTTGAAGTTGCTGAATGGGGTTAAGTGACAGGACCGTATTTTATTGCTTTCTCCTAAAAAATGAATTAATTTGATTTATGTTTTCAGCATCTTTTCCATGAGTCAGGGAAAAGACAAAATAACTTTGTCAGCTTAAATAAAGAGGTAAACTGAGGTAAGCTCAAAATTGTCAAAAAGATGAGTTTATTTAGCAATTTAAAATAGCAAAGTAATGGCAACTTGGGACATGGCAACTGTACCAAGCTATAGGAGAGTCCATTGAAGGTTTGGGGTAGGCTCTATTTAATTCAGCCTCTCAGTCCTTAGGTTTTGTTTTCCTGAGAGCATGTGCATAAAATTTTCCATTTTGTATCTCCAGTTTCATTTAGATTGAAATCTTTTCACCTTTCCTCCCTTTGATCAAGATCATTTACAGAAAGCATTGCTGATCAGTTATGTCACTCAGGTGTTTTTTGTTAATTTTTGTCAAAGGTTAATTCTTTATGGGTGGATTGTATTGTATGTCCCATGGAGGTGAGGAGGTTGTCCTCAGCTGTCTTTTCCCATGAAGTTGAGGAGGACCATTCTCAAGTCTCTTGTACCACAGACAAGAGAAATAATATGGAATTTCATTGAGCTTATTTGAACAACTGGAGGATTGAAAAATGAAGAATCTCAGTTATGTCCCTCTAAGGTGGACAGTTTAGTTTCCTTGATCAGCTGCGTTCTAGGAAAAGCCTTTGAAAGGAAAAGAACTTAATTTTGTGTATACATATAGGAAGACGGCATTTGTTTACTAATATAAAACAGTAAAAATTTAATTTAAAATGATTAAACCAAGGACCAAAAGCCCAATGATAGCTATTGATTGAAATATATCTCTCAACCAGTTTCCCCAACTGTCTCTGTATAATAGATCAAAACTGTCCCAAGTTCTGGGAGCTCAGTCAATTTCTGCTAGTAACTTAATACTTAAAGTTGTCCTTCATTATTTTTGGTTCTTGTGTTATTTTCCCTGACTGATTTACATAAAAACAACATTCTTCTCCAAGTAGGGTTCCCCTCTGCAATGAGGAGGTTAGGGATTTGCAATTTTGTAGGACTACTTCTGCAAGACTATCTGTTTGGGTTTCTTGGTATTCAAAAGCTTGGAAAGAAGCACTGAAAATGGTAGACAAAACTACAGAAAGATTGTGAATTGCTTTTCAGGGTCTACTACTCCAACCCAAGAGAAAGAGACTGGTGAAAGCATGCCCCAAATCATTTCTATCTACTATACTGTTATGTATAGACATCCATTCCCAGTTCCAACATGTATTTTTAAAAATAATAGGAGAAGGACTCCATATCTGGTATATAAGCAGTAGAGGGAAGAGTGTTTCTAATTTGACATCAGGTGAGGGCAACAATCCCACAACATCCTTTAAAATTAAGGGAAGTATAGAATATACATTTCTTACACATAAGAAGAAATGTAGAAATACCCAGTGTCTTCTAAGGATAAGACATAATTGGGCCATTTTTCCCAGATTCTTCTCCCTGGAATGAAAGAGGGGATCTCACGATCAGAAATATAATACAGAGCACATGGTAATCTGGTTCACTAACGTTATGGGTATGGTATCTAAGCACCTTAAATGTCTGTAGATATTGAAGTATGTGAACTGATCTAGTAAAAGTAAGATTTTTCTGGAGGACTGGAGGATCTCTAAGGAAAAAGTAATTTGAATCTAGTTTCCACCATCCCCCAAATTTGTGGTCAATTCCCAGTGGAGTACCATTGAGTGGGAAAACATCGGCTGCCCATTTTCCATATCATTATGAGTTTTCATTGCCCTACCAAAAAGATGCATTAGTGGAAGAGATGATACAGTCACCTGGATTCCAATGGGAAGTGAATTCATGTTCATCTGGGTTATGTAAAATTGTATAGTTACAGATTCATTCAGGTTTGGGGCCTTTCTTTAGATGTGACACATAAATCCAAGAGTCTAATCCTTGATGTTTGTTTGAACAGAGGTTAGTTAATAACACCCAATAGGGGCCTTTCCAGAAAGGTTAAACAGACTTTTTGGAGATTTCTTTCCAATAGACAATGTCTTCAAACTATAAGGTATGGTGTTTGATGTCTTCTTCTTCCAGCAATGCACTGTGGAAAGATTGTTCTACCACAGCATGATTATTTTCTATGGACTAGATCAGGCCTTCGCAAAAGTGAAGTATAACCCCCTTTATTAGTTATAGGTCAAAAGAGGTGGGACTGAATGCATTGGCTGCTATGTAATCATTTCTAAAGGTGAAAGTTTTGTATATTGATGGGTGTAGATCTAAGATTTAGAAGAACCAACAAGAATGCTTTTGGCCAGGGTATTTGAAGAGCTTCAGTGAATTTAGCTGAGTCTTAATAATTTCATTTGTACATTCAACCAGTCCTGAAAATTAAGGACAATATCCACAATGAAAATGTTGCAATACTGGCCAGGAAGGACAGACTAATTGAAGTATTTGACCAGTAAAGCAGGTTCCCTGATCACCAAGTCCAAGGGGAGTTCCCCAAGTGTAAATAATCTTTTCTAATAGGATTTTACCTACAAAAGAGGCAGTCACCTGTCTACATGGGAAAGCTTCAGTACAATGTGAAAACATGCAAACCATTACTAAAACATACATATATCCATGATAAGGGAGCAATTGTATTAAAGCCATTTGTGAAGCTAGAATGGTCCATTGGGTAAATTAAAATGTCTGGGGGCAGTAGTTAGATTTCTCTGGGTTAAATTTAGGACAAACGAACATGCCAGATCAGCACTCTTTGCAGCCTTGCCAATGTTTCCTCACCAATATTGATTCACAAATAATATCACTTTATCAGTTGGCCAATGATTTAATTCATGTGTGATAGTTTATAATGCAAACTTCAGATTTGATGGCAGGGCCAGTTTGTTACTGGGTCTGAATCAGAGTCTCTTCTCTTTATGACGTCAACAGCCTTTAGAACTCAAAGTTTGTTTTTCTTCTTCAGGAGCCACCTGTTATATTTTCCTGGTTAATTCTCTTGAGTTGTCAACAGGGGAAGTCATTTTTGGACCATGACAGAGTCATGGGGTCCATGGATCCCATAAGAGCAGTGTTTTTTGCAGAGACATTAGCTAGGCGGTTTCCTTTGGCTTCCAGAGAGTCATATTTAGAACACCCAGAGACTTTAACAATAGCTACAGCTGCTGGCAGGAGTACAATATCTAATAGATTTTGGACATAAGGACCACTTTTAATTTTGTCCCTGCTAGAAGTAGGGAAACCTTGTTTCCATCACATTCCAAAATACTGGTTATTCCAAAAGCATATAACTATCAGTAGGTATTTGAAGTTTTACCTTTAGCTAGAATACATACTCAAGTAAAAGCATGAGCTTTTATATCATCTTGTTTTTATATATATCCATGAGATGGGGGCAATTGTATTAAATTGGGCTGTTGGGCTGGAGTGCCCAGGGGTATGGATGCAGCCTTAATGAGTTCAAAAGGAGTTAATACTACATATTCTGCACAATATTTACCATTTTCAGTTTCAAGTAAAAGCCATCAGCTAAACCATGAGAAATCAACCTTTGTCAAGAGGGTTTCTTGTAAGTCATCATGAGGGGTTAATAGGTGATCCATCAAAGTCTGACATTCATTGGGGGCGTGTTATCTGTGGAAGAAGAAAGAAGGGTAGTAAGGTTGAGACTGTTAACGATGAATGAGAGTGATATGAGGGACGGTTAGCAAGAAAATAGTTCTTAAGAAGATGGGTTGCTGAAAGGTTTTGAGTGTGGTGTGAGTTTAAGAGTGATTCAAAAGCATGAAGTACAAAGATGGTTAAAGAGGATCTGTGACCTTTACAAGAAGGTCAGTAGCAGAGATAGTCCTAAGGCATGAGGATAACCTCAGGCCACAGGATCTAATTGTTAGCTGTATTAGTCAAGAGGTCAGTGATAGCCCCCACATTTTTGGGTAAACATCCTGAGGGCATATCCCTTTTTTTCACATACCACAAAAAAAGAGTAGGTGGCAGTTTGGATGTCTAAGGGCCAGTGGATTTATTAAGTTTTCTTTTAAGGTTTTACAGGCCAAATTCATGTTGTTGGTTCTCTCAGATCATAGGTTCAGATTTCACGGTTTTTAATAAGACATATAGAGGCTGGGCCATTAAGGAGAAGTTTGGAATCCAATTGCAACAATAGCCAGCTAGCCCAGGAAAAACCCATGATTGACATTTGCTTTTAGTTTTGAGGAAGCTCAAGATGTGGCTAAGCCTATGAGGATCTAGGTTTAACTCTTGTTCTGAGATTAAATGACTTAAATGTTGGACATGATTTTGAACAAATTGCCATTTTTCCTATGAGACCTTGTATTCCTTAGTGGCTAAGAGTTTTAACAGGTGAATACCATCTTATTGTGAAGCAGCTTGGGAGGGTCAGTGAAGAAGTAAATCATCTACATATCATAGTGAGGTGAAACCTCTAGAAAAATTTATGTCGCCTAGGTTAGCTTTTAAAATTTGTGAAAACTAAGAAGGACTTTCAGTAAAACCTTAGGGTATTAGCATCCAGGTGTATTGTTGTCCTTCCCAGATAAAGGCAAAAAGCTATTGGATGGCCTTGTTAACTGGAATACTAAAGAATGCACTGCATAAAGTGATTACAGCAAAAAAAGTGCTTTTGGTAGGGATGGATGCTAATGTATAGGGATCAGAAACAACAAAATGGCAAGGAATAACAATATTATTCATTGCTCAGAGATCTTGGATAAATCAATATCCTAGACCATTAGTTTTCTTACAGGTGAAATGGTTGTATTACAAGGACTGGTGCCAGGGATAATAAGACCCTGTACTTCATAGTCTTCTACAATAAGTCTTATGCCCTATAAAGCTTCTTTGTTTATAGGTACTAATTTTAGGGAGAGGTTTTGAATGATCAATTTGGGTCTTCATAGGGGAGTGTTATGAATTCTGCCTATGCCCATATGGAGGATTTTGCCCATGGAGTGAGGGACACTAAATCTAATAACAGGGATGAGTCTGAAATTTGAGCTTCGCTGGTTTGTAAAGTACATGTAAAAGAAAAAGGTTTTGGGTTTTACTGGGGATTAGATTCTAGGGATTTAAGTTCAGGATTCAAATTCAAGAGTCATTTCTTCCTTTCAAGAGAAAGAAATAACAACATGATACTTTTCTAGGAAATCTCATCCTAATAATTGGACAAGAGCCAGTTCACTGAGGAGAAATGTAAGGTTATCTTGCAAAGGTCCCAAGCAAAATGGTATAGGTTTAGAAATAGGGACACATTGTGGTTTATTTCGGACCCTCACTATTTGAATAGATATATTACATTACTCCAACAAAGGAACTATTCAATTGTAGTGGGTGTGAGCACTAATAGAGTAGCTCCTATATCAGTTAATATTGTGAAGGATTCATCCAGGCATTGGAGAATAGTTTCTCCCAGCCTGTGTAGTGATAAAATGAGAAACAGTCCCCTTGTTTCCTTGGAGCCCCATCCCTGGGATGTCTGACTCTTGTCCTGGAAAGCTGTAATTGTCTAGACCTTTTTAGTTTGGGAGTTCTGTTGATATTGGAGATTTAACATTTCAGTTGCCCTTCTTTTGGCATCATCTCCTCAGGTGTGGGCTAACTGAACAGCCGGATTGACAAGATTGGGGTGGACATTTGTTCCCATTCTATGCAGTTTCTCATAACTAAACAAATCTCTATTTAAACCATTTATAAACATTGAATTAAAGGCCACCCTGGTAGATTCAATGTCTATAGGGAATGCAGAATTTTCTTTTAAAACAATTTGCAGTCTGCCGTAGTAAACATGAACAGATTCAGCAAAGTTTTGGGTGCATGCCTGAATTTTATTCCAGTCTGCTGGTTTAGGGAAAGCCCTCAGGATGGTCAGATAAAACCTTTTGGCTATGACACAAGCTAGGTCATATGAAAGAGCTGGTTTGATGGTTGACTTACCTGGAATTCTAAAGATTGTTTGGGGCTTTCCGAGTTAGCAGTTTTCTTCCAATGCTGAGCTTGACCTTCTCCAACAAGCATGGGGACAAACTGATAAAGATTAGAAAAGCCAAGTTGATTACTTTGAATTACAATATTGAATTCTTCAGCAAACCTATGAGAATCCTCAGTTAACTTGGGAAAATATTTTACTGTGGCTCCAAATTCAGTTTTGGTCCATGGGACATAAGAAATTAATGGTTTAGCAGGATCTTTGGAAGGACTTTAAAAGGGAGAATTTAATAGGCTCAGCTGGTAAGTTTAAGCATTAGAGAAGAAAGGGAGTTCAGATAAAGGAAGGATCAGAGGAGGGTTAAAGTGGGTATAGAGGAGGCGGAGCGTTGAGGTTGAAGAAACCTCAGCTAGGGCTGCCGAGAAAGAGGCCTCAAATGCTTTTTTATGTCCTTTCAGTTGTTTACTTTCTTCAGTTAACTTAGAAATAGCACTTTATAAAGAGGCCACTTAGAATCCCGCATACATTTAGAAGCCTCTAGGTGCCAGTTAAAACAGCTATCCCATTCAGATTGTTCAGTGCTATTGCCATCATCTTCTAATTTAGTCTGGAAAAAAACAAGTTTCAGGAGATCACAAGTTCCCCATAATGGCCATTGAAGTTCTAAATTATCATTAGTAAGGTTGGTCCATTTATTCAAAAAACATGTAGTAGAAGAGACCATAATTTTTGACATAAAACTGTCTGGGGTCCCTGAAGAGGGGCCACTCTCAGAGTATTTGGGTGGTGGGATCCTGTATGTCTGGTTTTTCTAAGGGCAAAATAAAATTTCCTAAGTAGCCCTAAATAGCTTTCAGGGCTGGGAGCTGTGTTTTGCTTACAGTGTACCATTTGTGGGATATTTTTTCTGCTGGTGTTCAGCCTTTGCCCTCGTTGTTTGACTCATGACCAGGTGTCCTTGTTGCATGAAAATTGCCTTGCAGTTGGCAGGCAACCTAATATCAGTCTGGCCTGTGACCAACTTATCCTCGTGGGAGTCTTTTGCTTTGGGGATTGAAGTCCCTCAAAAGGAGGTGGCAAGTGCTCTAATGGAGTTTATTTGCTCAACCCATGCCCACTGATATTTTGTATTTGTTCATTTGCTCTCAAGAATTTCAAAGGAATTATACCAAATTTCTACTTTGCTTTCAATAAGAAAACAAACAAGTACTCACCAAAAAGGACAAAGCCTCTAAACAAATTCCAAATAAAGGCAGAATTCCCCACCAAAGGGAGAGAGCTCAGAATCTGAGAGGAGTGTCACCGAACAGAAAGTAGGTGGTGACTCACGGATGCTATGACCACAGAGGCTCCCAGTGGGGACCTCACTGAATTGAGAGGGCCATTGTCCATTGGGGGTCATGTCCTTCAGATCCCTCTTAGGATGCCAAGGAATATTGACCTAAATAAAGAGATAAACTAAAACAAGCTCAAAATTGTTAAGAAGATGGGTTTATTTGTGAATAACAGAGGAATTGTACTTTGGGACATGCAAGCTACACGTAAGTCTGTTGAGGATTTGGCTGTATTTTTGGGGCAGGGAATGTAAAAAGGGGAGAGTTAGCATATGTTAAAATCAAAAACAAATGGAGAACAACTTTGAAAATTTCCTGAGTAGACAAAACCAGTCCACTCACACCAACAAAGGTCAGTTCTACTTATTTTATGAAACCAACTCCAACTGGGTCATTTATTTTTCATGCCTCTGGAAACCATATCAAAACTTCCCAAAGTAAATATGAGGCAGTCCCTGACCAATTCCCTATCACTTAAGAAAATTCCAATATTACAGTTTTCTGTAAATTGGGCATTTATGCGATATCAATTTCTTAGTCCTTAAGTTTTGTTTTCCTGAGTGCACTTGCATGAGATTTTCCATTTTCCATCCTCCATGTTAGATTGAAATTCTTTTACGTTGTAAAAGATAATGTCCTATCTCCCAAGAATAATGATCGACCCCTTGGCTAAAAGAAGAGTATAAGAAAGGTAAAAGAAAGTACTTCTTAGGGCAGGAATATTTAAAGCACTTAGTGTTATATTCTATACTCACACTGTTTGATTATTACTTACGGGTTCACATCAGTAGGAATCAGGACAAAGAGCCTATGCAGGTAATTTACAAAAGAAAAAAAGTATAAATTAAGTCTGAATATATGATCATCTTTAAGTTCCTTGTCTTTAGTAATCTGAGTTATATTAAGTGTATCAGCAAACACTAAAAGTATTTTTAAAAGAAATATAACATTGGTAATGATAGTGCATCACAAATGTTATACATACAGGTATTCTTATAACTTATTGTTAGAACAACTTATTATTGCAAGCTTTCTAATCTATTAATTAGCAGCAAAATACCTTTATATTGGGCAGACCTTTTAATCTAGCAGCTCTACCTCTAGGAATTTGTTATAAGTAAATATTGAGGGATGCATATGAGACTATTTACTCCAAAAATATTCATTGCAGCATTTTATATGACAGTGAAAAATTGGAAGAAATATAAATTTTCAGTGATAGGAGATTAATTAATTATATTTTGATTGAACCATATGAGAGAATACACTTCAACCAATAAAAGAGTTGTTGAAGAAGAAGGCTTTCCACATGGAAAATGTTCAATAGATACCGCTAAGTGGAATATCAGGTTATAAAACAGAGTATGAGGGCACAATCCAATTTTTATGGAGAAAGTACTGAATGGGTGAAAAAATCCTAACTGTGCGTACTTTGAGGGGTAGCATCATGGTTGATTTTTATGGTTTTGTTATGTGATTTTCTGTGTTTCCAAATTTTCTGCCTTATGCATATAGGTATTTTGTAAATAGAAACAACAAAAATCTCAAGAAACTCTCAAAAGGATAAGAAGGAAATTATCTTGTGCATTATTTTCTAGACTTCAGCCACTAATACACCACCTTCGTAATGGTTGCTATTTCCCAGTTGTACCAGTATGATTATTTATTTAATATTTCTAATTAAACCAACTCCTAATTCACTCTTTAAACCCATCTTTATCTTTAGAACTAATATATGTGGAATCACAGTTTTAATTTACTAGGTTTTTTTAAAACAATGTGCATTAAAGTGAAAAATAAGCATAAAATAGATACTTTCCATCAGTCGATCCTCTTAAAGCCTTTCACACCACTGGTGATGTGGGCAGCATAGCTGGGGCTACCAGTGCTCTGACTTACTGAGGTTGGTGGGATGGAGCTCTCGGATGCTATCCCCCAAAATAGCCCCAGACTTACCATCACAGCTTTCACCTGAAGTCTGCAACTTCTCATGCCCTGCAATCAGGTTTCAGAAATAGATTCTGTCACTTGCTTTCTCATAGAGTTCAGCTCTGCCGAACTCTATCAACTCTCAGGAGCAATAATACAGAAGTGAAAATCACATGGCTTTTCTTCTCACCCTGCCCTACTTAAATTGTTTCTTCTTTTATTTTGTATTATCTGGACCTCTCCTTATGAAACAAAGCAAATCCCTCAGTGCTTCCAAAATCAGAAACTTGCACAATGATTTCTTCATATGCATATCACATCCCTGAGAAAGCTGTGATCTGCTTTCTGGTGCTGCTTTATGAAGGTTCCTGCAATCTCTTTTCATGAGGTTCTGCAAGTAACTGCAGTTTTCATCTCAAACTAGAAATGGCATTTATCCGAGTGATTATAACAGTTCCATGCCAGTTGTCTGTTTTAACATGAACTGTGTCTATCAAGACTTTTTCTTGAAAAAAAGTAGAGAGTTATCAAATGTATCCTATTTGTGCATGGAATTTTTTTAAGTCTGTTGTGATTATTTGAGAATGAATAGTTCTATCTCATAGAAGAGCTTGCTCATAATCAAAATAATAACTAATGTAAAATAATTGTTTTTATTTTCCTGCACTCTTAGAAAGAAGCAGTCAATCATGTAGCTATTTGAGTATTTGAGTTGAATTCTAAACATGACTCAAAAAACGGTAATGTCATTAAGAGGTTACATTATCTGAGAAATAAGGCTAAGAACAGTTTTCTGTCTTTATAAAATGCAAAGCTGGTGATGGTGATGATGTAGTATTTAAGAAGTTTAAAAACTGCAAGCACCCCTTCTCCCCTATCCCTTTAGTGGCTTCCAAATCTGGGATGAATTTGATGCCCAGTTGTACCAAGCATCTGCTACATCCTTCCACACTGCTCAACCGTATGAGTTATCCTGAATTGCCTCATTTTAAAACATGTGGACATTTTCCCTGGAAAAACACCTCTGAGGTGTGTTTTAGAAGGAGAAAAATCTACACATTCATATATTTTTAATACAATTTTTAAATGCAAATAAACTCTTCTTAGGGAAGTAACCCAGCTAATTTCCAAGGGAATATGAATAAGAGCTAAGGAAGTTAGTTGTTTCCTCATGTTTCAATTCTTCTTTTTGACAATGGCATTTCTGATTGTGCTGTTATTATTCTCACCTGTAGCTCCTGAAAACATTAGCAGTAATGACTCTAACCTTCTCCTCAGCCATCATTTGTGCCTAAGGGACACACGCTCCAATAGAAGGTAACAGTATTCTCTTCATGTATCTTCTCTGAATGTCTAGAGATTTTTCATATAATCTGAAAGAGTTGACTAAAAACATATGGAATATAATTTCCCAATCTTTAAACACCTTTGCATTTCCAATACTGAATTCCCCAGCATTATGGAACTACTGATTTTCTTAACATTCCATTTCCTTTCCTCTAACACATCATTAGTATGACCTTTGATACTGTGGTTGTCTTATTACATACTATCTTCCTTGAACTTGATTAGCACTTGGCAGCTTTTCAAATAGTTTATTAGACTCTGCAGAGAAACTTCAAATAATCAGGCTTTCACCTGTGATACAGATTACTAGGTTGTAACCATACCTCATTATGGAGTCTTTAATCTCTATGTAAGTATATAGCTTTTTCCTAATCCAGAAATTTGCAGTACATCTGTTGGCTGAGAATTTGATTCTTGAGCCAGAATCTATTTCTTAATCACTCTCTTTGGCATTCCCACACCTATACAGTTCTTGTATGCAATGGTCTGTCAACAGATAACTACTGAAATGTTTTAACATCTAAGGAAGGATGGCAGTGAAAGGTCTAGTGTTAATCACTTTTATTTAGCAGCATACTTTCATTATTCATTTGTTCATCATTCATCCACAGATATTTTAGTTACCTACTATGTTCTAGGCACAGATGTCAGATGCTGGAGATAAAGCCTTTCCTACTTTGTTGTAGAATGGCCCTTGATCTGGCTTCTGACCATCCTTCTCTTTGCTCACTACAATGTACCTCCCAATAACTTTATAAGTTTTGTCCTTCTGAGAGTATTATATTGTTTTCCTTATTTTGCTGTGTAACATATTAGCACAAATGTAGCAGCTTAAGAGAATACCCATTTATTATCTCAGTTTTTGTAGATCAGGTATCCAAGAACAACTTAGCTGGTTTCTTTGTTCAGGGACTCAGAGGCTGAATTATGCTTCTGATCGGGCTGTGTTCTCATCTGTAGGCTCACCAGGGAAGGATATGCTTTCTAAGCACCCTCATGTTATTAGCACAGTTCATATCCTTGCATCTGTAGAATTCTTCAAAGCCAGCAAGAGAGAGAGAAAGTCTCTGGTGTTTCTAGTCTCCAATTTCTAGAGCCTCTTTTGAAAGAGTGCCTGATTGAGGCAGGTCCACCTAGGATAATCACCCTTTTCTGTTAAGCTCAACTGATTAAGGACTTTAATTCCAACTGCAAAATCTTTTTGCCCTTGTCATATACTACCGATGAGAAGCAAGTCACAGTTTCAACCCACTCTCAAGGGTAAGTGACCCATTGAGTGTCATCCTAGAATTCCTGGCACAAGTGTTCTTTCCCCGTTGCAGTGTTCTTCATATGGGGGGCTCCTTCAAGTATCAGTTTAAATGTAACCTTTTTAGAGAAGATCTGCCTCATCATTCTGCCTAATACAGACTTCTCCTTGGTTTTTTGTTTGTTTATTTTATAACAGTACCCTGTTTATACCTTCATAGAACTTCATACATTTTGAAATTACCTTGCATACTCATTCATTCTCTTATTGTCTATCTCCCCTTCCAGACTATCTTTTTAAGAACAAGGATCATGTCGGTTGCATTCACAACTATATGGCCAATATGGCCAACACTTAGCACAAAGCTTGGCACAAAATAGATGTTCAACTAAATATTGACTGAATCAGTAAATGCAGAGGCTAAGGCATTTATGGCATCCTGGGGTTTTAATACCTACATTTCACAAAGGTGTGCATTTGGTTGTGTTTTTCTGGTTAAGTAAAGTGCAGTCATGGAACAAGCATGTCAGTCTGAGACCTGAATCCGCCTAAAATAGGTACTCCTCTTTTATAGTGTGGATTTCCCCTGAGGCTTACAGTATGTCTCCAGCCATAAATTTTCCCTCTCTCGTCACACTTAACCTGTATTTTCCATCACAGGTTTGAAGGAAGAGGCACAGAAATTAAACCTTGCCTTCCAGTCATTAGATATTTGACAAACTTTTGGTTTTCAGTGGCTTTGCTTGCCAGATAACCTTTAATTTCAGCATTCTTGGGATGTGGAAAGATGTGTATACCACATGAACATGTTCTACTCTCTTCATAGGAGCAAAATTAGAGGGCATTAAAGATGTGGTGAGCACAGGGCCAGATAGCAATATTTAATTACCAGAGCAACAATCTAATAATGCCCCATCAGGACTTTTCATGGTGGGATCATCATGAAATTCTTAGTTCTCTATCAATTCTTTCTAGAACGCATGGCCAGCTATTTCTTTTGGAAGGTTGCTTGCTGTTATTGAGAGACTGACTGCAGAGGAAAGTTGAAATTGACAACGCAGTTGGTAACCTGCATCTGAGGAACAGGGAACTGGGTATGAAAGCAGCCTTCAAAATTGCAATAGGCATTTTAGCAATCTCTTCTCTCTGTTGCCAAAATGGAATCATAAACATGTTATTTTATTCGAAGCTCTTTCGTAAGCATTGAACTACAGAATTATAATCAGAGGTATTAAAGAGGTACACTTTCACAAAAAGATATACAGAAATATTACTTTCTACTTTTATCACCTTTCACCAATGATGGAAGCTATTACAAACCATGTAACACAGCTTTGCAAATAGATTTTACAAGCCTTCTAACCTATTTCACCAGCCCTGATTCCCCATGGTAATGATTTGAATTTACCTTCTTCCAACATAAGTTTTCTTGCTTCTTCACTGACTCACACCTACAGTTAGCAGAAACATGGGTAATGGAGTATAGTGTGCTGATTTAATTTTGCTGTTAACCATTTTTGCTTTAACCCTTTCTAAAAATATATGTAAAATATATTAGTTCTTTTTCCTGCCTAGCTAGTGAATGTTTCTCTGTTTCTTTCATGGTGGACTTTTAGTCAGGAGAGGCCTCATGATCTATGCCCTGATCTCCGGTTTAAGCACTAATAATGTCTACCAAATATGAAGCATTTATTTTGTGCCAGGCACTAAGCCTAGTACTTTACATATATTATCATATTTAATCCTCATAATAATCCTTTAAGCTAGATATTTTTACCCACATTTTAATAAGGAACCTAAAAGAGAAAGAGAGAGAAGTTAAGCAGTTTTCCAAAGTCAAACAGCCTGTTAGCAGCAAAGCCAGGATTTGAATTCAAGGTTGTATGACTCCAAAATAAGTTTATCATCTCAATTGCTGAAAATAATATCCTGCCTATACTCTAGACAGATAGGTATGTGTGTGTTCTACTAAAAATTTAGGGGTCTCTTTATGAAGCTTGCTCCTTTCTCCCCCCTAAAATGTTTTGGAGGAAAAGGTCAGCAGAGGACTCAATTCTGTATATTGGCTCATTATGATTTCAGTGGATGTGTCTTTCTTCAACGGAGACCAGTTAGGCTTATGTTTGCTTCACAAACTTAGGTTCTACCATATCAATATATGTGTTCTTGACTTAATTTTTGAAAATCTACTTCAAACCCCACAGTGTTCAGAGGATGGCTAAGGACAGGAAATGCTTGTCTCTCTGGTCTTGTCCATGCTAATCTGTGACTGAGCCAACTGGATGACTTGAAAAAAGTGAATACTTTGTGTTTCACAATATGAGCACTTTCCCAGAGGGGCCCAGTGACTCCAGAACTAAAACAAAGCTGCTCTTTGGAAAAACAACACCCTCAAAAGTACACATGAACATTCAATCTATAAAGATTTTAAATGAAGAATTAAACTAGGGGATGGTAATATTTTTGTCTTTGTGGGCCCTGCAGCCTGTGTTGCCACTACTGAATCCTGTCCCTCTAGTGGAAGCAGCCATAGAGATTATGTAAAGGGATGGCATGGCTGTCTGCATTCTAGTAAAGCTTCGTTTACAAAATCAGGCAACTGGCAGATTTGACCCAAGGGCTGCAGTTTGTCAACCCCTGAGTTAAATAATATATCACATCATAACAGAAAGAATTCTCTACTTTCCAAAGAGTTGTCCTATGGATATAAGATGTTACCTTTTCAACCCAAAAGGTTTTAACATAAAACTAAGCCCATCCATTCTGTGAGTAGTAGAAAGTGCTGGTTGTTAACATTGTTGGAAGTGAAGACAGCCATTATATATAACAAAGAAGCCAAGTGTCTGCTGTCAGATTCTTAATATACTAGACTTGTTACAGTCTTTTAAATTTCATTTTCATTGGTTGTTTTCATAAAATAAAAAGAGCATTTTAAAAAAGAGAAAATTTGACATTGAACTTACCTTAACCACAGTAAAATATTTGACAAATCATTTAACTTCCCTAAGCATCAGCGTGCATGTCTATAAAATGGGAATAATAAGAGAAAGTGTTCTACTGCATTTATCGTGAAGTCGAGATAAATGAACAAGCCAAGAGTTGTTCCCAAATTAGAGACATTTGCTTTGTCAGTAGGCTTTAGCAGACTTGACTAGCAGAAGACTTGAAATGTGTTTGTACATTTGGTCTTCCTGCCTTTACATTTTGGTGATCATCCAAGAGAAGATCATGGCTTAGCTAGTTGTCACTCCTCCAGCCTGGGCCTCAGTATAATACCCACAGAACAGACCTGAATAGGTTCACCACAGTGAGGAATTAAGCCCAGGCAAATCTCAATCTAAAGCAACCACAGTCGAAAGATTACAGTCAAACCTAGTCTAGACCAGCCGAAGCCCTGCAAATTCACAGACCCAGGAACATGACCACAGATGTTTGTGTAAGTCACTGAGTTTGGGAGTGACTTGTTATGCAGTATTATTGTGGCCATTGCTGACTAACAAAATGACATTTTATAGGTGAGACAGGGTATCATCTGTGTGCACCTGATTTAAGCTGTTTTATCACCAACACATTCATCTTCAGCTCACAAAAAGAGAGAAAGAAGATGTAGTAGGCATGTTGCTTCTTTTTAAGGATATAACATTTAAAGTTGTACTTATCTCCACTCAGATCCCACTGTAAGAATGTAGTCACATAACCATACATCTTTACAAAGCAGCCTGACAAGTGTAGTCTCAAGCTGGGCAGCCATGAGCTAACCTAAAATTTTGTGGGGGTGGGGTATTAAAACACTGATAAAAAGAAATTGAGCATGGATATGGACGCATACTTTAGCAGTCTCCTCCACTTTGACAGAGTCTTTCCTTATTATTATGTACTATTTAAGATAGGCAAAATGGCACAAAATGTAGTAACACCAATACCTGCATCGTCATGCCAAGGTTAATAAGTAAATGTTATTGGTAAATTTAAAGTCTCAGTCTCTCATCCTGTCCCAAACACAGAGTAACCATTTTCTGCTTTTGCTGTTCATCTTTTCTATGCATTTCTCCATACTTTGGTTACCAATATATGTATCCTTAATAGGTCTATAATACTGCTGTGACTATTTTAAATATGTATATAAGTCATACTGAACTGTAATTTTTTGCCATTGCTTTTTGGGCTTATCGTTACTTTGGAAAATTCATTTGTGTTGATACAAATAGCTCTACTTATTCATTTTTTGGATGATAATCTATTATAGCTATGTTGTTTACTCAATAGAGAAATTCCAATTTTTTGGCTATTATAAAAATGCTGTTATGAATATTCTTACACACATCTTGCATGCATGTAAAAGAACTTCTCCAGGGAATCTCTGTAGAAGTATAATTACTGGGACATGAGGTAATTACATCTTAAAGTTATTATATATTACCAAACAGTGCTCCAGTTAGTTGTACATTCCTTTGAACAGCATATAAGCAACTAAGTAACTACTGTACCCTTTACATGTATCTGTATTTCAAAAGTAAAATTTTTATTTCAATGAAGGAGCTGGACCTCTCCTACATTGCTCTTACATTAGGGAGGATAAGACTCAGTAATTCTATTCCTTGTTATATACCAAGAGAAATTAGTATGTTTGTCCACTAGAAATATGTACAAGAATATTTATAGCAGCTTCAATACCACTAGCCAAAAATTGGAAACAACGCTAATATCCAACAATTGAAAAATGGATAAATAAACTATGGTACATTCATACAGTGTAATACTAAAGCAGTTAATGAAGAGCAACACTGGTACTTTTAACAAAAAAGATGAATCTCACAGACATTATATTCTGTGATAGAAATATGCCAACTCAAAGAGTGTGTATTCTAAGAAATTGAAGATCAGGAAAAACTAGTCTATGGTGATAAAAATTAGAATAGTGACTCCATCAGCAAAGGAGGAGGGGGAACTGAGTAGGTATTGATTTGAATTCCAATTCAAATGCTAAAAAAATGTTCTGTCTGTAATGTCTAAAGTGGGAGCCACTAGCATCATTAAATAAAATTTACGATTCAGTCTCTCAATCACACTACCCACATTTGAAGTGCTGAATAGCCACACATCTTATGGCTGTTGAAATGGACAGTGCAGGCAAAACATTTCCACCATCACTCAAAGTTCTTTTGCACAGCACCCTTCTCTAGCCTGAGCTGGGTTTTGTTTACATGGTGTGCATATATAAAAATTAATGAAGCTGTGCCCTTAAAATTTGCATTTTACAATATGTATGCCTCATAAGTATGCTTCAAAATAAATGTTATGCCTCATAAAACAAGAGGAAAGAGTAAGAAAGGAAAGAGGGAAAAAAGTCTTATAAATATAGGCTTTTCAAATTTGAATTTTGAATGTGGTATGTGATATGAACTAAGGAGAAAAAGCACAAGAGCTCTGTACAAAAATAAAAAAGCCCTTTAAAGTGGAGATTATTTCTCATTAACTTTAGTTAGGCTCCTTCTAGGTTTGTAGGTTTAGCAAATTATCAAACCAAAAATAAAAACCTTAGGCTTATCTCTTAGGCAGGTTTTCTCAAACTGTGAAGCATTCATGGATGCTCTTCTGGCACCACTGCCTTTGTTATGTTTCTATGTAACTAATCTATGTTGCTAATTATATTCCATCATGAGGCATGGTTTTCAATCATTTTCTGTCCAACACCAGCATCTTTGTGTAGAGATGCATGACCTCCAACCATGTGCAAGTGCATACATGCTAATGAGATCGATTAAAGTGGTCTGATTTGTGTTTCATTAAAATTAATTGGAAGTATAACTCTAATCTACGTCACAGAAACCTGCTTAACCCATTACCTATCTTACATTTGTAATAAAGAATGCATTTCAACATATATTTGGTTTTAGATTATCAAGAAGCATAGGGAGAAGTAATCTGAGAATTGTAGTCAAAACAGTCATACGCTGCAGATAAACACCTGCTCTCCATCATGTTAGCACACAGCAGAATAAATCAGTAGAGTTGTGTGACCTCGGGCAACTTCTTACCTTCTCTGAATTTCAGCTTTCTCACTCACAACCTTCCCTGACTCTACCAGGAAGAGTTGTTGTCTGCCTCCTATTTGTTCCCACTACAAGACATTGAGACCACCAAAACAGCAGAAGCACAGCTGTTCTATAATTTAGTACTGTGAACATCATCTCCCTCTGTGAGGCTATGAGTATCTGGGGACCATGAAGTGCATCTTTGTTTTCTTAGCACCTAGGCCAGTGCCTGGCCTGCAGGATACCTCAAAAAAATTTTTTTGTTGTTGTTGAATGAATGAGTGAGTGAATAAATGAATGAATGAATGAATGAATTCTGTATTAGCTATTGCCGTGCAGCACATTGCCTGAAAACTTGGTGGCTTAAAACAGCACAGATTTATTATTTTATAATCCCTGAGTGTCAGAAAGCTAGCCTGGGGTAGCTGGTTCCTCTGTTCCAGGGTCTCTCACAGGCTACAGCAAAGGCATTGGCTGGAAGCACAGTCCTGCCAACTAGCAATGGATCCTGTTCCACACTTACTCGGTGGTTGTCAGGAGTCACCTCCTTGCAGGCTATGGGACTGAGCTCTTGGACTTCAGGTTCTTGCTACATGGGACTTTCCAACATGGCAACTTGTACCAGAAGAGAGCATACTAGGAAGACAAGAGTCATAATCATTTATAACCTAATCACAGAAGTGGCATGCCATGGCTTTTGCTGTGTTTGGTCTGTTAGAACCAAGTCACTAGGTCCAGGCCTTATTCTAGGCAGAGAGATGACACAAGGGTATGAATGCCAAGGTAGGGATCACTGGAGATTATGTCAGAAGCTGCCTACCACAAATGCCTACTTCACAGGATTCGAGGAAGTTCAAAACGAGACAATGTCTATGAAAGATAGACCATGCTTGCTGTTTACTCTTCCTGGATTGTTCTTTCCCCTTGAATGCCCTTCCCCCACACCTTTCTTGTTGTTCATGTTTCAGCTTAAATGCCACTGCCTCCAAGGGGCCTTCACTGACTATTAAAGTATGATCCTTGAGTCTTCCTTTTAACCAAGCACCCTATTTATTTCATGTCAGGCACAAATTACCACCCATAATTATTTTGTTTGCTTGTCAGTCTCCCCTTCTAGAAAGTAAGCTCCATGAGGACAGGAGCCCAAATGATTCTCTCCTCTCTTACCAGTGCCTCACACGTGGTAGGATTAATACATATGTGTGAAAAGGCTGTACTGCTATATTTCATTGTATTTTATTCACTTTATAAGATTAATACCAGTTGGAGTCATTGAACTGATAATAGTTTTCAGAGGTTTAGAATCAGAACAGAGCTGAGGTTTGAGTGTTATCCCAACAAAGCAAATCATCTTTGCGGGGCCAGTTATTAATAAGCTACAATGACAGACTTGGGTTACCTAAGTTTGGGAGGTAAGACAATTTGGGGCAGTATCACCAAATGATAGTGATATTTGTGTTTGGTTTTTCCCAGCTCCCTTCCTTGCTCTCTCCTCCCAACTTCATGCCTCTAAAGCAGCCAGCAGCCTTACTCTGCCCCATGCCTCTCAGCTCTGCTCCCTGCCCCAGCATTAAGGGCTACATTCTCTGGTGCCAGAATAGCCAGTGCTTATTGAGTAATCACTATATGCCAGGCATTGTACTAAAAGTTTTACATATGTTCTTCCCAATTCTTACTACAACTTGTACACAGGAGTACACAAGTAAGTTAAAATTTAAAACTCAAGGCAGTTAGACTTTGAAGGCCAAGGTAATTCCACCATGAGTGTATTCACCACACACTTACCAAACCCCCTTCCTGCCCCAACTATATAAATAAAACTAAGTATTTAGGAGTGAGCAGAAGGTCTGGGCTCTGATATTGGTTATGTCACTAATCATGGCAACTTGGACTCATCATTTTTAAACTTCTACAATAAACAAATACGATAGTCAATCTCTTTGAAGGAGGCCTATTAGAATTCCAACTCAGACCTTGCCCATAGGTATCAGGCTGTCAGAAGGCTGAATCCAGAATAGTCATCTCATACCTATGTCAAATTCCTCCTGCCTTCCAACCGTTCAAACTGAAATGTTTAATGAGCCAAAATATGGAGTTTTCTATAATTTTGCAAGAAGACATCAGGAAAACGTGTAACTCAGTGGCAAAAGTGGCAGCTTGCAATGGAAGAGCAGAAAGAGGCCTCTTCAGGAGACAGATGGCTTGTTTCTCCTTCAGTGTCTGAAGGACTTCAGGTCTGGCCCCCAAGGTACCCTTTGCAAGGGTGGTCTGCAGAGTATTTGTGCAGAATGTTTATTGGTCCTAATATAGCTCAGTGTCCCAGATAACCAAACACAGTGAGAAATGAGCATGGTCCCTGAGGTATGCCCAGGCGTAATGGGCACATTCTTTAGCAGTAGGGAGTAGGATCTTGGGGGAGGAAGTTTAAGAGAATGAGAAGTATGAGAGGCTGAGGGAAGTTCAGTACTGGGCTGGAGCACTACTGACATTTTCAGCTAGGTCACTCATTCCTGTAGAGCTCACTTGTGTTTTGCATGGTGTTTAGCAGCATCTCTGACCTCTACTCACTCGATGCCAGTAGCACACACACACTTCCATTTGCAACAACCGAAACATCCCCCCATTTCTAAATGTCCCTGGTATGAGCTGTCAGGGAATCACCACCAGCTGAAAACCACTATGGTCAGGAAGGCTGAGTACACTACAGTAACAACCCCAACATCTCAGTGGCTCAGATAATCAGGAGTTTGTTTCTGGCTTGTGCACATGGCCATCATGGGGTGAAGGCTTGTTGGCTTCACTGTTATTCAGAGGCCCCAGCGGATGAAGCTGCCAGCACATCCAGTGTTACAAGATGCCGCTCCAGAGGGAGTGGAGCGCTCTGGTGAGTCTGGAACCAGCAATTAAATGCTTCATCCCAGAAGTTATATCACTTGCTCTCACAACCCATTGGTCAGAAAGAGACTCACCCAAGCACAGAGAGACAGGAAGTGTACTCTCCCCATGGGACCAGCAGAGAGAAGTACAATTGTTTGGCAAGTGGCATTAATGACAACCACAGGTGCAAAGGAGGTTCCCCTTCCTGCTGACACAGCATGAGAAAGTGTTAAGGCAGGATATACAAGCATACAAAGTACTTCCAGAAAACAAGAGTAGCACTGATGTGATAGTAACTACACTTTGGATAGTGCTTATTATGTGTCAGATAATTTAATTCTCTGACATGAGAATAATTATGAGATACATGATTCTCTCAACAACCATAAGGAAGGTGCCTCTATTCTTTCGATTTTACAGGTATTGAAACTGAAATACAGAATGCTTAAGGAACTTGCCTAGAGTCACATAGCTAGTAAGTAGCAGGACTGAGATTTCATACAAGGTCTCTTTGACATTAAAGACAATATTTAAACCTCACTTTATAAATCAATTTGGCTATTGTACCAATCACCTCCTCTCACTGTTGAGCTGAATGAGCAAGGCGTCTCTCCTGTAACCTGCTCGGCACCTTTGTGGTTTAAATTAGAGGTGTGATTGAGAAGTGTTTGCAAATTTGTTCCATCCTTCCATTCCCTGACATTTTTTTTTAATGAATCCCACCATTCCAAGAGCATTTGGAAGAGTGCCTTAAATCACTCCAGCATGTGTTGTTACAATGAGAATACTCAGAGGGATAGAGTAGAATGTTTCTAGACATTCAGGAACAGCGTCAGCTCCACCTTAATTTGGAGACTAAGAAAACAAGCTCCTACCCAAAAATCAGGTAGTAAACTGAGCAACACGAATACTTTAGGAGCTGTGACCACTCCACTTAAAGCAGGCCCAGGAACACCTAGTGTTTCTAGATCCCAGATGCCAAGGCCAGGGGGTTAATTGCAAAAGCGAGCAGTAATAGAAATAACTGACATTGATGCTAGGGATTGTTATAGATATGCATCATCTCATGAAGATAAATACTGTTAATATCATTGTAGAGATGAAAAAACTGAAGCTAGGAGAAGTTAGCTAAAGTCACAGATCAGGTTTTTGGAGGGATCCCAGATTTGACTCTGAATTTCAAGCATTTATCCACATTGGTGGGTGTGTGAAATTGCTTAACACTTCAAACATACACACTTCTGTTTCTAGTGCCTTCCCTGCCCCCAAGTCAAGCTTACAATATTTATTTCAAAGAGAAAGGGGAATAAAAGATTTATTTCACTTCATTGTCCCTTTGGGTTAAGGGATTTCCCGAGAATTGTTAAATTCATCATGTCTGAATACAAACAGTCAAGCTTTCCCAAATAGCCTTCAGAATGAGATACCTTAGCCATTCAGTTAAGTTATGATCACTGAGAAAACCTTTAGATTTAGATATGAAGTGACACTGTATCCAGTCCCCTCAACTCAAATTCCAGTTTTTCAATGCCGAATCAGAGGGAGCTGTTACAGATGTCTCGTAATAATTATCGTTAAGGCATGAGGACAGAGTAAGGAAAGAGAAAGCTGAGATGTGGCTCTTAGTATCTTCCAAAGAATTTAAATGAATTTATTTAAAGAAAATGTGAGATGGGTGTTAGATTTAAGAAAGACTTCCCTAATTAAGTTGGAAACAGATTGTTAAAGGTAATAAGGAACATGTAACATCTCTCTCCCTACTGGAGTCTGAGAAGAGACAAGTCAATGCCAGATGGGATAGCCAGTGTTGTAAAAGAAACATGGGCTTTGCAGACCTTTCTGGATTTGAATTGCAGCTTGTCATTTCTTAGCTGTGTGACCTTGAGCAGTGACTTCACATTGCTAAGCCTCAATTTCCCCACCTGCAAAAAAAAAAACAGTAAAATGTGCTGTATTGGCCTTGCAGGGCTATTTATGTAATCAAAGGGCATAATGTATAAATGGCCATTTATAAATTGATAAGAGCTCTGGAAGCACAAGGTGAACACAAATTGAGTCAATACCGTCTCTTAAAACTCACCCTGCTCCTGAACTTACAGAAAAGGAACAAGACCAGCCGTCAGAATGCCCTCATCTTAGTTTCACTCCAGGTATAAGCACACTCAGTATTTGGGGCAGGGGGAGCTTCATCAAGATTTCCATTTTCTGTATCCTGTTTCAACCAGATGAATCCCAGGCTCCGAGAACTGAAATAGCAATGTTCTCCTCTACACGAACGTTAGTCCTGTCCCTCAAAATAATGGTTATAAAAGGCCTCCATGGTGTTTTCATTCAAAGTTGTATTAGTGGTATTGGTTACAAAATGTTTTTCTAGTGGGAAAAACTGTAGAAAGCCCCATATCTCTGCAGGTACCACTTTAACAGGGCATTAGCCACTTTCCAAGGCAGCTGTTGAGAACGACAATGTCTCTTTTGTTGAACAGGCTACACATTTTAGAGTCTGTGACTATTGCTATGGAGACAACTGTGAAAGCAGAGAAAAATTAATATTGAACTTTTTTTTAAATAAACATTTCTGCCCAGATTTCCCACCAAGTAAAACTGTTCTAATGGATTAGTTCTGCCTGTTTTGAACTTCCCATTAGTGAAAATATAAAATATATTTTACAAATATATAAATATATATAAAATATATTTATAGTCTAAATGTTACATATTAATATCCTTATATTTAATGTAGTTATAATATATATAAGTATATATATTATATATACACCCTTTTATGTCTGCCTTCTTTTTCTCAACTTCACATCTATGGGGTGTATTTTTATCATGGCAGGTAACAGTAGTTCATTCTCATTCATTGCTGTGTAGTATTCCAACATGTGAACATACCAAAATTTATGCATTCTGCTGTTGATGAACATTTGGGTTGTTTGTAGCTGGGAGCTACAATGAGCAAAGCTGTTTTGAATACACTTATCCATACTATTTGATGGGTTTTAGCACTCCTTTCTTTGGGCAGATACCCAGGAGTGGAATTCTAGATCATGAGACAGATATAAAAATATATATGTTTATCTTCAGTGGTCATAGCCAAATTGATTTTCCAAAGTCTTTTACCAGTAAACACTACTACCAGCAATGTAAGAGAATCTGGGTGTTTCACATTTTAATTTAATTCTGCAATAATTCCACATATCTCTCCCAAATGACTACCAATACCAGATAGAAACATGAATAGAGAAAGAACTTGACTCTCTTATGGATGGCTTTTCTGATCTTACCGCGCCATGAAGAAACAAAAATAATTTTTTTGTTTGAGGGTTTGTTGGTCGGTTGGTTGGTTGGTTGGAAAAATATAAAGGAAGTGAAAGGTTAATTACTTCAGGCCAATTATTGTTTTTACTTTGCCAGAATCCTGTATTATTTATTGTTAGCCATTGATCAATATACTTAATGGATCACTTGAAGATATGGTACATCTGCAAAGCTAGAAACTGAGCAATCTTGATTTGTTTTCAAAATTATTATTTCTTAGTCTATGAAGTCCTCAGATCTGGTAACTTCTGAGTTAGACTACATCACAGTGCCCAGGTGAGCACCGATGAGTTTTTAGGGAAAGGAGGAGAAAGGCTTCAGAGAGAGTGAGGTAAGCCAGCAGACGTGGATGGGAAAAAATCAAGGAGGAGCAAGTGAAGGAGAGTGGTGTCCCAAGGGTCTGTGGTTTCCCCTCCTGGGAATACAGCAGGGGCAGCAAGTGGTGAGCTGAAGTCCTGCTGCAGGGTCTTTAAGCATCCTGCCTGAGCACACACATACATCAAGGTTAAGTGCATGCAGGGAAACAATTGGCTCCCATCTTGGGACACCGGAAAGTCATACGCACACTCCCTTGGACACAGCAGGACTCAAATGAAGCCACTCAACCTATGATACCCTCTACCCATGCCCTTTCTCCGCCCTGTCTGGCACACCCCCCCCCCCAGGAGAAGGCTCTCCGCAGCACCCCATTGAATTCTGCACCTGTCTGAGACAATGGCTACCACAATACCCCTTAGGTAGAGCCTGCAGAGACAAGAAAGGGTGCTGCCAGGCTAGAGAACTGCCAGCTTCAAGCAGCAGGCTTCTCACATTTTAAGTAGCATATGCAAATTAAATTAGCAAGGGTTCCACTTCATCTCCTGAGCAGCTCAGCCACTCTCCAAAATTCCCAAGCCAAACTGACCCAGTTTGAAATTAAAACCAGGTTTATTTTTAAAGGGATATATTTTCCCGTTGCCTCAGTCTCAGTGGTTGCTTTTTCTGTTTGGCTTGATAAACATCCAAGTGCATTATCCCCAGACCCAGTGAGTCCTGCTGACAGCCACCTGCTGGATAAAGGCATAATAGTCTCTCGCTTGTGTATATTCAGATGGCAGAGAAGAGCCCCACACCCGGTGCCTGTGTTGTCAAAGGGGCCAATATACATTGTGTCCCTTTTCCTACTTCTGTCTGTCAATCTTAAAGCTGGTATCAGGGTACCTTGAACTGAAAAAAGCTTAGAGTTTAAGGTGTTTTAAAGCCTGGTTACACTTGGGTTCAGTAGAATCTACTGGCATTCATTGGAGACCTATAACATCTTGATAAAAATCTAGTCAATATGAATTGCCTCTTTGCAGCCATGTCCACGAATGGTTATCATCTCAGCTGAAGGCTCTGTACTTTCCCTTTGTAGCAATTTACACAAGAAATTATTCACAGAAATATGTGGCTAACATCTGGCTCTTTTCTCAAAACTATGAGCTCCCTCCCTGAAGTACCCAGCCACCTCTGACTTGCACATCACATTCCCAGGGCCTAGGCCTAAAATAAGACCTCAGCAAATGAGTGAAATCAGATGCCAGATCAATGTTCATCAGCTGAGAGCAATTTTGACACCTATCCCCTGGACATTTTCAATGTCTGGAGACATTTTTGGTTCAACTGGCAGTCAGGGAGGGAGGGTGCTACTGGAATCTGTAAGAGGCTAAAGGCCATAATGCTGCTAAACATCCCACAGGGCACAGGACAGAGCCCACAAAAAAAATTACCCAGTCCAAATGTCATTAGTGCGGAGGTTGAGAAGCCTGTGCTGGATAAATTCATTTATATGTGGTTATGCCTAAGCTGGGTAGACCTGCTCTCCCAGTGATTAACATAATAGGCGTTTTGGAGTAATGCAGAATCAGGCTTCTCCTCTCCCAAAGAAGCCGAACTTGCACAAGTTGCTTGACCTCCCTGAGCCTAATTTCTGCATTTTTAAAGTGAGAATAAAAATATTACCTCTCTTATACCATTCTTATGAGACAGACATGAGATAATTCCTCTAAAGCTTAGAGAACATGGTAACTTTTCAGTAAGTATTTATTATTATTGTTCTTGTTATTTTTTTATCAAGGAAGTTTGGATTCAGCTCTTATATCAGTCAGCATAAGCTACATCATGTTGTAGTAACAAACTGCCCCAAATCTCAATGGCTTGAAAGACAAGGGCTTATTTCCCTTTCATGTGTTGTATCCACCATCGGTTGACAAGGGAGTTCTGTTTATAATAATTACTCAATGATCCAGGTTGATGGTGCAGCCCACATTTCAAATGATGTTCCCACTGTGCTAGAGCAAGAGAAAGCCTAGAACAGCAAATAAAGGTTCTAGCTGGAAGGGACACACAGCATATGCACTCACGACTGATTGCCCAGAACTAGTCGCATAAACCTACCCAATCCCAAAAGTTATAGGAAGTGGCCACTTAGGTAGGGAGCCAGAAATCCTTTGCTAACAGGACAAATAACGGCCACAGACCTTTAGCAAAAAGGTGGGATGAATATCTTTAGGCTATGGCTGCCTTTAGGATGTGTATTTTCCAGGAATGCCTTACCTTTATTTATAAATTATTCAATTAGTTATATTCAGCAAATACTTGTTGAAGGTGAAAACAGATAAAATCCCTGCACCCATGTACTTTACATACCTTTAGGGGAGAACAAAATTAACTTAAAAATCTCACCAGTGGGTTTATAGTTATATATATTGAGGTAAAAACTCTGAAGGAACGATGGCTTTGTGGGGGAATCTGATATAAATTAGGGGACCAGGTTAGCTTGTCTTAACTGATATTTCATATGTGAAGGATGAGTAGGCATTCACCAGGTTACATACGGAGGGAGTGAGGAAAATTTAGGATAGACCGAGCAGCATATGCAAATGATCTGGGCCAGGGGAGGGACTAAAAGTATGAGGGTTTGAAAGCAGGTCTGTGTGGCTAGAACAGGGCAAAGAAGAGTCATGGTAGCAGATGGAGTTGGGAAGGCAGGTAGAGACCAAGCCATGCAGGTCCCAGGTGAGGTCTGGTAAGGATCTGGTTCTTTATCTCCACTACAAGCTAAAGCCTTTGAAAGACTTAATGCAAGGGATTGGCATATGAACCCAGATATGTGCATGAACTATGAATTTACAAAAGGGCCCTTATGTTTGTAAGTCCTGATTCCTTTTGCTCACTGGAAATGTTCTGAAATCATAGGTCCATATCTTTACCTGCAGCATTTTAAAGCAAATACTCTGAGCCTTGCTCCATACCTGAAACCCAGAACCAATTCCTGTACAACAAATGTGTCCTTTTCTATTTGCACTTCTCATACTCAAGGAGGCCTCCCACTGACTCTGGGAAGGAAGTGACATACCCACTCATAGCAATGCAACCGGCTGCATGGAGCAAAACATGCCTAATGTGACTGACAGTCCCCTGCTCTCTCCAGGAGTATGGTCTGCGCTCAGTCTTTCAGATGCAGGGGGTTGGAATGTGCTACCTCCTTAACCTTGGATAGCAGTTTCCAGATCTCCTGCCAAAAGTGATTCAACACACTGAGCCCACCTAGTCCCATGACTGCATCTTTACATGAATGAGAAAAATTAAGCAGCAGTTACTCAACTGGAAACATCCAGGATTCTCAAACTAGTATTCTAAGAATTTCACCAGACCATGCTTCTCTTAGAGAAGAGAAATAGACTGGATGTTGACATTCAGACTTGGACTATAAAGCAGCAGCCACTCTGGTTATTTCCTTTTGGGTTGAAAGATAAAGTTTAGAAACCCTACAAGGGTGAAAATTGCTTAACCTATGTGCCCTCAGACAAAAGTTCCTGGTTTATAGTGGGCCCTCAAACATTTAAATGGATGGATTTTTAAAAAATTCATTCACTAACAAAGCCATCACTTATTGAACCCCTAGAGCGAAACTTAACACTGTGCTAGACACTGGGAATGTGACAGGTGCAAACAGGGCAGATGTGTTCTCAGTTCTATGGGGCTTTCATTCTGGTGAAAGAAGACAGTGAACATGTAAATAATTAAATAAGGTAATTGCAGATGGTAGTAAGTGTTACAAATAAAGTAATACCATGGGATAAAGTGTCAAGAAGGGGAATAAAGACTTCTTTAGCTGGAGTGGCCAGAAGAAAGTTTACTCTAGGAGGTGACATTTGTTCCAAAAACTACATAACAAGAAGGAGCAACCACGAGCTAGATGGACACAAGTTTCCAGGGGGAGGGAATAGCAAGGAGAAAAATGAGTGTGGGGTGTTATAGGAGCATGGAGGGAGGTGGTAGGAAATGAACTCAGAGAAGTGGGCAAGGTGCAGATCTCATGGAGTCTAGTAGACAATGGTAATAAGTTTGGATTGTGTCCTAAGCAACAGGACACCATTGGTGAATTTTAGGCAAGGGTATTAATAAGATTTCATTTATGCCTTAAGGCAATCACTCTGGCTGTGTTGTGGAAACTGGACTGATAGGTGAGCAAGCATGGATGTGGGGAAACCATGTGGGAGTCTGAGCACTGGTCATGTGGGAGGTGATACTTGGAGATACTAAGAGGCTGTCAGATTCAGCAGATAGAACAGATACAGGACCAATAAGAATTACTGCTAGCCTGAATAGGGGAAATTCAGTTAGGGAAAAGGACAGTTAGGATGACCCCCAGGTTTTTAAATATGAGCAATGGGATGGATAAAGGTGTTATTTTCAAAGGTGAGAAAAGAGCAGGTTTGGGGGCAGGCAGAGCCAAGTCTTCTCTTTTGTGTAACTGAGCTTTGATACCTCTACTAGATATCTCTTAGACGTGTTTAAGAGGCATTACAAATATGGATGGAGCTCAGGATTGGAGACACTATTTGAGAGTTCAGTTGTATATGGCAAATGCCACAGGATTAATTTACATCATTACCAGAACATTTGGTATTTCTCTTATTTCTCCTTCAACAAATAATGTATTTAAAACAACAACACATGAGATTCTGTACTGAACAGACTCTAAGCTCATCTTGGTTTGTGACCAGCAAGTAATACAACCCTTCATTGATTGTTTTATCTGTCTGATCTTTGGTCTGATGGGACTGTTGACAGAGGTGAGATATTGGTTTGGAGATATTAGCATATAAGAAAAAAAACAGAATTGATCAGTTCCAGTGTGCTGGCTTTCAATAGCGGTTGCTGCTAGAGTAAATTGCCCTGCTGCTGAGAAGTTCTGAAACAAACTAAGATTGAAGAATTGACTTATATGTCTACAATGTGGACTTTGCTAGTCTTTTAATTATCTCTATCTACCTAGAGTTGGTCTCAGGAACCATTAATATTTCTAGAATCTGCATTTATACCACCAGGAGATCAGAAAAACAGGATCATTTGGGATATGAACACTAGATTTTCAAGACCTTGTGAGGCCTTAGTTTTCTCCAAAATAGCTCCTAATTCAGCCAAAATGTCAATCAAGCTGCTTAATAGAACTTGGGCAGTCAAAGCAAACAGATGACGAGGGACCAATATACTCTTCAACTAGTTGTTCTGATATCCCTTAGTTCTGTTATAAAAGATGTCATTTCTCTGTCCTGATTCTATCATTTTAAAGGTTTGGTTTTGATATAGACACTGGTAGAAAATAGCAGTAAAGTCTTCCTATTTGGGTGGCAGTATCTAATGTCAGAAAATGGCAAAGTGCTTTGATTTGTTAGACTATGTAGAAAGCAAATGATACAGAATGTTCCAAGTTTGCATAAAAGTCTGGCTTCACATTTTAAAAACTCTATTCAGGGACCTGGACCCTAGGCTCTCTGGATTTTTTTTCCAAAAGTTCTCCTACCATTCTCTACTGGATCTAGATTTATAATGGTATGAATTGAAATGTTGTACCATTCACTGCAATCTATTGTTTTCCTATCTGTAAATAAGACATAAATGTGAATTTGCATAGTCTGATAATAATCTAAATGCTATGCTGAATTTTAAATTAGCAGGATGTCTTAATGTTTCATTTTCAAAGACCTTATATATTTTCATTTATGATATTAATGTGCATGTGCTAACATGTGGCAGTGATTTCTAAGGTTCAGGTAAACTGTCTTTTACTGGATTACAGTGTAGATTTGCTGTCTTTTGTAACTCATACAAATGTAATGTAATGCTTAATTCCCATATTTATTAAATTCTTTCTGCTTACAGTATGCTAAGGAGGAAAAACAAGCTCTCCAAAATAGATCAAAAACATAACAGCATTTAATCAATGTTGAATGAATAAATACCTCAAAAAGTTTTATATGTTATTAATAATTACAGTAGTAGTAGTTAACATTTGCCAAGTTTCTGTAATACAGAACACTAGGCTAAGTGCTTGGTGTATTATAGGAATTATCAATTTAGTATTCACAAATATCCTCCAAGGTGTGCTTTATTATTATTTTGATTTTAAAGATGAGAAAACTGAGATATAGAGAGTTAAAGAAACTTTTCCAAGGTTGAACAGCTGAGTGGAAATGAAACTCATGCAAAGGACATTCCGAGCCTAATAAATATTAAAAGATTGGCTAACTCAAAAAAATTAATTCTATAACATGGATCTATCATATATATAACACAGTATATTTAATGATTATAGAGAGTTTAAAGAGTAATAAAATGAACACCTATACATAGTTTAAGAAATACATATCATCCTATTTAACTTTTTATTATGGAAAATTTCTCACACATGCTAAGATTATTTTGAAGCAAGTTTCAAACATCTTATCATCTGTATTTATTTCAGTATATATCTTCAAGAGATAAGAACTCTTTAAAAAACAGTTATCATATCCACAAAACCATTATCACAGCTTAAACAGATTTTCAGATTTCCATATATGATATTAAATGTGGTCACATTTCCCTATTTTGAGTATTTGAATTGCTATACAAATGAGGCCTATACATTGTGATGACTGTGTAGTATGTCTCTCAATTCTCCTTTTAATCCTAAGTAGAAGTGTTCCTTTTTTAAATAAAAGTTTTGCTGACCCTAGGAAAAATTAGTGTCCTACATAGCAGGAGATTTTGCATCAGTAAAAACTTAAAATGACAAGAATATTGTGCTCTTGGGCATCTTTTCTTTAGGACTGTAGCCTAACTATATCTCATTTATATCTGAATTTTGTCAAATATTGGGATTTTTAAACTTATTTTCTACCCATCTAATTGGTTTCTTTGAATCAGGCAAGTTTCTCTGCAGTCAGCCTTGTCCTTTTTGTCTTAGAAATATCTTGCTTTGCAGAAAACGATCTCAGCCCACCTCCCATTCCTCCCCGTTGCCTTTGTCATCACAGCCCTGCAGCAGCTGGCTTTCCCGTGATTTCTTCTGGCCTCCATTAGCCACAGCTAAACAGCAGCTCTGAAGCAGTAATTCAGAGGGCAGAGTCTCTCTTGTTATGACCCCAAACTTGGCCAAATGGGGATTCTAGTTCCTGAAATGATCTCTCCAAAATTAGGAAATTGTGTGATGTCAGGTAGCAAAAATGAGCAGAAGGAGCAATTAATTAACCATGATATAAAGCTATATAATGCTGACTATACAATTCCTTCATTATTATGAAAAGGATTTTTCAATGCAACTACCTTATAACAGAGAAATTTTTTTAAACTTCAAAGTTTATTTGCTTGCTCACTTTCCCTTTATACTAATGAACTGAAACCTTGGTTACATATCAGTGCTTTTGAAAGCTTTTTGGTATACAACCAGTTTTTGAAAGTTCATAGATCCTTGACTTATTGGTTAGATAATGCTTAATGACCTCATCTGTACAATGAGACAAATAAAAATATTAAAATACTCTCCTTGTTCTAACCTAGGGTAAAGGTATTTGAAGGTTATGGAAAATTCATAGAATCAAAGAAAGTGCTGGAAACTAGGTTCAGAAATGTAGAAATCTGGGTGGCAATAGGGATCTAAGTAACGGGAACTAATGAAAAGTCCCACCAGCTCATAACCTCTGAGAAGAACCCACTCTAAATAGGAAAGACTCCAAGTCCCTGGAGAGTGAGACTGGCCAGGTTGGGTCACAGTCTCTCTCCTTGACAAGCCTCCTTAATTGACAGGCCCCACCATGACTTAACACAGTGAGGAAGAGTTGGTACTGTACCAGGAAAAAGAGGATTGGTCAGACAATAACAACAACAAAAATGCCTATCACATTATCTCACAGAGTTCTAGTGAGGATTAAAAAAGATAGCATGTAAAATGCATAGTGTCTAACATTTGGCAAAAGCTCAAAAATTCTGGCCAGTGTTATTACAATATAAAGGAGAAAAAGGAGCATCAATTTATCCATGATGTAAGGCTGTGCAATTAGTAATTCCTTTACTGTGAAAATGTCCTGACATTATAACTCTAAATTCTCAGAATTGGCCCAGGTTGATATTGGCTTGTTTTCATTGATTAATTTTATGACCTCGAGTCTTTCCCTTTCTGGCAAGTTCTTCCTTGTACAAAATGGGGGTGATAATACCAAGTTACGTTCAGAGAAGTACTGTCAAGTACAATTTCTGACCAGTTGTCAAGGTTGCAGGGAAATAGGACCAGACATCTTCAGTGCAGTCAAAGAGAAGAATTAAAGCAAGTTACATACAGACAAAGTTTACATATTTTTAAGTGTCTTTTATTTATAATCCTGTCTCATTCCAAAAGGATTTTTGGCTGCTTGTATTTTATATAAACAGCCATGATTCAACTCCTAACTAATCTAGTTAAGGGTGCAAGCTAGTGAAATGAAATTCAGAGGTGAACAACAAGGCTTCATTTTTAATTCATCATCTAAGCAACCCATCTATAATCTAAACAGGAAAATGAGCAGAGGACATAAACACTGAGTAAATACAGATATACAATAAGCATATGAAAAAGTTTCAACACTGGTAATGATCAAAGAAATGCATATTTGACAGCAGTGTCAGATTTTTCAGCTATCGTACTAGCAACAGTGAAAATTACCACTACTTAGTGTTGGCAAGGATACACGGGGCTGGTATTCACACACATTGCTGTTAAGAGCAGAAACTGGCACAACCTTTTTAGAGGACAAATAAGATGATATCTGTCAAAATGAAATCATAGAATACCATCTGATCCAATAATTCTTTTAGTAATCTGCTTACAGAGTATTCATATATGTGATAATATAGATATATACATGAATATGCATTGTTCTTAATAGCTAAAAATAAGAAACAGTCAAAATGCCATGACTTAAGGAATTGTTTAAAGTTTCTATATGACCATACAATGGAAATTTTTGGCAGTTGTTAAAGAATGAAACATATCTATCTTCTGAACTGGAAAGATTCCCAAAATACATTTTAAAATGCAAATACTAAGTTGCAGAAAATTGATAGTGTGATTCCATTTTGTAAATACGTGTTTTTAGATATTTTGGAAGGATTGAAAAGCTACTGCTTAGGAATATGTTGGTTTTTTAAGTTGCTACTGAGCAGCCGCTAGGGTTAGTGAGGTCACAAAAGAAAATAAGACTGAATGTCTTGTCTTGGACGTTAAATCATTTATTAGGCAAAAAATAACAAACATGCATGTTAGAACCCTTCATATCTCAGCTTTGTAGGAAACACAATTGAGCTGTCTGAGCTAATCACCCTCAGTAGCTCGTGGCTTCTGATCCAGAAAGTCACAATGAGACAAAAATTTGAAACTGTTTCACACAGGAAATTTAGGGAGACTTGCACAGGGAAGGTCTATAAACTGCATTTGGGAGGTCCATCAACTCAACAGTGAAAATTTTTATTTTTACTAGCCTTTATTTGAAACTTAGCATTTCATTCACTTAGGAATGTAGACAAGAAGCTATGATAATATTAATAAATATTTTCATATCATCTTTGTAGTTGCAGCAGTTTCCTTGAGATATTGTTTACACTCATCACTACATCAAAATTACTGTAGCTATTAGATTTGTTGCTAGATTTTGTTATTTAATGAGTTATTAAATAGCCACATTTGTTTAAAATATTTGAAATTGTTTTGTTATCTGTATATCAACATAATCAGTTGTCTTTGTAATCCTACCTATCTTATGTGTGCCTTTAAAGCATTGTGATGAGAAGGGGTCTATAAGTTTCACCATTCTGTGCCAAGGAGTTCTTGCCTACAAGAAATTAAGAACCTCCACTTTGTTTTTTGTTTGCTTTCCTGCTTCAGCTGAAAGAAGTGACTGGCTTCCTGGGGAGGGACTCAAACCTCAGAAAGGTAGCAATTCACAGGAGAGTACTGACAGCATGAAGGAACAGGCACAGAGGAAATCAAAAGTCAGGAATTAAAAGAAGCAATAAGCATGGGTAAACAGTGATGATAAGCTTGGTTTAGACTGAGTGTTTCATTTCCTCTTTGCTTTGATAATTAACTTAATTAAGATTCATCCCATTATTTCCTATTCTGTATTACCTCATAAAGAAATCGCCCAAAGGCAATTTCACAAAAGTGACGAGAGGGGGCAGAGATGGGAACTCCCATATTCTAGCATCTAAGTCAGTGATTCTCAAACCTAGCTGTACATTAGAATCAGCTGGGGAGCATTTAAAACTGTATCAGTGGAGGGGAATAGGGCTAATGTTTGTTACTGACTGGAGGAGGCATGAGGGAGTCTTCTAGATAGCTCAGAATATTTCATGTCTTGATATAGGTGGTGGTTAAATGGATGTATCTCTATATATTTTTTAAAATGAGCTATACATTTAAGATTTATGCATTTATAGCTCAATTAAAAAAATAGCAATTCCCAGACCCCACCATGAAAATTCTAGTTCAGTATATCTTTAAAAGCTTCCCTGGCCCACATTCATTCTAATGTACAGCCAGGATTGAGAACTTCCTAGAAGCATCATTCACTCAGTCATTGAGTCCAGAAATGTTTGAGTGCTAACAAGTAGTGAGGATAATGTGAAAGATAATCTCTGTTTTCAAGACTTTTTATTAAGTTAAAAAATTATCACTGTGGAGATTTTAGCATGTAACCTGAGGCTTCTCTGGCTTCAATGTCCATCCTCAGAAGAACTTGGAGAACATGTTGAAAATAAGATTCCCAGGCTGCACCCCAGAGATTCTGATTCAGTAAGTCTGAACTGGGGACCGAAGGAATCTGGGTAAGGAACAAGTAAATAACAAGATCTGGCACATACTAGGAGAGCAATAGATAGCTGTTGAATGTGCAAGTTACTGAGCCAAGTGCTTGATATACAGTATCTAATTTAATAATAAGCAACAACCCTCTGATCATGTGCATTAATTAAAACTCAGTTCTATATAGAAGGAAACCGCAAATTGGAGACACGAAACAATTTGTCCAAAGTCCAATAGTTGATAAGTTGGGGAGTGGGGAAGCAAGCACATTTCTCTCATAATGACTTCAAGTCTGAATGTTCGTGAAAAAAAAATGTAGTTTCCTCCCCTGGGGGTGGAGGGACCAGCTTTTGGGAACAGAAGAAGAGGGGATTGACCTGATTCATCAGGTGTTTGATCTCAACACACCCCTCTGTTTGAGCAGGAGCTGGAGATACCCTAACTAAAGCCAGTATTAACTTTGGGATGCTGGAAGCAGGGATCTGGAATCTCTGAGTTAGCTCTTGCAAGTACCTTCAAACACTTTGCAGTGAAAGGGAAGGTGTTCTGGCCCTGGACTCATTTCCTCACATGTTACAGAGCTTTCTTCTGGGGTGGAACCCTGGTGAAGAGAGAGGCTGTTAGCTAATTGTTCTGTCTGCACTACTTTCTGCTGGACCTCCAGTCCCTCGGGCTTCCCTGAAAAGTCGAAATGTGCTTACTAAGCCTCTGCCCCTTTCTTTATCCTGTTCAGCTACTGCAGATACCACAGCTACTCAGCTTTCTACTTCATCATTGATCCAACAGTGGAGGCAATTATAACAGGGTCACAAGTGACCCAACTCGTTGTCTTTGTTATATCTTATTAGGCTCAGACCCCAATAAAGTCAGGCAAGGAGGTAGAATTTCCCTGCAGGGTTCTACATGCTCTGAGTCAGGCTGTGGCTCCTCTCAGTGATTTAGCCCTCTCCACATAAATAGCTCTCTCATGAAAAGGAAGCAGTGCTAAGGTATTGGGCTCTGGGGACACAATGGCTGGGTTTAAATCAGCACTTATAGTAACCCTGGGTGAGTTACCTGACCTCTGGAAACTTCACTATCCTCATCCCTGAGATGGAGATAATAATCATAAATGTACATATCACATCAGATCATGAAGATTTAATCATGGATGCATACACACACATACACACACACAGTATGTACACCGACAATAAATACACTTGCATATCAATAACATACACACACACACACATAAACAAATATTTCCTGGCTACTTTTTCCTTTCTTTCCTCACTTGAACACTTTCTCTATGCTCCAAACTCTCTTATACCACTGTTGTCCAAATATAATGCATTCAATATATGTCATTTTAAATTTCCAGTAGCTACATTAAAGAAAGTAAAAATAAGAGGGTATAAAGTTAATTTTAACATTTATTTCATTTCCCCAATATAGCCACAACATTGTTATTCAACACAGAATCGATATGAAAATTATTAAGAAGACTTTTTACTTTTTCATTACTAAGTCTTTGAAGTCTGGAATGCATTTTGCAGTTATGGCACAATTCACTTTGGACTAGCCATATTTCAAGTGTTCAACAGCCACATGGGGCTAGAGGGCAATGTAGTTGATAGCAAAGCCTTGTCTCATCACCCTCCTTTATGAAAACTTACCAATCCAGTGTTTCTCCTTCAGGGCTCCTTATCAGCGTTTGAGTCTTTCTTCATTCAGAAAGTGTTTAAATGCCTGCTGTGCATCAGTCTCTGTGTTGATTAGGTCTCTATGGACGCAAAGTGACATAATCCTTGTTATGGGATGAATTGTGTCCCCCCAAAACTCAATGTTGAAGCCCTAACCCCCAGTGAATGTAACCTTATTTGGAAGTAGACACTTTACAGAGGTAACCAAGTTATAATGAGGTCACAAGGATGTGCCCTAATACAGTATGACCAGTGTCTTTATGAAAAGGGGAAATTTGGATAGATGCCCAGGGAGAATGCCATGTGAAGACATTGTGTTGAGAGCAGAGCAGATTAGAGAGGAGTCAGGGAGGGCCCCTCTAGGCAGCTGTGGAAAAAAGAGTAAGCTGCGAGAGATGGTATTTGTGGGCAAAGAAGAATTTCTTAGTGTACCTCTCATGGCAGCTGCCTGTTAGGATAAGGATGTTGCCTTCGAGGGGAGAGAGTACTCCAAATGACCTCAACCCAGCCACCTATTACCTTTCCGAATTAGAGCATGTGACACAAATGGTGGAGGAATCCTGAGAAGTCTGTCATCAAGGAGGAGAACACAGGAAAGGAGGCTGATTTTACCAATTTTCTCCTAGAACAAAGCATCCATCTTACAGGAATATTACCTTTGTTATACATTCCTTTTAATACCAATCTGGAATCCCAAACATCATGAAAGTGCAAGTAAGCTGGGCTTGATTAGCTTATGTGGGCTTTTCTGTGTTCTTGACGCTTCTACTTGGCTAACTGCATCAGGAGTATGTCCCATATTGGGCTTCCCAGAATCAGTACAATGAAGGGGGGAAAGGGATCTTTTCATGCTGTGGTTTGTTAATTGATTGGAAGTTTGTGGGTCTACAGAATACCTCCCAGTTCTGTAAAAGCAAGCACTGTCAAGTGCTGTTTGATACTGGATTCTCCTGTGCCTGCCAAAATTTGATGGCACCTTTTTACAAGCTCAGGAGAGCTATGTTTAGCTGAAAGTAGCTTGTATGAGAGGAGGAAGCCATCCTCAATAATTCCTAGAACTTGTCAATGACAATCACTTTAATTTCCTTGTAACAAATCATCATCATTAGCACTAAGTCCAGTTTAGAGGGGAGGTGAAAGAATGCCTGACAAATAAAAGGAAGACCAAATTAGGGATCTTAGCTGGGGGAAAAAAAGTGAAGAAAGGAAACAGTAGTTGAAATAAGTAGAACCCCAAAAGATACCAGCAAATTTCCTTAGATATCATTAAGTCATATATGAGTCAAATGAAAAACAGAACAAGTCAGATGAAAGCCCAAATGTATGCTGACATGCGTATAGTACAGACAAGCGTCCCACAGCTACAATTTACCAAGATTGGTAGGACAGATTCCAGAGAGCAGGAGAGGAATCATTTCTGATAGTAAAGAATGAAGTTACCCTTTATCACTCAGGCCTAGGAAAATGTCCCTATACAACTAGACCATTATAACATCCTGTTTTATTTTCTGTAGCACAAGAATAATGATCTGAAATTGTATTCTTTAAATTTTCTTGTTTATTACCTTCTCTCCCCACTAGAATGTTAGCTTCAAATAATCAGAGACCGCATTTGATTCTTTCAGGGCTGTGTCCGCAGCACCCAAATTCTTTCCTGACATGGAGTGGGTGTCCAATAAGTGGGTGGAAGGGATGAATGAAGTCAAGAGTTAAGTCCAGGAGCATGATGATCTGGCATTGCTTAGCTAAAAATTCTCCATGTTGCCAGGAATTCACTTGCAGCACCCAATTCTAAATGAAGGGACTTGGAAAGGGATGGACTTTGCTGTAATGATAGGTCAACTGGATTGAAATTGTGTTATATATACCAACTGGCTCATTGGGGGACTTAACTCATCTTCCAAAATTGCACATTTTGCAAGTAAGGGAAAATAAGACCTGACATTTCATCTAAGTAAGATCTGCCTGCTTTTCACCTTGGAGTAACACATTATGTGGCCTTTGCAGGAATTCTGTAGTTATACCACATTACCCTAGAAGCCACTGGTTCAGATCTATCTTTGAGTCCCTTAATTCATTCTGACTCCCTCCCTAGGATCTACTACTTCTAAGAGTTCTCTCTTCAGCCTGCTGTTAATCCCACAGAAGAAAAAACTGGCCTCAGAATTCAATTTCAGCTTCCTGGTAGCGCAGGCCAAATGTCAGCAATCTTTGAGGACTGTAGAAAGATGTTCCCAGGAACATCTACACAACAGAGTCTCCAACTGTGAGCTGTAATGCCAATTCCCTACGATGGAAGTCAAAACGTACCTACCGATCTCCCTTAGATTAAATACAGAACCATTCTCCATTCCCACTGAGAGGTCCCTCCCTGGATTAAGTGACTTCTGATAGGAAAGGGTTTGGAGTCCCTGAAGCACTTTAATATTTTCAGAATTCATTAAGTTGAATCACTCAGTTGGAGGTATGAACCATCTCAGTAAAGTCCTATAGATTTACCAAAAATTTGAACCAGGATATTCACACATGAATTCATTTAAAGAGCAAGCTGCTTTAATACCATGTAAATAATTCTACTGTCAAAATCTCACAAGCTTTTAATATGTTTGTTACATAGTAGGGCTTATCTCTACAAAAAGATTTGTGTGAAAAGAATGCTGACATAATAATAAAGTGTGTGAGAGTATGGGCTCTGGGGCCGGGATGCCTCAGCTCAAATTCAACTCACTGGCTCTGTCATCCTGGTCAAATGTCATCTCTTGGTGCCTCATCATCCATGTTTCTTCATCCACGAAATGAGCTAAGTAAGGGTGGTACCTATTGCGTAATATCATTGTGAGAATTAAATGAGATAATTCATATGAAGTGCCTTAAATTTACATTAATTAAAAGTATCCGGAAATTTAATTTTTTAGTTGTACTAGCCACGTTTCAAATGTTCGGTAGTTATGTGTGACCAGTTGCCACCATATTGAACAGATAAAACATTTCCATCATGGCAAAAAGTTCTGTTGGACAGAGACTCCCAGAAACAAAATTAAACTCATCTCAATAGCTCCTGCATCTCTTTTGTTCCCACCTAGTCAGTCACGGGACACTCTTGAGTCCGTATTTTTATGTGTGTTCCCTTCTCTCTGTTCTCATCACCAATTCATTCATTTCTTGATGGCATACCTCACCTGGTGTCCTGATGTCTCTCCTCTGTAGCATCTTCCAGAGATTCCCTAGGAAAAATGCCACAGCACCTTCTTCATTTCTCCTCTGTCAGGTTCAGCCCATAGCATCATGACTGATCAGTTAGACCTTGGTCTTTAAGTAAGATCCTCAAAGGCAGACACCACGTTTTATTTATTTTTTGTTTCCACAGGCCGTAGCATGGCAATAGGCACATAAATGTTTGCATGAATGAATGCATCAATGAATAAATGAACAAACCTATCTCTGCCAGGGGACAGGAGGCTAAATCTAGTTTTAAGTCATTGTGCAAGCCACGTTCCTCTGAACCACTTTGTGCCCCAAGGCAAATGCCTACAGGTGTAAGCCTATCAGTGCCTGCCATGCAATCAGCTGAAAAGCAGGACACCTCTTCCAAGCATCACTTTGCCCTCAGGCTTTTCATAGAGACTCCACAGTAGTTTCATGGTCCCCTGGCATAGGCCAGGAGCTATGCTCATATCCATGTTCTATTCATTCCTGTGCCTTTAAGTGGGGTAGCTCTGAGCCCCTGTATTGGAATTTTTTAGTCCTGGACCCCCATTCTCCACAACCACCAATGCTAATAAGAAAACTTTCCCCCAAAATAGCTGTTCTCTCTTATCCTAGAATAATAATGTGAGACTGCAGTTTCTGGAATCCAACTAACCATTCCCAAGCCACCTCTACCACTTCCTAGCAGTATAGCCTTGGGACATAACTTGAAATTCCGTGCTCCATTTTCCTGACCATAAACTGAAGATAATAATGGTACAGCCCTTATAGAGTTATTCTGAGAATTAAGGGGTACTAGGCATGTGAAGTGAAAATGCATTGCCTGAAGCATAGTAAGACTAAAAAAAGATTATAGTGTTAGTCCTAAAATTCTCACTTTAATGACACCAATGAGTCATAGGATTAGCTCCTCATTCCTTCCTTTAAAATGCAGAAATCACCCTTAGTAGGAGTGAGCCACTATCAAGCAAATTCCTTCTGGATGATGAGTAAGGATGGTCTGGTGAGATGTGTTAATTCCATGGGCAGGAATGCACTGATGCACTTCACTTGCTGTGGAATGAGGTCCTTGATCAGATGCAGTGTGGTGCACAACTCCCAGATGGTGGATCCAGCATTCTGTGAGTCCACAGATGGTGATGCTGGCAGAATCATATGGGCAGAGAAGGAAAATTCATATCCACTGTTTGTATATATTCCAGGGAGGACAAATCCCTGTTTCCTCCTTGATGCAGAGGGCCTAATGTAGTCATCCTGCTGCCAGGTAGCTGACTGGTCCTCCCAGGATATGGTGCGTTGGGCTCTGCTGCCAGCAGATGAGGCACTGAGCAGTATGTTAGCCAGGTTAGCCTTGGAGAGGGAAAATCTGTGTTGTTGAGCCCGTGGATAGTGTCCTTCCCTGCCACCATGGCCACTTTGTACATAACCCATTGAGGCACTAGGGTACCCTGGGGAAGAAGCTGAGCGCCATAGACAGGACATGTCCTTTTGTCCACCTGGCCCATGATAGCCTCCTCCTGGGGTCACCCTTTAATGGGTCTTCACAGGAAACAGGAATGAGATGTGTACAGCTCATGAACATAAACTTGGCAGATACTATCATCAAATGGCAAATGAAGAAACTCGGATATTCTATTGTTAACTCATATTGGTGGAAGATATTCAGGGAAATGCATTTTGAATATTTTCTTCATTCATTTATTTATCAAATATGTATTGAGAATCTGCACTGTGCCCAGCATGATGCTGACTGCCAGGGATACAACTCATGAAATAGTAGATACTGTTCCTCCCTTTATAGTACATAACTTATAACCTACAGCAAGATACAGTAAAAAATAAATAAACAAGTGAATACACAAAATAATCATGGCTTGTCAGAATGGCTGGAGGAAATGAACAGATTGATATGATAAAGAGCAGAGAGGCGAGCACTGCTTTAGATAAAATGGTCAGAAGGACCTCTCTAAGGATGTAAATTTAAGCTGAGAACTGACAGATGAATAGAAATAAAAAGGGACTGAGTGGCTCTGACAGAAAGACAAGAGAATGTAGGGGATCTGATGTGGATAAAAACCTGATGTTCAGGAAATGGTAAAAAAAAAAAACCAAAAGGTCAGTGAGGAGGGAGACTGACTCTGGTATTAGAGAACTTAGTAGAGAACTGATCATCTACTGAGAGACCATTATTATTCTAGAAACAAGAAGAGATATTGATGGTTTTAAGAGTATGACATGACCTCTTTTACCTTATAAAGAAATCAATTATCCCTAAATTAATTTAAAAATTCAATATATTCCTAATACAAACACCAACAAATTTGTTATTTAAAAGGAAAAAAGCCTTACTGCAGCTGTGCATGGAGACTGTAATACAGGGGTCAAGAATCAAATTAGCTAGAATGTGAATGAACTGTCCTGGCAAACGATGACTGCAGCTCAGAATAGGATGATGACAGGGGGATTTGGACAGAATGGCATCCTTATTCATTTGTAACTGAAAGTTTGTATCCTTTTACCAGTCTCTCCCTATTTCCCCATTCCTCTGTCCCCAACGAGGATCTAATGTATAGCATGGTGTCTATTATTGATAGTTGATAATACTGTTTTGTGTAATTGAAATTTGCTAAGAAAGTAGAATTTGTGTTTTCTCCTAAAAAAAAAAAGATAAATACAAAGGGTGATGGATGTGTTAATTAACTTAATGGGGGAAAATCCTTCCACAGTGTGTCTGTGTATTAGATCATCATGTGGTACACTTTAAATATCCTACAATTTTATTTTTCAATTATACTTCCAATTTTAAAAAACAAGAGAAAATGGCATCCTTCAAAAATATGTTTGTAGGATCAGGTTTATGTTTGCAATAGGCCAATGGGATGTGGGATTATTGGGTCCAACCCATTTCCAGAAGGGTAGAACAATACATAGGTTTTATCTCCTGAGCCAACTCTGATCAAGTGGTAGTTTTGGTGAGCAATTTTACAGTTCAGTGGAAAAGAGTGCAGAGACAAATTTTTAGTGATGTCTGCTATGGTGCAAGAGAAAAATGAGGTAGTAAGTGGGCCAGTAGCTGCCTTCTCTGGATCAGATGGTTCCTTTCTACTCAGTGGTTCTTTATATTTTCTTGAACATAAGAATTTCCTTGGAAGTGGAGCAAAAATATAGGGACTGGAGCCCTATCCCTTAGAAATTCTGACCCAAAGGTTGGGAGTGAGTTCTAAGCATCTATGTATTTTTAATAAACTCCCAGGCAATTCTGTCACACACCAGAGTTTGAGGACAAAAATACCATAATCTGTATTCCAGAAGATGCATCACTGTCAGGTTTCATAAAGATGACTAGGGCTGAAATTTTCAGATGATGGATGCTAAGTGGCAGGCAATGTTTATAAAAGTAAATCTATATGCATCTGGGCTTACATATCCATTTCATAAGAGAAGACCGCATTGTCAAAAGGATCATGCAATCTATTCATTCACTGTTTTAACCCTGGGACTACCAGCAGGGGACTGCTGTTGGAAGAATTGTTTTTGAGGTGTATTTTAACCTATGTGCAGGTTAATGGACATTAAAGAAGTTCTGTGACAAGGCAGGTGGGATTCTCTCCCTCTTTTAGGACTCATGCGGTATCCAGCCTAACCACAAAGTTAGATTTCCAAGCTGCAGCCCTAATGTCCAGGGCCAAGCAGGGTTGGTAGTTTCTGAGCAGAATATGGTGAGTGATGTCAGTTTACCACCATGCTGCAGTGAACAGAGAGACAGCCCAGGTACTTTTTTTTATTTAAACAGAGAAGATAAGAATGAACCTGGAGCAGCTGCATTTTATTGCCAAGTCAGGCATTGCCATCCCCTGTGGCCTTGAAGAGTTATTTAGTGACTCAGTTTCAGTCTTTCAGTCCATAAAGAAAGAAGTTTGCTGTTCACCTTGGAAGAGGTTTATGAGGAAGAAAATGTCATGTTCTGTGCGGTTGCCACGGTAGCAGTGAGGTCTACTCCTGTATATAGTCATCATCCACTTAATGAGCACCTACTGTGTGCGAGGCTGTGCTCCAAGCCCTAGCACTTAAGTAGAGAGGAGCAGACCCTGGCCCTGCTCCCACAGAGCAATAGGAGAGTAGCTTCCAGAGGACTGGTGATCGCAGTTAGTGTTAATGCTATGTTTCCAAATAATGTTCACAGTTAAACATACAGCTCTCCAGGTCACTCTTCCTGATCTTCAGCATCATAATATCAGATTGTCCAGATCTTTAAGAAAAACTAAAATCTCGATTGGTTGTCCTGCACAGTATATATTTTTTAATCAACCAAAGCAATCTTCATTGCAAACATGGTAAACAAGGTACCTGTTTGGGACTTTAAAGAAGAATCAGTACGCCTCCCAGCGAAAATGCTCATTATTTTTCTCCAACAGTTTTGCTCTGCAAACCAGACAACTTGTGATCCTTCTAAACTTGCTGTGAGCTTTCCTAGCACCATACTTCACTTGAGCTGTTTCTTCTATCTAGAACCCCTCTCATCTCATCTCCCATTGCCACCTTTTGAAATCTCATCCATCCTCCCCCATCTTAGGAGCTATTTCTTCCTAGAAGCTTTTCCAGTTGTTAAAAGGGAAATGTATCTCCTGGGAAAGATGACCTAAGAAGCTATTAGCACATTTGGGTGAAATAATTTACCAGCCAGAAGCAGAACCTAAGGCTTCGAAAGAATAGAACAAGGGTCTGATAAATTCTGGTGACTTGGCAGAAAAAAAGTTCTATAATGTCAGATACACTCGTATCCAATGGGTTGTTACATAAATACATCATCCAAACACAAAGTAATATGTTGTCTTTTGTTTTATGCCCTACACTCCCCCTCCTGAGAATGATGGAGAATTGACTCCATTTTATAAAGCAGCACTTCAGCCATCACTCAGGGCGCCCGAGGGCACTGACATCCAAGCGAAGGTGTCTGGCACATGCCCAGCCTATGCTTCTGGGCATCAGTTTTCTTCTTCTTCCACACTTTTGCAGCAGTTGGAGGTCATTAACTCAAGATGACATACAATTCCCTTGGCATTATCTCTTAATTATGTTTACATTATGACTTTAAAGTTCATTGTGTACAGTCTGTTTAGATTCACATTTCCTATTATAAGGAAAATGCTTATAAGCCACCTAAGGTACTACAGAAAAAGTTGAATGAAGAAGTGGATTTATTTTTTCCACTCAGGTGCAGCATGGAAATATTAATTGCACTGTTTTGCCTAGAGAAAACACTTTGCTGCTTGGATGAAATCAAATGTCAGCCCTTCTCTGTTCAAGATATATTAATTGTTATGACTAGAAAGTTTTTCTACAAATAAACCTTACTAAAACTCTTGAAAGCTGTCAAGCCACAGCCTAGTAACAAAGGAAGTCAAATTTGTCACACTATTATTCTTATTCACATGTTGGAGAGTTGTATTTTTTTTCTTTCTGGAGCTCATTTAGAGAAATTTGCTGATAGTGTCAGTTTAATTTCTCCTCTTCTTCTCTTCCCACGTCATTTCTCACTGCTAGCATGCACACCTTGGAGACAGTGGGTTACAGTCTCCCCAGTTCCTTCTAATGCTGGACATTCTGAGGGCTTTACAATCCATTGTGTGGTTTGTCTAGGAGCAGAGCAAGATGACACAGAGCTTCTGAGCATTGGCAAGTTCTAAAATGTCAACCTGAGAAAAGCCTTTTCAGACCTGAAATCTTCCTTACAACTTAGGTGACAAGAGATGATGGCATACTAGGACAGGATGATGTTTACAGGTGGTGACAGCAAGAACAAAATGAGACTTTTGGATAGACAGGGAGTTTAGAACAGTTGCCAGCTGGAGGAAAAAATGGAGCAGTGTATGTAGAAGGCAAGCTGTAGAGGTAGGGCCTGAATCTGCCTCCACCTTCCTGTGTGCATGGCACATAGCAGGCCCTCCATAAATACTGGATGATCTGAATGAGAATAATAATGTAGCACCTACATCTCCCACCTATTGGTCCCTTCTGGTCAATTCACTAGCCACAACGATACTGTTAGGTAGAGACTCTTATACCATGTTAGAGATGAGGAACTGAGGGCCATCCATCTCAGTGGTTCTCAACTGAGGTAATTCAACCGCCAAGGGATACTTGCCAATGTCTGGAGACATTTTGGGTTATCACAGCTGGGGGCAGGGTACAGAGTAGAGGCCAGGTATGCTGCTAAACATCCTTCAATGAGTGAGACAGGCCCTACAGCCAAGAACTATCCTTTCCAAAATGCTAGTAGTGCTGACATTGAGAAACCTTGATGAACACTTGGAAAATTCTGATTAAATCCTGATCTCTGCTCCCAAATACATTCTCCTAACCACAGTGCTTTACCACCTCACCAGTGTCATGTGATTGTGCACCTAGCATAGTACAGGGTCACTAAATAATTGTTGAATGGATGCATAAGGGGGTTAGATGAAGACTTACTTTAGGAGTTTTTCTATACCTTTCTGGGTCTCAATTTCCTTAACTGGAAAATGGGTATGGCTTATTTCATTCCACCTACTGCACAGTTGTGTAGTTCAGTTGAGATAATGTCTTTGTAAACTGTAAAAAAACAGTATAATAATAAGGGATTTTTACCCTAGACATGTTAAGGTAGAAGTGAAAAAAAATGTTAAAGGTAACCAGGAAGGAGTGATAAAAACTCTTATGTGTATAATGTAGAAATTTAAGGAAAAGATTTCAAAATACACAATAGATAATATTAACAGAAAGATGAAGTAGTCATGATATTCACCCTTGAAAATTGAAAGTGGCCAAACCAGTCCGTTCCGGCCCTAAATTCCTGGTGCCTTGGGTGCTCACAACCCTCCCTTTCTGATTATTTACCTTCTTGTCATTTAATTAAAATCAAAAAGAAATTATTTTAGTTGCCATCAGTTAAGTGCTTCTTCATAGAATGTATTAAGTCTTCCAATAAAATGCCTTGGCTGTTGATAGAAATCATTTTTACTTGAATCAAATGGCACTTTGCACTGAGACTTTTTCACATTCCCAGAGGAGGTCAGTGTGAACCTAGAAACCTATAAACTGATATTGATGGCAGTGAGCAGGGAATTTTAGCCATTTGAAATTGTTCACTGACATCAACCCTTTAGAAAAACAAGAGCAGATGGGAGAGATTCACCACCCCCTCTTTAGTCCCCCTCAGCCCTAATCCACATAAACAAGACTGTTGATCCCTCTTCTTTGCCATAAACAAAGCTCCTCGTGCTTTTTTAAGCCACAAGCCCTTGGCCATAAAGGAAGCAACCCATTTCTGATGGTAGTTGCCAGGCTATGGGGACAGCTGCTACAGCTGTGCTGGTGTGGTGGCCACCCACCGTGATCACCATTATTTTATTAAGAACTGTCATGAGGCCAGCATCTTCTTGGTATTACTGTATGGGGAGGAGCCCAAGACCAAAGGGTAGGTGTAGCAATGACAAATGCTCCAGTCCCTGATGGCTTAAAATACATTTCTGCTTAATTGCCCAGTGCATTCTGGGACACTCCCAAGGTAGAAGATGCTATCAAAATGTATGATATTAAATAAATGGTCATTTTGAAATACACACTAAAATACAAAGGAGCTGGGGGGACTTCACTCATTATGAGCCACCAATATAAGACAGGCAAGGCAGCGCCATGAAATATATTCCATAAACAGTATTCAAAAAGACAAACACAGAAAGAATGGAAATAATAAATCCTCAAGCATATGCCATTATGAAACCTGGGGATTTTATTTGCCTCTGCTTGTCGGAAGACTAATCACTTTTTTTTTCTCTTACATCATGACTCAATATGAGCATTAACTCTGGTTGCCAAAAAAGAAAAAAAGGGCTTCAGAAATTGAAGGTTCACAGTTAACACATAAATGAGTTTCTATTTTTTGGGACCAAAGATACTGTGCTGCCCACTGATGTTAGCTGACCCACTGACTTCCTCTCCCACCTGAGTTTCTGAAAGAACTTTGAATAAGTGTTTTCTTTATTGTTGTTTTCCCTCCATAGGGAGACACAGTTATTTTATGCCTCAGAAATGTTATATAGAGAAAAATAAAATGCTCTTTTATTTGCTAGAAACATGTAGGTTTGTTTTGTTTTGTTTTTTCCATTCACAGGAATGCAGTTAACTTATTCTCCTAGCGTTATTCTTCATTTGTGGTCTTCTCCTTACTGCCACTTTCCAGCTATATGGACACATCATTTTACCTCCTGGACTTCAACTTACTAACCTCTAAGCTAAAATGTTAGAATTAGACACTTTTTAAGCCCCCCTGCTTTTCTAAACGTTAATGTCATAATCACCACTCTTTTATTTACATGGTATGTTTATACTTCACCAAACACATCCATAGAAAGTCCATTTATTGTTTCTTTGATCATGCATTCCTTTAGTCTTGATCGCTTGTGTCAGGGATAGGTGTGTGACTCCATGTTAGTAGGTTAAGTTTAATACCTGTGAGAACTGGTTAGCTTTCTTCTGCTCCCTGACCACATCGCACCTCGGGGGACTTCTCACATGGTCGTCATTATAAAAACTGGAGAAAGGAAGTAATCATAAAGGCAAAATATATTATTTCTTTACTTACACATTTTTATAGCTCATTTTTGTGATGAAGCAGATTAAATAACACATTTACTATAAAATAATATCTTAAAGATTCAGAAAGTCACATGAAAGAAATCAAACAGCCCCTACAATCATTCTGTTTCAGTTATGTATTGCTATATAACAAACTACCCCAAATTTTTGGCTTAAAAGAGCGACCATTTTGTTGTCTCTCATGATTCCACTGATGGACAGGACTTGGATGTGTGGTTCTTCTGCTCCGTGTGATGTCAGCTGGGATTGCGGTCATCTGCAGCAGCCACTGAGCTGGACCATCCAGGATGGCCTGTAGCTACTGCTGACAACTCAGTAGGGGGCTTCAGTTCTGTGCACAGCCATTGCATGTAGGTGGGCTCTGCACAACAAGTCAGCTGGGCACCAAGAGACAGGAAATAGAAGCATCTAGTCCACTTAAGGCTTGGGGTCAGAAGTGCCAGAACATAATTGAGCTGCATCCTTTCAGCCAAGACCACAGAACCAGCCCAAACTCAAAAGGGAAGGAAATAGATTCCATCCCCTGATACCAGGAACAGGGTACAAATTCAGGGATGAGGGACTTGTTGGAGATCATATTTGGAGATACTTACTGCTGTTAACATTTTGGTATGTATATGCCAACTGCTCCTCTGTTCTTGTAAGTGCACACAGATAAATATCAGTGTCAAATATAGATTTTTATAAGTGCCATTCAGTTATTTAGGTGGCAGAATCCTTTTTTTCAAATGAAATGTCTCTGAGATTAAAGTCTAGAACTGCTCTGCCTGAAGTGAGGGTGAGAAATACGGAGTCCCACCTGTGGCCTCTATACAGCCCTCCTCTGTGGTCCCTGAGGGACCTCAAGAGAACCCCAGGACCCAGTATAAGACAATTTGAAAAACACTGACTGAAGGATGGTGGATAGAACACATGAAAATACTGTCATTTCCTCCTACAACCTCTCCACACTAATAATTAAGGGGACTGTGGAGAGATGATAATGACAAAAGACTCTAAGTTGAGTAATAGATAGACAAGAGGTAGAAGATTTAGCAACCCCAAAGAAACAGAATGATAAACCAGCAATAAGAAAATCTGAGAACCCTATTATTTATATATATTTATATTATATGTATGTGTGTGTGTGTGTGTGTGTGTATGTGTATATATATGTATACACACATCTTAAATGACTCAGGAATTGGTGCCATTATGTGGCTCTGAAGGGGTACAAGGAGGAAGTAAAAATAAGGATTGGTTGGAAGTCTAAGAAGCATTGTTATTCTCAGAACTCCAACCACACTGCCTGGAAAAGGATTGAAGAGGAGAAAACACAGGACCTCTGGACAGGGTACATCAGACACAGTTGAAAGTGTAGTGAATATAGTGAAAGGGGATTAAGTGGACAGATGCAAACTGGATGTTGACATCTTCAGCTTTCTTCTGCTGCATAGCAACCAACTGACAATCATGCCTTTGTCCTCCAAGCAGGAGAGAGGAAGCATCTTCTCTGGGGAATCTGAAACACTCAATATAGCATATCTGGAGATAGTGACATTGGAGATTTCTCCCAAATAAACCATCTGACTGAAACTCAGAGTCTAAAGCTCCCTCAAGTCCTTGATATTTCCAACTAGAATTTAAACTTCCTGCTCCCTTCTTAAAAATGCCCAGAAACCAAAGACTACCAGACACCTGAGGAAAGCCTCTAACATGGAAGATAGAGACAAAAGGGAAATTCAGAGGCAACTTGGAGAAAACATAGGCCATGAGGGAGAAGAAAAAATCAACAGATGTTAAGTCTTTGGTGGAATCAGATTAGATACATAGCAACCATGAAAGAAGAGCAGGGTATTACAAAATAAGGAACATTCACAGAATAAAAAAGAATCTTGGAAATAAAAACTTTGATAACAGGAATTAAAAACTCAATAGGAGGGTTGGAAGAGAAATTGAGAAAAATCTTCTAGAATATGAAGCAAGAACTTGAAAAAGAGATTTTCAAAATAGAAAGTAAGAGAATCACTTCAGGAGGTCCAACATTAGACTGAAAGAAATTCCAGAAATAGAGACCAGGTAAAATGAAGGTGAAAAATCATCAGTGAAATAATTCAAGGAAGTTTCATACAACTAAAGGAAATATGGTTCCAGATTGAAAGGTCCCACTTAGTGCCCAGCACGATGAATGAAAACAGACCCATACCAAAGCACTTTAGAGTGAAACTTCAAAACATCAGGAACAAAGAACTTCAAGCTTCTGGAGATGTGGATGGGAGGCCAAGGGAGGGATATTGTTTAAACAACAAAGAGTAATTTAAATGTTTATGGGCTTTTTGATAGCATTATTGGACACTAGAAAGCAAGGAAGTAAAGCCTTCAACTATCTGGAGAATAATGATTTCCAATCTAGAAAGCTTCATGCTCAGCCAAATTATCAATCATGTTTACAGAAATAAAAATATATTTCAGGCATGCAAGGGTTCTCAAAAAAAATCTGTCCCATGCATCCTTTTGTAGCTACTGAGGGAAATATCCCACCCAAATCCCACTTTCTTGGAAGTAAACCAAGAAAGAGGAATACTTCAGATAAAGGAAAAGGAGAACCTGTGTTAACAGGACAGAAGAGAAGTAAAGGGAATCCCCCTATTCAGAAGATTGTGAAGGGAGAATCCCAGTCTTGAAATCTATACATCAGTTGTAGAAGACAATCAGTCCTGATTGAGCAGATCAGAAAACTCAAACAAAGGTCTTTAGGAAGATGAAACTAAGAGTAACTGCTGAATCTGAACATTGCAAGAGGAAGGTTAGGATCAGCAAAGAACTGGGGATTGAATCGATAATGAGTATATAGAAGCAATTACTAACTCCAAAGAATATAAACAGTTGTACAAAAAAGGAACAGTAATCCTAGCTTACTAATGCTTCAGCTGTGACCAGCACGTAAATAGTGATAATAATGCAAATTCTGACTAAAGTCTCTTTGACTCCACAGTCAGAATTCTTAACTGTGCTATACTAAACTCAAAATCAATTTTAATTTCCATATTATCTGCTATGAATCTCCAATTAAAAATGAAGTCAAGACAACTGACATTTGACAGGAGAAGCCATGGGGCATATTAACTATTTTATACCTTGATAGTCTTTGGAAGGCCCTTCAAGGCAGTTCCCTAGAAGGCAGTTCCCACTTGGGCAGTTCACCCTGGGTTTCTTTGGAAGTCCTCACAGAACTGCCCTTTATACCCTTGGCATTTATTGGGAA